>VXAB01004526.1:1191-18544 GCA_013399175.1 Odontophorus gujanensis | reverse complement strand
CTCTCTGGGCAACCAGATCCAGTGCCTCACCACCATTATTGTAAAAAATTTCTTCCTTATATTCAGTCTAAATCTCACTTCTTTAAGTCTGAAACCATTTGCCCTTGTCCTTTTAAAATGCATTAAATATATAAGCAACATCATTAAATGTCTTATTTGAATTGCGGGTAGTAATCACTGTTATTGATACCATTCCTTCTCTACAATAGTTAATTATAATATCATCTGTGTCCAATGCTTTTCCATATACATTCTTATTGTGATTCATGGAACATATTTCTGTCATGCAGTAATGGCAAGTATTTTTGTAAGGTAGAGTGGATTAGTCCAAACTTTCTTAAAGAGAAAAGAATGAGAAAAGTTCTACTCTTAATTCATTTCCCCAGATCAGCAAGAAAATGGGATGAACTTAAAGAAAGCTAGAGTATCCGGAGTATACTTTTAAAATGAAGCAATTTCTGCTACTTATCTAATTACAAGCTAAAAGATGTTAGATATAGGGGTGAAAAAGTGTACCAATATAGCTGCAACAGGGTTGATAAAGAGGCAGTTATGCTCCTATGTTTTCCAGATAGCACCACTTACCTTTCCTATTCTATTCCTATTCCTTTTTGTCTTGGATTATGATAAATTCCTTCTTCAGGAACAAGGGATTCTTCCTTTCCCTGAATAGCTGCTGTGTAAAATATCGGAGAAGTATGTTCTAATGATTTCATTAACCACCTCCAACCCCTCTCTGTGGTACTCCAGGGTTATTTAGTTTGTACATAGTCATTGCCATTACACTCCCTCCATATTCCTAAGGGATGAATAAGGTGATGAAGAGAAGCTGAATAAGCAAATAGATAAATAAGCAATTCCGCACCTCTCTTTTCCTTTACACTGAATCATACAGACTACAATAATTCATACACAGAGGAGGAACGGGATAAAAAGAAACAAGAACAACAAAACATGATTCCCCAAACAGCTGGCACATAAAACAGCCCACAGGCAATCTCCCTTGTAGTGCACCAGCCAAACGCACAGGTATTAATGTGTAAAACAATTCAGTTTACTTTCCCTAATCCTCCTGATTCGTCCCTCCCCTGACAAAAAGCTGCAGTGCTTATCACAGGAAAGCTGGTACTTTTCCTTGTCACTCATACAGCCCTTGGGTATGTCTGGCCTTAAAATAAGTCCAGGTGTGCTGGACTGCTATTTTCTTGGGATGGGCAATAAGAGAGAGGGGAGAAGATGAGCAAGGATAAAATCTGCTGTCAGAACAAAGTGAGAGCAGGATTCACTGGACTGCCTCATATTAATACGAATAAAATAAGTCAAAGGGTTGCATCTTAAAAATAACTTCTCACAACTCTCCAGTAAAGAAATAAAAAAATTAAAAAAAAGAGAACAGTATTCAGATTATTTACATAGTGAGACAAGCTAAGATATAAACAAGTAACTTCTTTGAGAGACTTTTATGGAATTCTTCCTTAGAGGACCCAAATATAACAAACCAGTCCTGGAAATCTGTCTAAGCGTTTTAGGTATGTGAATAATGAAACAGCAAAAGCTACACTGGTAAAGTGCAGCTAGCTTTGCTATAGCTATCGCATGGATGTACTCTAAAATGCAGCTTATTTGTCAGCAAAAGGCAAACAAGATAAACAGCTATTATCTTCTTTCCTTTTCTTTCTGTGATCAAATAAAAAAATCTAAAGCACAGAGGGTCAGTCAATACCTGCTTATGTATTTACTGCTGCACCTCAGGTATTCTTGTTCAGTTGGATACAGAATTTGGGCAGATGAATATCTAATACAAACAAAATAAAGAAACAAAACAGTTAATAAAACAAAATATTTCTAAATCTTAATCTAGAGATACATTAGATAGAAAATATAATATTTCTCCATTTTCAGAGACAAGTTGCCAAAANCAGAATAGAGGGGGAAGATCACCTCCCTTGACCTGCTGGCCATGTTCCTTTTAACACACCCCAGAATACCACCAGCTTTCTTGACCACAAGGTCACTACTCATGACCAACCTCTTGTCCACCAAGAACCCCAGAACCTTCTCTGTAGAACAACTCTCCAGCAGGTCATCCACTAACCCATAGTGATTCACATGGTTATTCCATCCCAGGTGAAGGACTATATTTGCACTTGTTAAACCACATCAGGTTCTTCCCACACCAACTCTTCCATTTGTCCAGGCCTTGTTGAATGGTATCAAAGCCTTCAGGTCTGCCAGACACTCCTCCCAGCTTTGTATCATCACAAAAATTGCTGAGGGGGAGCTCTACCCCCTCATCTAGGGTGGGTATGTTGAAGACTGGAACCAGCACAGACTCTTGGGGAGCACCAGTACTTACCAGCCTCCAAACAGTCTCTGTACTACTGATGAACATTCTCTGAGCTCTGTCACTCAAACAGTTCTTAATCCATCTCACCATCTGGTCATCCATCCCACAATTTCTGAGATTCATAACAAGGATGTTGAGGCAGATGGTGTCTAATGCATTTCTAAAATCAAGGTGCACAACAGCCACTGTTTTCCCTTTATCTACCTAGTCAGTGATGACATCATAGAAGGCTACAAGATTGGTCAAGGTCAAACATGATTTCTACTTGGTGAACCCATGTTGACTACCCCTGATAAATTTCTTCTCTTCTAATTGCTTGAAGAAGGTATGCAGAACAAATTGTTCCATCATCTTTTCAGGGACAGAGGTGAGGTAGAGTGTCCTGCAGTTTCCTGGTTCCTCTTTCCTGCTCTTTTTGAAGACTGGAGTGACATAGGCTATCCTCCAGTCTTCAGGGACCTGTCCCATTTACCAACATCTTTCAAAGATGATGAAGAGCAGTTCAGCAGTCACCTCTACCACTTCACTCAGCACATGTGTATTCATCCCACTACAGCCCATGGATTTGTGTGCATTGATTTTGGTTACATGCTCTCTGACCAGACCTCAACCAACAAAAGGTCATTTGTTACCCAGAATCTCTCTCTTACCTCCAGGGTCTGGGATTCCTGGGGGCTAGTCTTAACATGAAATACTGAAGCAAAAAAGGCATTCAGTATTTCTGCCTTCTCAGCACTACCTGTTACCAAGGCGTCCACCCCATTTAGTAGTAGATCCACATTTTCCCATTTCCTCCTTTTACTGTTGATATATTTAAAAAAATCCTTTCCTGTCATCCTTTACCTCCTTTGCAAGGTTTAATTCCAAGAGGTTCTTGTTGCATTCCTATGGTCCCTGACAACATCTGTATATTATTCCCAAGTGGACAGGCTACTTTTTCCACATTTCATGGACTTTCTTCTTCCCTTTCATTTTATCCATGAGTTCTAGGCTTGTTCACACCAGCATTTTGCCATCTTTCCCCAGTTAGTTACTACTAGAAATGCACCAATCTTGAGAATGAAATAAGTGGTGTTTAAGCACCAAACAGCTCTCATGAGCCCTCTTGCCTTCTAACACTCTAAATCACTGGATACCTCCAAATAGGTCTTTGGAGAAGTCAAAGTTGGCTCTTCTGAAGTCCACATTAGAATTTCTACTTTATTGCTTTGCTTCTTCCACACAAGATCTTGAACTTCATCAGATCACTGCACCCCAAGCTTCCCCTGGTAATCACATTCCTGACCAATCATTCCTTGTTAACAAAAAACAAGATCAAGTAGCACACCCATCCTCATTGGCTCCTCCATCACTTGTGTTAGAAAGTTACCATCAGCATATTGTTGGAACCACATAAACCTCATATGTCTGGATGTGTAACTTATCCAACAAATATCAGGATGATTTAAGTCTCCCATGAGAATCAATGTTCAAGAAAGGCCGTAAGGAAGATCCGGGGAACTACAGGCCTGTCAGCCTGACCTCAGTGTCAGGGAAAGTTATGGAGCAGATGATCTTGAGGGAGATCACACGGCACGTGCACGGCAACCAGGGGATCAGACCCAGTCAGCATGGGTTCACAAAGGGCAGGTCGTGCTTGTCTAACCTCATCTCCTTCTATGACTGGGTGACCAGACTGGTAGATGAGGGAAAGGCTGTTGATGTAGTCTACCTGGACTTCAGCAAGGCCTTTGACACAGTCTCCCACAGTATTCTCCTGGGGAAACTGGNGATTGTTTAGTCTGGAGAAAAGGAGGCTCAGAGGGGACCTTATTGCACTCTACCACTTCCTGAAGGGGGATTGTGGTGCGGAGGGGGTCAGCCTCTTCTCCCAGATTACTAGTGACAGGACGAGAGGGAATGGCCACAAGTTGCGCCAAGGAAGATTTAGATTAGATTTGAGGAGAAACTTTTTCTCTGAAAGAGTGGTCAGGCACTGGAATGGCCTGCCTAGGGAGGTGGTTGAGGCACCATCCCTAGCGCTGTTCAAGAAGCGTTTAGATGAGGTGCTAAGGGATTTGATTTAGTAGTTTAGTGGGTAGGGATGGTGATAGGAGGATGGTTGGACTAGATGATCTTGTAGGTCCTTTCCAACCTAATGCATCTATGAATCTATGAATCTATGAATGTTGGGACTGTGAGGCTATTTCCAAGTGTTTGTAGAAGGCCTCATCAAATTCCCACTCCTGATCAAGTAGCCTGTAGTACACACCATAACAGTGTCGCCTATGAGAATTAAGCTAACTGCTTAATTCTCACCCACAAGCTCTCCACTTGCTCATCATCCTCACCCAGTTGGAGCTCAGTACATTCTAGGCAGTCTCTCACACAAAGAGCAACTCCATCTTCTCAACCTTCCAGATGGTCCTTCTTAAAGAGCACATAGCCATCTGTGACAGAATTCCAGTCATGCGAGTTGTCCTTCCATGTCTCTGTGATTGCAATGAAATCATGGCCTTTTGTTTCACACATAGCTAATTCTTTGTGTTTATTTCCCGTGTTGTATGCATTGTATATAGGCACTTTAGGGAAGTAGAAGGTGCAGCATCTAAAGGGATGCAAGAAGATGGGCTATTGGCAATGTTATTTCCTCTGAGAAGTCCTCAGATGATCCAACTGGACAGTCGAGGGGCTTTTCTCCACACTTTACTAAAAAGGCATCATTTCTAGGTCCCTCCCCATCACAAGTAACATCATTCACTTCCACATCAAATCTAGTTTAAAATTCTGGTAATCAATCCAGCTCTGTTCTGATCCTACACCCTTAAAGACAGTTTTTCCCAGGAGATTCCCATCCAGCAATTCCTTAAGCAGCTGGAATTTTGCTCTCCTGAAGTTCAGGGTCCTGACTCCACTTTTTACCAGGCCTGTATTCCTCCAGATCACAAAATCCACCAGACTGCCTCCAATCATAACCTTTCTAATGCTTTCCACTTCATTGATGAACACCAGGTCCAGTAAGACTCCACTTCTGTTCAGACTGTTTCATACCTGAACCTTGAAGTTATCCTCAGCAGATTTCAGGAATCTCCTGGAATGTCTGCCATTTGCCGTGTCATTATCCCAGCAGATATCCGGGTGGCTGAAAGCCCCGTCAGGACAAGAGTCTATGAGTGCAATACCTCCTGCAGTTGAAGTAAGAAGGCCTCACCAGCCAAGTCCCCTTTATCAGGTGGCCTGCAGTAGGCTCCAACCTGTGTTCTTTACTGTACCAATCCCTGATTTTAACCCATGAACTCTCAACCTGGTTATGGTTGTTAATCAGACACAGCTCTTCACAGCCTATCCAATTCCTAACATAGAGGGCAACTCTCCCCATGGCTTCCTACCCTGCCTATCTTCTGAAGAGCCTGTAGCCCTCAGTCACTGTATCCCAGTTGTGAAATAAGTCCCAGCTCCCTTGTCCTGTTGGTCACACTTCCTTTGATGCAGCACAGGACATGGTAGGCTTTCTGTATTGTGAAGGCCCATTGCTTGTTCATGTGTCCAGCTTACTATCTACCACTCTCTCAAGTTCTTTTCGTCAGGGTTATGTTCCATCCTTACAATCCCCAGCTTGCACTGACAGTGGGCAATTTTCTTGGTCAGTGTTACAAGAGAAGATTTTACCTATCTTAAAACAGTGGAGTGACTATAAGATATTTTGTGTTAAGGAAGAATCGCTAAAGGTGTGATCATGGAGAATTAGATATTTGTTGAACCAAATATCTAATTTAATCTATCAATTCATTTTTTGTTGCCATTTACCCTACATTTTAAAAGTACTTCTTACTTGTGATAATAAATCATCATTCTGGAATATGAAATGATGGTCCATTTATACAAAATATTATGCTATGACGTATTGGACAATATACATCGAAACATGAGATTAAAAATATTGGTGTAGGAAATAAGGTCCAGAGACTGAAATTAAACTGTGGAGATAATATTAGTCTGAATCGATCTAAATAGTATGTGTGTGACTTAAGAAAGTCACTGAATCTTTCAGTGCTTTAGGTCTTAGTCTACAAAACTAATATTCTACTGTTAAGCCTTGCTTACAGGACAAGCTGTGCAAGACACGAGCTCTGTATTATAACTTGTAAACAAAAAGCTAGCAAAGACACAATATTTTTGTATAGGAATTCTTGAAGGTGAGTAGATACACAGACATCTGAACAGGAAACGTTTCCTTGAGAAAGCTAATCAGTGAACTACTGTCTCTCTCTGGGTGGATTAATTGTCTCTCACTGGTTGGAAATAGTTTAAACCTACAAAATAATTCAACCTTTGAAAGATAAACCTAATCAATTACTAGAAAGTATAGTTATGTGTTTCTAACATGGAAACTATTCCATCTTCTCCATTTATACATCATGAATTTCAGGAGAGGGAACTCAGGCAACGTTTTCCTCAGTCTCCTCAGTAGCAGGAAAATATTCTGAGAGGGACAGGAAAACCTACCTAATAAGACATGGCTAAGGGCCTAGTGTCACTGCAGGAATTTTTTATTTTTATTTTCAGTATGGAGCATTGTATTCAGCATCAGGCCTGCTGGTAGCAAAGGGAGGTGCACCTACATCTAATGGGGAAAAGGATTCTAACCCAGGAGTTGTTAGGGATCATTGAGAAATCTTTAAAACAAGTTTGAATGGGGAAGAGGAGAAAAACAGGCTTGCTACAGATGAGTCTAGAGGTAGAATGCCAGCGCTGAGGGTGAGATCAATATCTCAGCCAATGTGTGGAGTGTCAGCCAATGAAAGATTCAATATGAGCTGGTAGTGTCTACTTGTAGCCCAAAATGCCAACTGTATCTGGAACTACATCAAAAGAAGCATGATCGACATGACCAGCAGGACAAGGGAGGTGATTTTGCCCCTCTACTCTGCTCTTTTACAACCTCAAAGGCAATATTGTGTCCAGTTCTGGGGCCCTCAACACAAGAAGGACACTCAGCTTTTGGAGTGGATCCAAAGGAGGGCCATGAAGACAGTCAGAAGGCTTGAGCACTTCACGAACAGGGACAGAGTGAGAGATGGGGATCATTAACCTGGAGAAGAGAAGACTCCAGGAGCCCTGAGAGAAATCTTCTAGTACCTTTAGGGGGACTACAGAAAAGCTGGAGGGGGGCTGTTGATAAGAGTGTGTAGCAATAGGATGAGAGTAAATGGCTTTAATCTGGAAGAGATTAGTTTTAGACTAGATATTTGTAAGAAATTATTTACCATAAGGAGAGGGAGAAACTAGAACAGGTTGCCTAGTGAGGTTGTAGATGACCTGTCAATGGAAGCATTCAAGACGAGGCTGGATGGGGCTTAAGTAACCTGGTGGGAGGTGTTCCTGCTTACAGTACTGGGGTTGGAACTAGATGGTCATAAAGATCCCTTCCAATCCAAACCATCCTATGATTCTAAGAAGTACATCTACACAAACACATGAAGAACAGGCAAGAAATAGGAAGAGCTAGACACCACTGTATGGTGGGAAATCTATGACACAGTCATCATCAGCCAAATATAGTAGAATCACTGTCACAACTGGAGTGCTGAAATATGGGATTTAAAACTCTTTAGAGAGGAAAGACAAAGAAGGAAGGACAATGGAATGGTTTTATGTCTTGGAGAATGTTTCATTGTTGTAGATCTGTTATGGGAATCATAATGCTGAGTCGTTAAGGGTGAGGATTAGAAGAAAGATCAATAGGTGACATAATGGTGGAAGTTTATTGTAGGACACTCAACTAGGATGGAGAAACAAAGGAAAAAATCTAAAAGCAGCTGGCAGAAGTCAAGGAGTCAATAGCTGTAGTTCTCACTGGGGTCTTCAACTTACCTGAAATTTCCTAGAAATACAATACAGCATAGAGGAAGCAGTCTAGGCAGTACTTGGAGTGTGTGGAAGATTATTTCCTGATGCAGTTGGTAAGACAGCCTGGCAGAAGAAGCACCCAAAAACCTGCTGTTTACAAAGAACTGGTAGGAGACATAGTGGTGGAAAGCCATCTCAGACACAGCGCCCATTAAATGATTGAGTTATCAATTCTTGGTGAAGTCAGGAAGGGGGTCAGAAAAACTGCTGTCTTAAACTTCCAGAAGGCAGACTTGAGACTGTTTAGGAAACTGGTTGGGAGAATCCCTTGGAAGACAGTTCTGAATGGATAAGGATTCCAGGAAAGCTAGACAATCCTCAAGAAGTAAATGTTAATCGCACAAGAATTGGCTCCCCTTGTGTGCTGCGAAATGAAGCAGTGAGGAAGAAGTCTGGCCCGAAAGAAGAAGGAACTGTGATTTTGGAAAAACAAACAAACAAGTAAATAAATAAACAAAAGAATTTACCATCTTTGGAAGAAGTGTCAGGTAACTCAAGAAAAGTACAAGGATGTTACTAGGCAACAGACCAACAAGTTTCTAATCTGAACACCTTTGTTAAAGATAATAAAAAAAATATTTTTACAAATATAATAACAATGGAAAGAGAGCCAAAGAGAATCTCAGTGCTTCATTGGATATGGCAGAGAACATTGACACCAGGAGTAAAGAAAACACTCACATTTTTGATGTATTTTTACTTCTGTCTTTAATAATCAAACCAGTTTTTCTCAGGGTACATTGGCAACTGATTCACAAGACAGGAATTTACACCAGAATAAACATTACAAAGTGTGTGAGCGGCATCTGGAGGATCAGACCTAGACAGCATGATTCATGGAAGGTAGATCCTGCTTGAACAACCTCATCTTATTCTATGGCCAGTGGATGAGGACAAAGTTTGTCAGTGTAATCTTGTAGACTTTACTAAAAACCTAATCTCACACAGTATCCTTCTGGAGAACTTGGAAGCACATGGCTTGGACTGATGTACCCTTCACTGGATAAACAACTGTGCGGATTGCAGGGTCCAGAGAGTGGTGATCAGTGGAGTTAAATTCATCTTTGCACATGTGGATATTGAGCACAGTCCTGTTTATTATCTTTATTTATATTATCTACAACCACCTTGGAGACTGCAGGCTTGGAAGGGGTCATGCTGAACTTTGTAATCAAGAACAAGTGGGAATCAAGACTGCCATTAGTATTATGGGATGTTAGAAAGGTCTTCTGGGAAGGGCAAAACATGCCATGGGATTTTCAGCGAGAAGGTCAAAGGCAGGGTAAGGGGATGTACACAATGGATGGGAAAAGAACAAGTGCGAGAAAACAGTGATGGGTGGAGATAATGGTGAAATTCCTGAGCCAGGATTTGGAGATACAAGCTACCCACCATCAAGTAAGATATCTGTCTGTCATTACGGTGACAATTTTTTTAAAAAACATCTTTTGATATGATAAATCTATAATTACTTCCTTGTTTATATTCCTTGAAAGAGAACTCGAGCTAAAGATTTACTTGATTCCTTAAAAGTCTAAAAAACTGTAGTGCTAAGAGCAGGATTGGACTTATATACAGTGCCAAAAAAAGTCTCAATTCTCAGCTAACTGCCTTTCTATTTCACCTGTTCACAGCTCTGGAACCTTTAAGTCTTCACTGATATTTCTGTGCCTTACATTAATGAAACGCATTCTTACTAGGGATGGTTTTCTAATGAAACAAATCAAATGCCTGCTTTTAATATTAAGACTCCTTCAATACCTTTTTCCTCATTTTGAGGTGCACTTCTCAGCTTATCTCTCTTTAATTTGTATTGAAATAATATCCTGCGTCAAATTAACTTTTAGACTAAGTAAATAAAGATTTTGTGCTCATTTTCTCTGTTATCTTTTGATTTCAAAGTCTTTTTTTTTTTTCATTAAAACATTAAAATTTGTTGTCTACTAATGAAAAAAAAAAAAAAAAAGTTATGGACAGAGAAATTTAGATTTATTTTGAGTTTATTGCCGCATCTCCAGCATGGTTACAAAACCAAGTAGACAGAAACACTCCTGTAAAAATTATAGTGCAAAATGTGGAGCAATAATGTGAAATTCATGAAAAAGACAAAAGAGTCAGATTTTTCATCTGAACTGCAGCCATATTGCTGAATGCTGAGGGATTCACTAACTCAGTTTAAGAGCAGAAAGAAAGTAATGCTTGAATTGAAGAAGTCATAAGCAAATTCATTATATGAGACCTGTTAGTATGTTTCCATCTCACAGGCTTCCAGGGGCATGAAAGCTTCTACACATTTGTAACTTTGATTACTTTCAAGACTCAGCTGGAGCTATCGGCTTATCTGGTTTTCCACAGTGTATCCTACTGTACCATGCTGCAAAGCAACTATAAATTATTGACTTGTATGACAGTGACAAACACTAAGCTGCAATACACATAATATTACCAAATTCAAATATCAAACAGAAACAGGGTTTAATTATTACACTTGAATAAAAATTAGACCAGAAAGTTCTGACTTTCAACATCTCATCAAGGCAAACTCCTCAAAAACTATGATTTATTGTTACTTTTACTTGTTTGTTTACTTAATCTGTGTATGGTTTATGTTTCTATTCTGTGTATATCTCTATATAGGGTTATACCTGAACAAGGATAATCTTGTGGTCATTCAAGAAATGAATTGCCAGTCTCCCGAAGTCACTGAAAATATTTCTATGGGTCTGATTTTTTTTCAGTTAATTATTACAAAAAGTTAGGATTAGTACCTATTTTAGTTAATATTTTATGTACAGAAGTAGTTGTTCTTTCTAAAACAGTTCTTTTAGTTTTGACTCCAGTGAATGGAGAAGACTAAATGCTTGATTAGATGTCTATGAGATATATGGNGCCTTATTGAACCTCATCCCATTGATCTCAGCCCAGCTATTCAGCCTATCAGATCTTTTGGGAGAGCTCATATTTCTATTTTGATTTTAAATGGGGCACAAATAATAAGTTTTAACTAGACAGCTGGCATGTGGATGGCAAAAAATGAGGCAAGGTCAGATAAAAATAAAAGATACAGAGAACATAGGAAAGGGCTTACTTTAATTCTAAGTCAGACTTTCTGAAAATATATGCAAACTAGGTACTCTCATTCCAGAAGTCCTTACAGATATTTAGCAGTATCTTTACAAATAAGTCACTGAGATTAATCTGAACCATTGCAGAGAATGAGTTCTACTTTGCCAATATGTGATGTGATTTTGCTTGCCTTATTTGTGTGAACTCTTAAAATGATCTAAAAGGATGTTATACGTAATCTACTTGGAGACCAGTGAAGCAACACAACAGATATACTAAACCCTAAAGAAGCAATATATTCACCTACCACCAATATTTTCTAAATATACCACATCCCTTAGTAAAACATCTAGAAGATTCTTAAACACCTCCAGGGATGCTGACTCAATCACCACCCAGAGCAGCCTGTTCCAATGCCTAACCACCCTTTCAGAGAAGAAATCTTTCCTAACATTCAAACTGAATACCTAATAGCTCAACTTAAGGCCATTTCCTCTAGTCCTTTCAGCAGTTATGTGGGAGAAGAGGACACCTCTCACCACACCACAACCTCCTTTCAGAAGCTGTAGAGAACTATAATGTGTCCCTAAACCTTGCGTTCTCCGGTCTGAACAATGCCAGTTCCCTCAGCCACTCCTCATGAGACTTGTACTTCACAATTCTCATCAACTTTATTGCCTTTATCTGGACATGCTCAGGATCTTTGTCATAGTGAGGGACCCAAAACTTGAGGTGCAGCCTCACTAGAGCTGAGTACAGATAACAGATGGGGCCAAAATAAGAAAAAACAAAAACAAAACAAAACAAAACAAAACAAAACAAAACAAAACAAAACAAAACAAAACAAAACAAAACAAAACAAAACAAAACAAAACAAAACAAAACAAAACAAAACAAAACAAAACAAAACAAAACAAAACAAAAAAAAAACAATAGCAACAACTTGAGGAGGAACAGTAACCTTACTAAATCCAGCAAAATCCAACATCTGAGTGAGACAAAAGTTTCCAAACCAAATCTAAGAGCTTATGTTAGGAAAACTGAAGCACACGTGCTTTATCTTTGCTCACTGACAGAACATTAACTCTTTAACTCCCAACTTAGTGTTCTGACATGGAATAGTGTCATGAGAACCACAAAACCACAACAATGCCTAATGACAATATTCTTGTGAACTACTGTGTTCACTTATTTCAAATTCTTAAGCTAAAATCTATTCCACTCAGTGGTAGATTTTAAATGTTTTCAGTTTTCATGTATCAAGCTCTATTCAGAAAAATATCTAGTGATGGAGAACTCCAACAGTTCTGAATATTAACCATTGCATTTAACAGGCTGTAGCTCAAGATTTTCTTTCCTTTTTTTTTTTTCTTTTTTTTTCAGTGAAAAGAAGGAATAATGGACTGAACGCCAAACTTATAGCTAATTATGAAACACAGAACGTTACATGTGACGACAGTGACCAATTATGTATTTCTTAATAAAAAATAAATTTAATAAAATGATTATGTATCTGAGGAGATCGTAGAATCATAGCATTATTAAGGTTGGAAGTGACCTCTATGGTCATTTGCTCCAATCATCAACCCACTGTCACCATGCTCACTAAACCATGTCATTCAGTACAACATTTCTCTTTTTCTTGGACATCTCCAGGGATAGTAATTCCACCACTTTTCTGGACAGCTTGTTCTAATGTGTTACCACTTTTTCTGAGAAGAATTTTTCCCTAATTTCCAAACTGAACCTCTAATGTTGCAACTTGAGGTCATTAGCTCTTGCTCTTGATCTAGTTAACTAGGAAAAGAGGCCTACCCCCTTCTCAAGACAACCTCCTTTCAGGTAATTGTAAAGAATGATAAGATCTCCCCTGAGCATCCTGTTCTCCAGACTAAACAATCCCAGTTCTCTCAACCACCCCTCATAAGACGTGCACACCAGATCCTTCATCAGCTTCATTACTGTTTTTTTGGACAAGCTCCAGGGCTTCATTGTTTTTCTTGTAGTGAGGAGACCAAAACTGAACACAGTTCAGTATTCCTGCTGACTGTATTAGAAGACAGGATGACGCTGACCTTCTTGAAAAAATGGCGTACTGCTGCCTCATGTCCATCTGTATGTAGATTAATACTATCAGATTCATCTCCTTGTCAGGGCTTTCCAGACATTCTGCTCCAAGCTTTTAGCATTGTTGTGACCAAAGTGGAGGAACCAGTACATGGTCCAGTTGAACCAATTGCTCATCAGTTGGCCTCAGCCTATTGAACTAGTCTGTCCATCTTCCTCTGTAGGGCCTTCCTACTCTCAGACCAAAAGATCACCACTTCCTCCCAGCTTTGTGTCACCTACAAACATGCTGAGGTGCATTCAATCCCTGCATCCAGATCTTTAATGACGATATTAAAGAAAGTTGGCTCTAGTATTAAACAAGGCTGGCTCCAATGGTAAATGCAATCTACAAAGAAAGATCAGTCATTTCACAAAGATACATGGTAAACAGCTCCATTAGAAAATCTTCTGTGACTGCAGATCTCATGTGCAGTTAGCTCTAGGTACACTTTACAGTTTTAGAAGTTTAGATACCTGAGAAATTTCAACACCTCTGATGACCATGATACTCTCATTCTAGACAGAGCTACTACCTGAAGCTAGTTTATAATGTTAGAAAAAAAATATATATTCATGTATGGACTATGAAATTTTAAATCTTAACTAACAATTCTAATCAGACAACAGAGACATTGGGTTTGATATTTGCAAAGCATAAAAGAAGACATAAAGCAAATAAAACTTCTCTTAGAAACAGAAGATGAACAAGGATTCACATAATAAATTTGTGTTCTGTCTTTGTTAATTAAAGTGCTGTTCCTAAGATGTACTGTTGCCTTTTCCCCAGCAACCTAAGTTACAATCCACTCTGGCCTGCAGTGGTTTCACAGCCTACAGGCCCAGCGCCCGAGCCTACCGGTCCCGTGCCCCACCCGGTCCAATTGCCACCGTGAGATGCACCAATATGATGAATGGCAAATGGCGTTTATTTTCATTAACACGCTCTTCTTATAGCTTTCTACATCACCGTACTACCAATCACCTATGCTACGGTTATCTTTACACAATAGATGTATGGCATGTCTTGTCTTCTCCATATTTGGCCTTATTTGCTCTCCTCTCTTTATCTTCAAGATAGTGTTACCATGGTTTCCCAAGAGTCAGCGAGCCCCTGCAGGGTCCTATTGTTGTTTGGAGAGTGCCACATCCTCTTTCCAAGCTTTCAGTTAACTACAATGTACTCAATATTTTCCATAAAAAAATTAATAATAATATGCATAGGAAGGAAGGAAATGCTGCCTTGCTTGCTGCTTATCTCCTTTGTGCAAGTTTATCAGTGAAAATTTTCATCTGATTTATTCTAAAAAAATAAAGAACATTACATGTATAATGTTGGATGTACACTTAAGTACTAAAGCTGAAGTAATATTTGGGAACTTTGTCATGACTGAACCTGGAAATAAAGTAGGAATGAAAAGAAAATGTTTTGATACTAAGTGGAAAAACATCACTTCAAATATTTCTAATAAGTGGAATACAATGAAAAATGTAAACTGAAACAAAAAAGAAAAAGAAAATATCTTGTTTTAAGTTTGAGGTACAATATAATCTTTGGAGGTAGGTAAGGTGTTGGCCTCTTGATTGCAGTCATTATACAGAAGGGAGTGAAAGCAGACAACTACTGACTGAGAGCAGGAAATATAATGGCCTTCCCACAGAGAAAGAAAGACTAAGATGAATGTGTGATCAGACAGTCCCTAGGAGGCTGCCTTTAGGACAATCTAGACAAAATTAAAAGGGTTAAAAAATAAATAAAAATAAAAATAAAAATAGACTTTTTTTCTGTCTGAATTAATTTTTAAAAGGTTGTAAATGCTCCATTGACTCAGCAGTATTGGGAACAAGTGCATATGCTTAAGTAGTGGATCATGGCTGATTTTAGTTGCGTACTGAAAGCTTCAAGTCTGGCATGAGTAAGCAACAGTTCAAATTTAAGCAGAGGCATTTAACACTTTTAACGGCATACCTGGTTGGATTAAAGACAGACACAGAATACAACAACAACAAAAAAAAATTTACAAGAGCAAACAAACAAAACATGCTTGCAGGTCAAAACATTATTGGATTAAATTCTTAATCTGGACAAAGAAGTAGAATATGGATTGTACGGGTACGCACGTATTATATGCAGAAATATGAACTACATGTACTACTCATGACTTGAACTTACATTTTTTTCTGTGTAGTATCTCTCATCATCAATCCAAATTAAATACACAAGTAAGACAGAGTAATAAGATGGAAAGACAAAATATTTGCTAGAAAACAGTTGTAAGTTTCAGTAGGAAGTAGTGCAGTTGGTATTAAGAAACTTTAGATTAAGACACAAATTCTTATCTTTAAATGCTCTGTACTCTGAGGAAAACCAAGACACATAGGAGAGAATTATTTTCACTAAATCTCCAAAGATTTTACTCAAATTATCCTAAGAGAAAATACCATACTGAAGCTAGAGAACTTTTGTAACTGCATAAGTTACTATGTGAAACAATATTTAATTATCTCTCAATTTTCTTAAGGTATTAAACACTGCACAATCACAGAATCACATAACAATAGGGATTGGAAGGGATCTCCAGAGATCAAGTCCAACCCTGCTGCCAAAGCAGACTTCCTGCAACAAGTTGCACAGGTCATGACATCAGCAATGAAAAGTATTTTTTTCTGTCACTTTCTTTGTAAATATGGGATGACATGGCACATATGAATTCAAGGAATAGGTGATGGAAATGTGAGTTAGTAAGGACATGATATGAAAGTTGCATCCTATTTCATTCCAGTGTTACCACTATTTAACTGGGACTCTCTTTGAATTCATTCTCAGCCACTGATCTTTCTTACCAGTCACACTCATAACTTCCAAGAACGTGCATTTTTTTTTAAGTCCTATATTGAATATGTAAGCTGGTGTGAACTCTTCACAAAGATTCAAGTCATTAATGCATGTTTCTCCACTGCCTTCTATTTAATTGTTTCTATTTCAGTAATACATACAACCTCTAGCAAAATTGAAGGCCCCAGATGAGCAAGGCACTGCACAGTGTCTAATAAGATACTATGCCAGACCTGAACAGTTTATTGTGAAAATAGAAAAAGGCTTCTGCCACTTTCCAGAGCAGGAAAATAAAGAGATCATCCTCTATAAATTCTTAAGTCCTTAAGTCCTTGATAAAACATGGAGACACAGATGCATCATTCTCTCTCTCCCTCTTTTTCTCTCCCTTTGTCCCTCTTCATTAATTCCCATCCAAATGCTCATCCCCGCCTCTTCTGCACTCCTACAGTGACAGAAAACTGAAGAAAATTGATGCACTAACAGTTCTAATATGACATTCGAAAAGTGAGTTTTTGATTTTCAATTAACCTCGCACAAAAAGGAAGTACAGAAATTCACCCCTTTGTTCTTGGCTATGTATGCTATCCAGGCTAGTGTTGGTAGGAATGAACTACCCACCCTAGGAGGGCCAGAGCTGGGAAGGGAAAAATTGGCATCTTGTTCAAGCACTCCACTGTTATTTGCACAAAATGAGACAAGACTACCCTGCAGTAATTACTCTCTGAAGGGGGAAACAGGTAGGAGAGAGAGTGCTCTTGTCATTTGTTTGACTTAATTGTATGCTTTTATGAGCTGTCTGGCTGGAAGGATTAAAGTTACTTTTAATAACACTTCCTTTCAAAAGAATTTGATTTGAGATTTCCCAGCAGGGCTACCTACCAAGCAGCAGGAACCTTTTCTTCTTTCCAGTCCTGAGTTCCTTCACTATTTTCCCCTCCTCCTCCCTCTTCCTTGCTCTGTGAACACAAGCATTGTTCTGTTTGATTATGAGAAGTCAGCCTAAATAATGTAGAATAAAACCAATTTTGTATACGTAATGAAATAAATAAATAAATTAGATTAAGAAAAAGTGTGAGTAAGAACAGCCTTTACTAAGGCTCTGAACA
>VXAB01004525.1:312211-337002 GCA_013399175.1 Odontophorus gujanensis | reverse complement strand
TTTCAAGGCTGAACAGATCCAAGGAGTTGTTCCATACCCTTGTAATACATGTATATCTATGTATATATGTATTAAAGAGATCATTCATATAGTATCAGCTGATGAATCCCAGTATAATTTTCTTTCAGTTTCAGCTAATTTTTCTTATCAGTTAATATCTGAGGGAAATGTTTATTGATAGTTACTGAAATGAATAAATTTACAAATGGGACATCTGCGTCTGTATGAGATGCGTCTATAATTCTTATAACTTTTATTTTCTGATTTCTTTGTTTTTGGGATTAGAATTCTGAAAACTGCCATCTTGAGAACTGTAATAATTGTGCTTTTATGTGCTCCTACAGATTTCATTGTGGAGGGCAATATATGTAGAGGTTGTCATGGTAGTTTTAAAAATCTAATGGTAATATTTCAATGTTATTAGTGTTAGAAATAAGTTTTGTATTACTATATGTTATTCTGTTCAAACTTGAATTCTCTATATAGGTTAATGCATGGATCAGTGAAGCACAGACTGCACTGGGAGTGTCCTCCTGAAACAGTTCCTTTTGATCCTCTTCTTGTAACTCTGGCAGAGGTAAACTGTCTTCTTGGGAAGATAAGCATACAGCATTTATTCCATGTAGTGCTGAAAACATTATGTGAAAGTACTCAGTTAGATAGATTTTTATTTCAGCTGTTATTCGGCTTCCCTGATTTGTGATTTATTCTTTGAAACAAGGGATGTATATAAATGTCTCAGATCAACCTGTTCCTAAAAGCTAAATAATGCCAGGCTACTTCTTCATGATTTAATTAAATAATTCTGGTCCACTGACAATCTCCAAACCCAATTTCAAACACAAAGTTAAATAAGAAACTAGAAGCAAGCCCATTCCTTTCTGACCTAAGTGTTTTGAGGTTTGACTTGATGATCTTGAAGGCTGTTTCCAACCTGAGCAATTCTGTGATTCTGTGTGTATCTGGGATGTGGACACCCTGTGGAGAAAAAAGAAAAATAGTTGGATTTCAGTTCTCTCAAACATGTACAAAGGGGTTTTCTTCTTTTTTTGTTTATTTGTTTTTGTAGTACATAGCTTTCACATATGTTACAGTCAAAAAAGTCATCCAGGGACTGAGAAAACAACTCTTTTGTAGATAAGAGAAATGGTATAGTCACCATATCTGCATAGGGATAAATTCACTGAGTGCATTTATTTGCCTGGGTCTGAGAAGGAGTAGATACGTTTAGAGTGCACACAGGAGAACTACTGATTCTTTGTCTCATGCCTTTTGGAAGCATTGAAATTCACAGTTCAGTAGTCAGTTTAGCTGAATTCCAGTTCACTTTCAATCAGAACGCATTGTTGGCTTTTGTGTGCCCCTGCAGTGATCTGTATGCGTAAGAATGACTCAACTGTCATAGGCTATTTCTCCTTACTTGGAAGTCCTGACAGTGTGCACTGTGTAAAATGAAGTGCCCAACTCCAGGCTAGCATCAACTGAAATCTACTGTGGGTACTGTAAAGAGTAATTAAAAACTGGTGTAGCTGCATTAGATTTTTCTCTTACTTGTTTTCTGGTCATCAGAAAGACAGCTGGTGGGTTTCTGTGCTTTTTTTTCTCTGTAAACGTTCCACTATTTTTCTCCCACTAAATACAAGGGGAGGTAAAAAATCTTCACATGAAAGGGATACTGAACTACATACAGGAAGTTCTGCATAAGATCTCCTTTCTCCTTAGAATAGCAGGGATAAAAAGAAGTTGTTCCTTTCTGACCATTGTGGTTTATATATGTTCCTCTCTACTTTGTTGTATTTCAGATAGTTTCTTGTTTGCGTAGGTCATTGAAGGATGGTTTCTCCTCTTTTGACCAAATACTGCAATGTCTAAAACAAACGTGTGGTTTAGCTAGAGATATATCCTTTTCCTTTGAAGGCATCAGAGTCAAGGTTGTCAAACTAGATCCTAATATGCATTTGAGTTACAACATTTTAAGAACTGTTAACACCTGAAGAGAAGGAATGCTTTGATATTTCCTTCTTTCATTATAATTATCCATAACCCTAGCTAATGTAAAAATAAATGCAAATAGTGTTTTTTTTAAATATTGAAAATAGATGACACTGTTCTGATTTTTTTTTTTATCAGAAACCTATGAAGAAATGGAAATCAGAATTGATTTTATGCTTGTGCTTTAGTATTACCTAGAGTATCTGCCACATCACATTCCAGCAGCTTTGTGTAGATTCTTTTCTGGCCCAGGCAGTGAGGTTATCTCTTCCAAGATGCTTTTACCTTCTGTTATCACACAATCAAAGGATATTCAAGGTGGGAAGATACCCATGAATCCATCTGTCCGACTCCTGCTCAAGCAGGAACACTGAGAGCAGGCTGTGCCAGTGTTGCATCATCTGTACAATAAAGTGCTTCTACTGGTATTCAAATGAAACCTCTTTTGTTTCAGTTTGTGCCTACTGCCTCTTATCCTGGCACAGGGTACTACTGAAAATGTGACTCTGTCTTCAATTCCAGTAATATTAAACTTAATGTTAACACTAAGAGAATCTTTGACCAGTAATACATGCTATTAACTGTAACTAAAGTCACTTGGGGTCTTTTAAGAGTCAATTAAGGCATCCATGTCCAACTCTCAGGAACGCTGTGGCCCAGCATAGCTCACACTGTGGCCCCCCCATGCCATTGTGGAAGTGGCTCTGCCCCATCTGTTGCCATCTGTCACGTCTGAAAAATGTAAGGGAATATTAGTGGGAAGGTTCAGCTTCTACTGCCTTACCAGTAACATCCACCTCTGACATTGTGGACCAGCATAATGCGACAGGAGATGTTACTTTCAGAGCAGGCCTTGTAATAT
Organism: Odontophorus gujanensis; assembly: GCA_013399175.1. Classification (NCBI taxonomy): domain Eukaryota; kingdom Metazoa; phylum Chordata; class Aves; order Galliformes; family Odontophoridae; genus Odontophorus; species Odontophorus gujanensis. Next base: position 334,148 of record VXAB01004525.1, on the reverse strand, counting down.
ATTTATTGAGAGATTTTGGACTTACCTTCTCTTTCCAGGCATTATGAACTATTTGGATTGACTTTGTGTTGTCTGTATATGGATTTGGGAAGAAATATGAATTTAACACATTTAAGATTATTGAAACTTTTTGAACTTTTTATAGTCACCTATATTGTGCTTCTTAAGCCATCAGCATAGTTCTGCATAGGAACTGTCACAGCTGTATACTCATACTTTGTGGCTCATGCTTCTGATTGCTCTTGAGATGGCTCTTCACAGGTGTGAGGACTTGATAGCTTTCCAGCAAGTTCAGTTTATGTTATAAATGCTAATTCTTTAGGACTTTATGTTAATTGTGTCAGTTGCTGCTATATTACTTTGTAAATGCAGGCTGTGAGCACTTCACATTCAGCATTATAGGTGAGTGGCTTTTTTGGAGCTCTGTGCTCATTGAAAAGCTAGATTTTTATCGGCTACAGTTCCTGCTTTAAGTTGAGCTGGATGTGTTTGCAGTTTTAGATCTGTGCTTTGTGAGTCACTGAACCAATCAGACTTTCTTACAGGTGGAAAGTTAATCTAAGGAATTACTAGGGGTCTGGTGATTAACTGACACTTAGCTGAAGTACTCATTATATATTCCTTTGTTAAACTACAAATTGGCACTCAGGACAAGGAATTGTTCTAAAATTCCAGTTGACCAGTAAGTATGTCTTGCTCAGATAAGAGTAAAAATGAATATTATTTTTAAGTAATCTTAATACTATCCAGAAGTCCTCAGGGATTTTCTCTCCCTGAGGTACAGGGGTACAAAAAGTACAAGGCACTTTGTTGACCTAGACTTTAAGGAAGTGGAGCTAGACATTTTGGCGCTTCACATGCTTAGTGAAAGTTGCCTTTAGTGAAATAAATGAACCTTTGCATCTTACAGCATAATCTGTTTAAGCTGCAAATAATGTTTTAAAACAGAATCACAGAACTGTAGGGAGTGGAAGGGACCTCTAGAGATCATCTGGTCCAACTCCGCTGCCAAAGCAGGCTCCCTAGACCTGGTTGCACAGGGAACAAAACTAGCTCAACAAGCCAAAATTTAGACTCATAGATATGGAAGAGCAAGGTGAAGATCTGTGCATGAAGAGAGTCAACAATATTACCAAGAATATTGTCAGAGCATTCTGGAAGAGCTAGGTGGTTTTCCCTAATCATTGAGATATTGCCCACTTACAAGACTGCAGCTCAGATTCCCAAATGTTGAACAAAATACTCTGATCCATTTGCTGGTTTAAAAGTTCTTTTATAAACAATTGATTATTTTTTTGTGTGTATAAAGCCCACCAATTAAATTTAAGAGCACCCTTGCTAATAGATTGAATTAATATAAGGGAAATAGGATCCTTTAAATAAGTTAAAGCAAATAAGCACTGTTTATAATGTTCAGACTCCTATATTTAATCAGCATCATTTATGATCAGCTGTGTTTCAGGAGTCTAAATAGAAGTTGAATGCATACTGTAGAGTGGGCTTTTATTTTTGTAGAATCATAGAATGGCCTGGGTTCAAAAGGACCCATCTAGTTTCAACCCCCTGGCGTGGGCAGGGTTGCCAACCACTAGACCAGGCTGCCCAGAGCTACAGCCATCCTTGCCTTAAATGCCTCCAGGCATTCAGTTCCTTTGAATGATGAAACAAGCTGTCGATACCTAAAGCAGCTTGCACCTCCTATTATTGAAATAACAAAGACTTCCACCATATGACTTCAGCCTTACAGTTCTGTTGCTCGGGTACCACTCACAAGTTTTTGCAATTGCTGGGGGTTCTGTCTTTCCTTCCATTATTCACCTTCTATTTTATTTTCCCCCACAGTGTGGAAATTATGTGTAAATATAACCTATTCTTTTGCTTATGGCCCTCTTGAAAAATTCCTTTGGGATAGGCGGATTAAAGATAATGAAGTACAAATAGTACTTGAAATAGCAATATTCATAATGTAAGCTTTAATATTCAATGTTTCAAAAGAAAAATGGATATTTTGTCATCAGAGTTGTACTCAGTGGATCCACACGGTGGAGTTAGTGTATTTTATGTTTTGAATCGATGGAAGAGAATCTAAACACTATCTTTCTGCTATGTGGAACTTTTTAAACTCTGTTTTGCTTTTAAGGGACTAACTGTTAATATCTTTTACTTTTGGACAAGGGTCTGAGAGAGACAAAGCATCCATATACATTTGTTTCAAAGGAGGGTTTCAAAGAATTACTTCTTACTGAAGGTGCTGATGAAAAAGCCATTCCCCTGTTGCCTCGTCTAGTTCCTGTATTAAAGGCTGCACTGGTACGTTTTACTCTTCTTGCAGAGATTTTCACAGATACTTTTTATTATTTTAATTTTTTAGTATTAGAAGAATTATTCTTGTCTGTTCTTCCAGACACTGTTATTAATCTCATAATGGGAGCAATAGAGATGGCAGCAAAGCACTCTAGAAGTAGAGAAGAGTTTGATGCTTCAATTTCAAATTCAATTTCAACTGAAATGTAAGCTCCCAATTTTGATATATCCACACTTTTCAGGTTCATCCTACGATGTTCTGGAGCACTGTGCATAGGATGCATCCCAAAAGTGAAATATTAGATGTAGTTCCTTTTGCTTGCTGAATACATTTATCTAGTTGCATATCAAGCATAAATAATGAGTTTCCTTTTTTAATTAAGTGCAGTAATTTCACTGACAAATTCTGGAGGCTTATGTTTTCTACTTCAGAAAAATACTTCTGCATTCAATTATTTCATCTAGGCAATATTCAGTTGCATTGTATTTCTGAACTGTTTATAACACTATAAAAATTAATGGTTTTCCGGTCATTTTAATTTATTAAAAGTACAATAATGAAAATACAATCATAAAATAGATTGCATTTTTGAGGAGTTTCTGCACCTGTCCAAATATTACTTTGAGACAATTTCTTTTCCTTCCCTTTAAGGCCCATTCAGATGATGAAGTATTTGAAAGGGGATTAGATGCTGTAGTTCAACTGAGTGCTGTTGTTGGACCATCTCTTAACGACCATCTGAAGCATCTGCTCACAAATGTAAGTTTTAATGCTGTAGTAACAGATTATATGTATTTTCATGGTAGTTTTGTTGAGAAGTTTGCTGTAATATCTGCACAGATAAAATGGAGGACTCAGCAGTTCTGTGAAAAGTATTGCTTCGTATATTTCTCTATGTAAGTCCTTCATTCTTGAATAGTACAGTGACTTCAGAAGTTCTATCAGTGTGGAAAACCTGTTGTTAATGTAAACTGGAGAATAAATGAAGCATTTACTGTTTAAAAAAGAACCAGCTTTGAGCCTGAGGTGAAATAGATGCTATATTTTGAAACAATGTTTATGATTATTGCTAACTGAGTTTTGCACTTCAAGTGTGAACATTTTCAAAAATCTGAGGAAGTATCGATATTAGTGTAGGGAAATATTTCTGCTTCTTTCAAATGGGAATTCTGCACAAGGACGTTTTATTCACTAAACTTCAAGTTGAACTGGGGAATGTATTTCTATATTGAATGCTTTTGTAGACATCATTCTGTAGACTTCCTTCCTCTATCAGACAGACATGGTTTAATTTAGCTTTCTTCCAGAGTGAATTTTTTATAGCAAAATAAAAGGAAGAGAGAACCTGCAATAATTTTTTTAGTGTTTTCACTATAGTAAATCCCTTTCAGTGCACATGAAAAGCATGTTTACTTTTCATGTGGATAGCACTTCAAGAATGACTTTGTATTGATTGATTCCTCTTAAAATTTTTGCTTTTATGAGAAACTTAAATTCAAAGTAAGCTCAACAATCAGCGTTACACTCCTTCTGCTTTGACTCAGAGCTGTACTTTGACATCGGCTACACGTTGTAAAATGATGTTTCTTTTGGCTCTCATTTCCCAAAGACAAGACCTCTTTATTTTACTTTTCCAACAGCTGGCAAGGAGATTAATGGACAAGAAATTTAGAGAGAAAATCACTGTTGCTTTACAGAAGTTGGAGCAATATGGTGGAAAGGTGAGTTGAACAGACAGTAATATGTGAACTGCTCACTTAAGTCCCATCTTTTTTTGCCAAGACAACTTCTGTACCTGGTTATCAGATCAATAACCCTGTTCAGAGAAGTACTTATTTATACGTCACAGCTATTCATATTGTATAAAACAGAGGACTTTTTATTGGATAAAACCATGGCAGTTCCATTCCACTGTAAAATAGTTGTTTTAGTCCTTTTGAGGTATCAAGTGATGATAGAAATGACCATAGATCTACACTGTGTGGACCATATTCTGCCAGTTTGTTTCTGTTGTTTCCCTTTTTTTTTCTCTCCTTTATTTGTCTTCACCATTATTTTAATCTCAGAGCAGGAAACAAGGGAGCATGTTTCAGTAAAATATTCTAGGGGATCAGTAGCTAGAGAAGAAACTGAGTAGGTGTACTCAAACAGTGCACCAATCTGCATTCGATAAACTCTTTTGAGGAGCAAGTGTCTGTCCACTTAAATCCCTACCAATGTTGTTTGCTTGGGAGATTTTACTCTTCTTGGTGGGAAGCTTATGCAGCCTTAGCAGTTAAAAAAGTCACTCTCTGTTCTTTTTTTTGAATTCTTAACTTCTGAGGAAAATCTAAAGTATTTTTCTAGGGTTTAGAATGGGTGTGGAGTGGGTTAATATCCAGGATGCTTTATATGGGTATAGTATTTAAGTCACTTAATAAGAAAATCAGATGATACATTTCAGCCCATCTTGGTTAACCCAGAGGTAAAGATCCTCAGTTGCTACACATTTTAAAAAATGTATTAAGTAGTAAATTAGGGAGGAGCATTCTAGTGCTGAACGTTCTGTTTACTACTCTTGTTGTGCTATTCAATGTTCACCAAGAAGGAGAGAAGAAAAAGGGAGAAATTATTGGCTTGGGTATTCATCTGGAAGGGAAGGTATTTGTTCTAATGACCTCATGAGCACTTCTTGTACATATGATATTGAATGAGCATTGACAAAGAATAGAAATAAGGTGGAGGGCAGGGACCCCAAATGTAGGTCTTACCAATTCTGAGCTGTTTTTCTTAATAAGCAACCATATAATCATTAGGCAGCAGTTCATTTTTAGGGGAGCTCATATTAATTTAATGGTGAGAGGAATGTTCAACTTTCAGACTTTCAGATATCATGACAAAAGTGGCATGAAACTTCCTGATGTGTGTTTAGTGTGATAAGAAGAGGAAAATTTCATTTCATTATTTTGATGTTCTGAGACTTTAAGTTAAAGTAAGTCCAGATAATAGAGCTTATCCAGTAAATCACTAAACCACCTCTGTCTCCATCCAGTGCTTTATGGTAGCCTATCAGAGTACTGTGTGGTCTTTCTGCACATTTTTCTTTTAAAATTCTGTTATAAAACGGAAAAAAAAAAGAAACTGGAAGAAGCACTTAAGTTGTGATCACAGTCAATGCCATGATATCGTCCAACTAATGAATTTATCAACTTTAAAAAAAATGAGTGAGTTGCAATGGATATGATCAGTACTTTTATTGGCAATCTCTTCCAGAATATTACTCTCCTTCATTAGGTATCACAATGCTGATATTGGTTTTATTTCAGTCCATTAAAGTTTCAACTTTTGAAAGTTTCTTAGTAAATAATAAATTTTAGTTTTCTGCCATTCTGTTTCATAACAGAAAAAGCAACTAAGTAAAAGTTTTGAATTATACAATCTATAGACGTGTGAATACTCTCAAATATAGTGCTAGTGTGCCTTACTTTTTCAAATGTTTTTTATTTTCATCATCAGGCGACGGTGACTATCATCAAATCTAAAATTCCAACCTACTGTTCTATCTTCCCCTGAACAAAAACTCCATAGTGAGGGCAAGTCTGAAGATAAACTGCCTGTGAACATCACTGTGGTATGCTATGGTCTTTTAAATTAATCACAGTTCTTTTTCAGTATGATGGAGAGTGGGAAAAGCCCCATGAGTTTGTGAAGATATGATTATGGAAGACTCTTTATTAATTCTCTATTTGCTGCTATTTGTGTATGCATTGTGCTTTCACTGGATATTATTTCAAAAGCAAAGTAAATCTAAACTTAAATTTTGTTATAAATTAATTCCAATTTCAATTTACGAAATAATTTGGCTGTAATTACTTTAAATGGCCATGAACTTCATGTTAAACTTTTCGATAGCATATGTAATTTCACTAACTTATTCTGTGCCATGGGATGAAGTTCAGGTTCATCAGGACTTAGAGACTTTTTGGAGAGTCAGCTTTGAAAGGTGTGAAGCTGAACATACCATCCATGTAGCAGATAGGGAATTTGCTCAGGGTCTGCCCTGCACATGGCTCTCAGAAGCTGGAGCAGCATTGCCCATTAGTGTAATTGAGCTTGATTGCACAATGTTGTCAACAGGTCTTGTTAAATGCTGTTCATGTGAAAACAGTTTCAGAATATTTAGAAGATTATTTCTGGCTGACTAAATTAAATTTAATTCAGATCAATTGTAAGACAATATAAAACATATTTAAGCTTGTTAAAATAAACACACTTTTTTGCCAGCAATGTTAAATCTGAAGAGATACAACTATTTGTTTAACAACACACACACAAAATCATGCTGCTTGTTTTTCTTTGTGTACTTTATTTTTTATTTTTTTACAAAATGTGCACAATTAGTTTACATAAACACTCTACAGCAAATTTCAGGTGTACATGTATTGTACTACTCTTATCCTACACTGGTGATAGCAGAGCAGCCTTCAACATGCCTCTAATATCCCACCTCTACACCAGAATAGATACCTGATATTTTTTATTTTTTTGCAAAAGAACATTTGCAACATTCTTTCTACTTCATTAATCCTCTTTCACATTTTCTGCAGCAATGTAACAATGAAGATTGGCCTACCTCTGATAGCATTTCACCTTTTTGGCAAAAATCTCCGGACAATCTATCTTAAAAATTACATGTATTGGAAGGGGCATTGGTATACTTTAGGTACATACATTTTTATCTAGATTCATAATTAATGTTTCTCCAATCTTAATGAAGAAATGATCCTAAAAAGTGTAATGCACTTATCACATAGAGATAGTATTGTATATTTGAAGCTTGTTTTTTTTTTTCCTTGAATCTTAAAGATACTACAAAAATGCTGACACAGATGTTAATTCATCTAGTAGTCAATATTAGTAGATATTACTGCCTAGTGATCTTCATTCTGTGCACTAAAGAGGGATGAAAATTTTAAAATCAGTAACTTTTTTTTTTTACTTTATTAAAGGCAACAAGACACATTCATGAAAACAGTGGTAGGAACTGATTAAGTTTTCATCATAAAAAAAACTCAAAATCAAAATATTCTTAACTTTGCTTATATGTGCAAGAAGAATTAGAAACACAGTATGTAGAATGTCTTGATAAATTCGGATGTACTAGATAAGCGAGATTGTTACAAGCTTACCAGTATTTGTTAGGGAACAGAATTACTGAAACAAGCATAATTTAAATGTGTTTGTTGTTCAACACTTCTTCCTCTCAAATCACCTATTTTGTTAGGTTTGGGAGGTGTTCCTGAAGAGGACAGAAGCAAGTCAAATGTGAAAGGCAACTGCTGCAAGCTGTGCATTGGACATCAGTGATAGCACTTAAAGTATTACTTAAAAATTTGAGGACTACACCAGACAAATATGAAAAGAAAATACATGGTAATGCCTCTGTATAAATTAGAAGCTGAGATTTAATAAGTACACTCAAACAACTGGGCTGAATCCAGTCCAAACGTGTAGCAAAACTAAGAGTAATTTCTTTATGCAATTAAATCTATTTTATCTAGAGAATAAAAAATGCATGTCAGGTTCTCTTTTGAGGGGTCTGAAATAAAACACTGACTTCTCAGAACAACTTTGCTAGGTACCACTGCTGAAGTACTAGAAATGTATAATTTTGAAAGAGTTAGTTAGGGAAAATAAATAAATAAAAAAAGACTTATTTGCATATTACATGTCTCAGTGTAAAGCTGAGTAACTTTATTTATGCTAAAATGGGAAATCCATCTTTTAGATTATGTCATAGAATTGCTTATATTTGTCCATTAGTTGTTGACGTAATGCCTTCATTAAATGACATTTTCAAAGAGCTGCATGGACCGCATTATATTCTCATCCTGTGAAAAACAAACACACAAACATGAAAATCACACACCACTACAAATGTAGATGGCTACTACCTACAGTGAAATGAGGCAAGACAAACTGTGCACTTGTAATGACCATCTTTTTCAGCCTACTTGTAGAAATCGTTAGCAGAAAAAAAAGCTGTTAATGGATATACTCCTGATCTTTCTATATTAATTTAACCAAAACTCTTCTGCCAAGAATGCACTAGCATGTTTTTTTGAAGGTTACCAATTCATACCCAGTAAAGCAAGTTATATGCAGGCAGTGAATACTTAAGGAATAATTTCTGTATCTGCACTGTGAATCAGAAATTACTATACACAGTATTTGTAATTAACAGTATTATGAATTGTACACAAGCCTTTTTTCTCCAGTTCTGACTCTAAAATATAACATGTTTAAATGTGCATCTTTGGTTGGAAGAAGTAATCAGTTCCCACAATAACACTGAACACTCTTACTCCTCAGTTTACCTTCTCCATGTGTTCACACTGACAGCTGTAGGCTGCTTTCTAATGCCACTTCTGCTTTCTGTTTGCATTAGATAGGTAGCAAAATCTTCAAATTTCATGTTACTCCCAGTGTTTACTGATGCCTGACTGTACTCATTTCTATCAGTAAATAACTCTCAGCGTAGCAGTGAGAAAGAAAGATTGTTTTTGTAATATATACCTTTCACTGAAGACAGATTTTACTTTCAGTGCCCATATTTGGCAGCAGTTCCACATCAACAGTACAGCTGCAAGAATTTGTTAACACACAGAATTGTAGATTGAAAGGGACCTCAGGAGATCATTGAGTCCAACCCTGCTGCTCAAGCAGGTACCCTACAACAGGTTTCACAGGTAGAAGTCCAGCTGGGACTTGAATATCTCCATAGAAGGAGACTCCTACAGGCTCTCTGGGCAACCTGTTCCAGTGATCCATCACCCTTAACATAAAGAAGCTCTTCCACGTGTTAGTGTGAAACTTCCTATGATCAAGTATTAGGCCATTACTCCTTGTGCTATCACTGTGCACCACCAGGAAGAGCCTGGCCTCATCTGTTTGCCTCCCACCTCCCTTTAGATACTTATAAACATTAATCCCTTCTCAGTCTATTCTTATAGGAGACATGCTCCAAGCCCTTTATCATCTTTGTGGCCCTCCACTGGACTCTTAGGAGATCTTTTTTGAACTGGGGAGCACATAACTGGACACAGTATTCCAAATATGGCCTCATCAGGGCATAGTAGAGGGGAAGGATAATTTATCAATTGCTGGTCTCCATTAGAATGATTTATTTTTTTTTTTTAACTCAATACATACCACTTAGTAAAAACAGTTCTCAGGTTATCATAGCATACTGATACATAGGCCTTATGTACATTAATACTGCAGCAACATAGAAATTAAAGTTAGAAATTAAAGTTAAATCATTCAGTGTTCAGTCCACTGGCTGATTTGTTTCATTGGAAACAACAACTTTGAGTAATTCTCCCGATTTATGTTAGGAAACATGCATAACAGGGTTTTAGGGTTTTTTACCATTGATTCTATATGACATCTCAAATGTTGTTGCTGTAAGAGTCAATCTACATAACATTCTGTGCTAACAAACTAATTCATTGAAGGAATGATCTCTAGCTTAAAAAAAATAATAATTCTATGTGGATGCTTCAAAATTTTGTATGGGTAGTTAACCAGGTTTATTTTAACTTCAAGTAACTTCTGAAACATCAGTATACCATTTAAGATCACTGACTGGTGCGAAATTGAAAGTGTGCTTTCATTGGAATAATTTGTCATTTAATTGTTTACAGATGGTTTTGTATATCTATTTATAATTATGTTTAGCAAACAGACAATGTCCTTTATTTAGAAGCAGTTTTGACACTTCCTACTGATTTTCTAATACGTACTAATGAAACTGATTTTAAAAAATAGCTAGCTCTGTATTTCTGATGTTGGCTGTTTCACTTCAGAAGCCTTCCGACTGTGCACCTTTCTCATTTGCCTCATTTTTCACTACATTTTTCTAAGCAGCTTTTCATAATAGATTTGTTTAATGACTCCTGAATCAAGGCATAAGGGAGATGTTTACGTAGTCCATACAACATAAAAAAAAAAAAAAACAACAAAAAAAATCATGAATGAATGAGCTTTACCCCATCTGACCTAACTGCAAGCCTGCATAGAGGTTTTTCTTTCTGAAATCTGATATGGCTCCTTTGCTGTTTTTACACTAGCCTCATAGTAACCCTGAGTTACTACTGCAGAAAATATCTACCCCAGGAGCCTTTTTTCCACTATCAGAAAGAAGGACCTTTAAGTAATTTACCTATGCACCATTCATGCTGCCTTTTCTTCTGTTCCTCAGAGTGCTGTTATATGAAGTAATGCCCAAGTCGAGCCACTTTCTACCAACATCAAGCAGCCAAAGGACAGAGGAGGAACAGGATAGGATCAAGAGGAAACATTTCTGTTACCCTTCCTTTTTCATAAGCAAAGATAGGTCCTTATAACTTCTGACCAGACAGGACCATACTGAGTGAAGACTCAATACTCCATAGTTCCTTACATATCTTCCTCATATTTACTTGGTGAAGGGATAGGCCACCCTTCACACAGGGACTGTGAATTAAGTCCCAAACTTGACATATTCCCTAGGCTGTACAGTGCTACTGCAGTGACAGTTGTGCCAAACAAGTACTCAGCACAAAGAGGTGACTTTAAAAGATACAACTGCATATGTGTTTAAGAACACAGAGGCCCTTGATGCTACCAAAAAAAAAAAAAATTACAGGAACTGGAAGTGGAGCTTTTCTATTTAAATATGCCCTGCTGTGTTACTTCTTGCTTTTAAAGCATGCCACACTGACCTTAACTATCACGGAACACCAGTAAAATGGATGCACTTCTGAGACCCACTAGCATGGCTTTCAAATCAAAATAGAGGAGCAGTAGCAGTTCTGAGAGGCTGAAAAGTCCTACCCAAGAGGTCACTTCACTCAACATAAACTTTTCTTCTGCTTTTCCTGGTAGAATAGGCTTCTAGTACACTATAAGATTCACACTAGAAAGGATTTAGCTTTAGAATTTGGTTGAGGGCATTTTGCAGTGCTTGTTTCCTTGCACTCTCATCTTGCAGCTTAGGATAGCACATAGGGACTAGTGAACATTTCCTGTAGGCCTCTAGCATATTTTCATTTGCACCAGATGCAGCTCTGACTGCCACAGTCATACATGGGCACTCCCATTCCAAGGTTTGAGGTAGAATCATTTGTTATGCTAAACCAGCAGGGAAGGTTTTTAAGCAGACTTGCTCTGATATCAGCTTTTATGCCAAAGGATGGCTTGTAGAAGAAGAAACAAAAGATAGACATCAAAGTCTAGGGAACAGTGGGCATGCTGTGACCCTGTCCTGATTCAGCAACATCAGATTCTGGTAAGCAAAAGATAACAGTAGAACTAGCAGTACGCTGTGCAGAGCGCTGAGGATAGCTACAGGTGTGGACTGGTTTCCTCAGCAGGAAAAATCGAACTAAATGAGTATTTTGCAGCTTGGAATAGACTTACTGAAAGGAAGGTGATAATGATAAACACTATTTTTCCTTAGCACAACAGCAGGACTATAAAAGAGGACTATAAAAACACTGCATGACAGGACGAAAACAGGAGAGCTTTCTATAGAAAGGATTAATTTTGTTTTAGGCATTGTTGTATACTCATGAATGATGAGACTTCTTACTCTGGAGTGATGCAAATCAGTGCATGCTGGGAAAAGAAAGGAAGTTGAACATTATCTTGCTATTATCTTTCATTCTTGTACCTACTAATTTATTAGCAAAACAGCTAATGTTACAGCCTGCAGCTGTGTTTTAAGAGGAAGAGGCCACTACTGTCCTTTGGGAGAAACATAATCCTGAAAAGGTTGAAACCACATTAACAGAGCACTCCTGAAAGAATCCTCTTGAAGGACTCAGGTTGAATTCAAAACTCAAATCTCATTTCTGAAAACTAAATCCTGACACAAATGTGAATTATACACTTTGCAGCTCAAAGCTGGTAATAAGAGATCTTAGAAAAAAAAAACAAAAACCATGGGCAGCAGGATATCTGTTGTATGCCATCATTTGGATGCCACATCAGCAAGATGATCTGTTCTCTAAAATGAGAGAATGGTGTCTCTGTCATGCAGTGATTTATAGGGCATCTCTCACATATTTTGAATGCTCAGAGCTAAATACGAAAACTAAACTAACACAAGTGAGAAACTGAATCACTTTGGCAAAGGAGAGCAGGCAACTCTACCAAGAGGTACTAATTTTCTTTGTAAATGAAGCAATCTGTCCATTACTATAATCACAATATTCAGAGAAGTCTTTCGTGTAACTTCTAGAACTCTGTAGACCTCAGCTAGGAAATAAACCTCATCTGTTTCTGATGATCAGTGTTAGCAGAGCAAATACCTGTCACTCATACTGAGTAAGACTGACAAGCTAGAACCACCATCAGTGTAACACTGCTGACAGACAGGACTCTATCCAGTTCCCATTGCTAAGGATACACAGGACAACCATAATTAGAAGAGCTGTTTTCCTTTTTCATGTTCCAAAGTCAATGGATTAAAATAGACTAAAAGACCCAGTATGTGACCACTAAGTGGTTGTGACCTCTCTGTATTTCGCTACTTTTAAGTCACAAGAGCAATCCAAAGGATACATAAAACAATAGACAAATTCTAGCATATCTGTGCTATTTCCAGTCCTGCTTTCCATATTCCAAATCACTATAAATTTATCACTGTAACTGCATTGTTCTTTCCCATCTCTCGTGTACTATTCACTTCTTGGTGTCAGAATACGATACACACAGGAAACAATACACAGTCCATGCTGCTGGTCCCTTGACAGCTTCACACTAGACAGTCAGCCTGGGAAGGCTGACATTACATCTGTACACTACTACAATTCCTTACATTTCTTACCACAACAAATAGCATTGGTTTTGTTTTGCCTTATCAATTTGCTCAGTGTAATCAAGCCCACCTTATCACTAGGTGTACTATGTGTAATACAACATTTTGCAGTACATAACACAACCTCTTATTGCACCAGAAGTCGCTATCGTTATTTTGTTTTCTTTTTCTTGCATTTTTCAAGTTACATATTAATGGAAGCTCCTTAAAATTCTGAAAATGCATCTTGTCTTTCCTCACATTGGCTCCTCGTGTGAAAGCAAGTCAGTTCCCAAGGGCAAAGGAGTGAAAACAGGCTGTAATTCTTGCTGCATGTTTACTTTCAACCCTGGTTCAAAATGCAAGGAGCTGCTTTCAGCAGTTGAAGGAAATTAACAGACACCTAGACAACGTAAACACTTCCAACTGCTCATCACTGGCTTGCCTTGAAAAAAAAATTTCCTGCCGTTAACTCCTGCCATTCAACAATTTGCAAGCTGCTTCCACTCTCCCTAAAGCTTACTGCTAGGGGAACAATCCTATATGTGACCATTTTTCAAGTAATATTATTGCTGTGAGTGTATGCCAGTTGTAAAAAGAGCATTACCCAACATTGTCAGAAGATAGGTATATTTATCCAAACCATAAAAAAAATTATTGCTTTTAAGTACAAATATAATGCTGTTCTACTCATTGTTAGCTCAAGAAGAAATAATCATTGTATAATAGCACTAGCCAGCTGATATGGAGTCAACACTTATCACTGGGTGCTTATCACTGGGTGCTTACCTTCTGGCAGCTCTCAATGAATTCATCTATGGTAACTACACCATCTTTATTTTTGTCCATTTTCTGTTCAGAAAGAGAAAAAAAGACAACACATGATTACACTCCTGAAATCTACTTAAAAAAAGTCATTTTTATTATTCATTTCATTTACATGTTGGCCTAGGGAACAACTAGGCCAAAATGTCATAAAGATGTAGGGTGTAACACACCAGCTTAAAGAGCTTGTTGAAAAGGCAAGACGTGTTGATTAGATCTGAGAGATGTGTGCCTTGTGATGGAACCACAGAGAAGAAAAGAACAACAAAGTTGATAGGATAAGCAAAGTTATTACAACAGTGAAAATCTTTCCATAGCTGCAAACAGAGCAGTCTTTTTGGTTTTCTTTGTTACCTGACCCACCTGGAAAAATGTTTCCACATGTTGTCTAGGTGTGTCCTCCTTGAGAACAGGATAAGTGCATTTCCCCATCATATCATATATTGCTTTCATGATATCAAGCATTTCCTGAAGGGGAAAAAAAATATTCAATGCACCCTGAATTGTACATTGCGCTTTGATTCGTAAAACATAGAAATCATTTATGACTTTCATTTTAGAAACAATACAGTACACTTTGTGACTGAACTGCTTCAAGAATGCACAGGATGTTCCTAGGAATTCCAGCATATTGGTTTGGCTTTCATTACTTGTTAAATGCACGCAAATGAATGTTCCTGATTTAAAATAATTTGTGTGATTCAAAATATGCACATTCACTGACTGTGGGAAGTCTCCTAAGATCTAATGCATAAGCAAGCAGGAAGATAATTCTGTAGCAGCAGGTTGAAACATGAGACCTTCATACAGTTGAGTTATCAGGAGAAAGGAATACTCACACACAAACCTGGACACCTGCAAAGAGTCTTCCATTTTTATCAAATGCTTCTGATATCATTAATAGCAGGAGTTACAAAAACTGCAAGAATAACTATAGGTACAAGTCATCTGCTGTACTCTGCACATGTTTCTGAGCTATTTTTCCTTTACCAATTTTGATATATGCCTTGAAGAGAGAAAATTCTTTTTAGCACAGCCATTTCTTAATACATTATATATTCTTTCTTGACAGATTGGATTTGTCAGTGGTTCTTCTGATGCCATTCTTCCTTCAAAGAAAGACTTCTGTATGCAACTTTCAGTTTCAGTGATTACTATAAAAAGTAGACCTTACCTCTTTAGTTATGTATCCATCCTTATTTATGTCATACAAATTAAAAGCCCAGTTCAGTTTCTCCTGTACTGTCCCTCGCAGTAAAATTGAGAGACCCATAACAAAATCCTAAATAGACAAAAGGTCTTGGTAAGTTTTGAATGGAGCAGACACAAACACTCAGAAATGCAGACAAATGCACCAGAACCACAGAAATTTCAAGCAGCACGTTGTTTTTATTTCTCTCGCTTGACAGAAATTAAGGTCTGCTGTTATTTAAATAATAATAATAAAAAAATCTAGGCACTGTACACTAAGCTAGTAATTAAAAAGTAAATTTAGTACTTCCTATAAAATGAGCCACTATCTTCTGTTAGTGGATTCATCCTTTGAAAGGCCTCACATAAGAAGTCTGTTGAACTAATACCAAGCAAAAGCAGATCCCATGGTCTAATTGCCCAGAACAAAGCTTAAATGCAAGTCAGATTAATCTAAGCATAGGAGACCAATTTTGAAATAACTGTCCACTAAGGAATATTACATCCTTATCATATATATATACACACACACACACACAATTGGAAGTAGAATATGTAGTTCTCAAAACTCCTGGATGAATCTTCTGCAGTCATCATTAAAAACTAAATGTGCATTACCCCAATACTTAAATTTTTCATTGGAAATCCAATAGGGAATGGTACTTATTTTGCATCCAGGTGCCACTCAGTGGTCTTGTCACCCACCAATGCTCTGTTGCTTTAGATCTCCACAACAGAAGTAAAAAAGAAGACTGAAATTATATACATGTAGTACCTGGCTAGGGATAACTGACAAATTAAATTCGTCAGGAGCAGTCAGACTATGTTCTTGATCAGCAGACAAGCAATTCTGAATATTGATATACTACTTAACACCAGAGCTAGAACAAGATCTTCACCTTACAGTAGTAAGGCTATACCGTGATGGAAAGTACAACAATAATAGCAGAGTGGCACAATCCTAGGCTACAGCAAATGAGAACAAGCCCAAAAGCAGCAGCTGTGGATGCAGGAAAAAATAAAATAAAATAAAAAATGAAGAAGAAAAAGAAAAGCTGCTTACTTTTAGAAGGCCACAGGTAAGCAGGGATCTCTACTGAGATACCATCACCTCCACTGCCAACCCATTAAATTACATGTAGGATGGGGTGGATCCTGGCTCCACCCTACCTGGTCACTCAAGTACATTGCATGCACCTGAGCAACCCTACGTTGGCCCTGCCTGCCAACCAGGATCTCAATCACTGCTTCAGGCCATGACTTGTCATTTCTGCTATAGCAGTTAATATTCTTTCAACAACACAAACCACACAAACCTTGTTTACGTTGCATGAGCATCTTCTAGACTGGAAAAGATAGCAATCAAGATGCATTGTCATCTGTCTTCTGCATTTCTTAGCTCATTAAATGCATTTTTAAAAACAATGGCTTTTTCTTTTTTTCCCTGAGCTTTTCCTCCACTTGTTTCTATTCGATAAGCTTGTATACCCATAAATCTGTGTAGCTGTCCCTATAATGTGTCAAGCACAATACTTGAATAGCTTGTTTAAATGTGCATTTTTATGTTATTGTTAAGACATACAGGAATTCTTAGAGTAACACTAAAGCAGAGACTACAAAAGCTGAATGATTTTGTATCACCTTTGGCAAACTACATTTCCTTAAAACAGGAAGAATGGAAAAGAATGTATGGAGGTTAAACATAAATTACAAAGGTCTGAAGTACCACATAGTCAGATAAGTGTACCCTGAGCAGTCAAGCAAACACAGACATCACAGCCTTAGATGCTCTGGTAAGCAGAGCTCTTCTGACAGTTTCAGTCTTTAACAGTTCCAGTGGTATGCTCTTAGTCTGTCATAATTTCTGCGTTACTCGTACATGTGCCCTTTGGGGTAAATGAATACATGAGTCTTAAAAATGAGTTTTGTTCAACTTATCTTGCCTACATCTCAATGACTAATTGAGGGTCACAGGGTCAAATCTCCGAACAGCTCTTTAACAGCAAGCTGTTAAGTATTAAAATGTCCAAGAAATTTGGAACAGATTTGATCGCATTACAACATTAGCAATTAACCTTTTTAATGTGGTACTATTTCTTCACATTTTTTTCTGTACTGTTTTACTTCCTTCCTGATGCTGTGTTTCTTGAATTCTTCTGTAAAGGTCTCCAATAACTTTATTTTCTTAAAGTATTATGTTTCACCGCTCTCGACACCAGTAATATTTGCTTTTATTCTGATACTTGGAGTGGTGAGGCACTGGAACAGGCTGCCCAGAGAAGTAATGGATGCCCCATCCCTGGAGTTTGGATGTGGTCCTGGGCAGCCTGATTGAGTGTGTGGCGACCCTGCCTGCAGCTAGGAGGTTGGAACTAGACTGCCTTTAAGCCAACCCAAGCCATTTAATGATTCTAAAATCATATGTACTTTCTTTTTCCTGATTATTTCACTTTCTTCCTTTATTTATTTGTTAGTATTTTCTTTATGTTTTTTAAGGCACCCACTCATACGCCACCTGTCTTCTTTGCAACTCAAAACTTTCCAGGTATATGCTCTAAACTTTGCAAGTGTGGATCACCTCCTTCCCTACTGCATCAGTGCATTTGGGAATTTTACACAGATCAATACAGGTACACCACCTTTGAGTGCTCTCTGGAGTTCTCCAGTTCAGGAACCATAAAAGGGACTTACAATAAAAACAGGTTCTGATGAGCTGAATAAGGATTAGTATCCAGAAAGGATATCTTTTCCACATATTTAATTTCATACAGCTTAAAAAATTAACAATAAAGTCATATAGAAATGGAAAATCAGATTCAGTGGTCATAGTCTGAATTCACATAGCATTTTGGGCAAGATCTTCAAACAGAGAAAGGCCCTGGATGGTAGAAGGTGTGGTGCATGCCTCTGTCTTCAATGGAAGCACACCAAGTGTGTGTTCTTTGATATCTGCCTTTGCTTCTTTTCACAGCTCCTTATTTCCAACTCTCTAGCTTCCTACAGAGCCTCATAGTACCTGTGAAGACTCCAATTAAAGAGGTCAAACAGGGAAAGTTAATCACAGACATAGCGGGACATAGATGCAGTTAAGACAGCAAAGGTCAGCAATGACCTGCAGGAGCTGCTATTGAGAGGAACTGTATTTATGTGTAGCTGCTTTACACTGTCAGAACTCTTGTGAGATCCTCACTGCCATGAGAAAAACTGGCATCTATGGCATCAGCAAGGCTTTTGTGTCTTTAGCAGATTGTCACACTTGAAGACATTCATTAAGCTCAGTACATCTCAAGTTGCTGTCTTTGAGACAATCCCAGTTCTTCACCGTTGTCATTAATTAAGTACCAAAACTATGCTTGATCTTAAGACATAAAAGAAGACATAACAAGGTAGGTTAATTCCGGACTCTCCAACAGAATGAGTTAGCAATCTAATTAATTAACTCATGCAAAATTCTGAGGTAATCAGGAACTTGCCAACAACTTCACTAAGGGATAATTAATCATTTTAGGAGCAACAGATAACAATTACCAAAAACTTTGAACATCTTCATAGCATTTGGCTCAGCTTTTGTACTTTCAGGCACTGAGAATTAGTGGGATTACTGAGTGTCTTTTCCTTTTATCAAGATCACTTTTAGAGCTTTAATCTACATCTACAATAAACTCAGGGCACTCATTTGAATGTTTGCTTGATTACTGCTCACATTAAAGAAAAACTACTTGGCATAAGTAATGAAAAAACTATGTTAATCTCTAAATTGATACAGTTATGGTATAAGGAAGGATAGTTTCAAGCAGCTGATTACAAGAGTTTTTTTTATACTATATAAAATGCATCAACTGAAGAATCTGCCTCTTCAGAACTGTACAAATTTAGGGATGTGCAAAATTTTACANTGATACAGTTATGGTATAAGGAAGGATAGTTTCAAGCAGCTGATTACAAGAGTTTTTTTTATACTATATAAAATGCATCAACTGAAGAATCTGCCTCTTCAGAACTGTACAAATTTAGGGATGTGCAAAATTTTACATACACAGCAATCTTACTAAGGAGCCTTGTTTAATGAAGGTGTGTGTTTAAGCAGTATAAATTGTGCCAAAGTCCAATACTTTGTTGGTGATTAATAATGTGATGAACAAATATCAAGAAGCTAGAATAAATTATTCTTTCCTGCAATTTTAGCTACCACAGTGTCATTAAAAAAAGGGAAGTGTAACAGTCAAAAAAATATCCTGCATGTTATATTTGTAGTTCTTCCAATGCCATTTCAAATGTTCGTGTCCCATTCACACAGAATAGAATCAAAGAGCATTTTTTCTTCACAGATCATTATACTAAATTGCATTTAGTCCAACACTGTGATGTAAAAAGAAATCTGGAGCAATTCATTATTTATTATCCAAATTTTTAAATCACACCACTGTTCCTATGTCTATAAATATCTAAGTAGTGGGAGGCAAAGGGACGAGGCTGGACTCTTCTCAGCAATGCGTGGCAATAGGACGAGGGGAAATGGCCACAAACTGAAGCATAGGAAGTTCCACACAAATGTGTGTGGGAACTTCTTCACAGTGCAGTGACGGAGCACTGGCACAGGCTGCACAGAGAGGTGGTGGAGTCTCCTTCTCTGGAGACGTTCCAGACCCCCCTGGACGCCTACCTGTGCAACCTGGGCTAGGGAGCTGCTTTGGCAGGGGGGCTGGGCTTGATGATTTCTAGAGGTCTCTTCCAACCCCTACAATTCTGTGATTCCTCTAGTGGGTTTTGTGTCTGTCTGGGGTTTTTTTGTTTGTTTGTTTGTTTGTTCTGTTTTGTTTTTGCTAACAGGAATTAACTAGAGTGTGGATTGGTATAGAAAAATATGGTTGCATCTAAGATAAAAAGGATCAGAAACAAAACTATTGTGATTTATCCCATTTCACAAACCCCACAATTCACAGCTTCTTTCACACAGTTAGAAAAAATCTAGAAAAAACATTTTTAACATGAGAGGGATGCTTTTAGAGTGGTTATTGTACTGTTTTAAGTATGAAGCTACTACATGGTACAAAGACACTAAAGCAGGATCTTTTAACAGCACTAGAAATATGCTGGGCTTACAATTAGTGCAAATGAGATCAAAGTCTGGGTCACATTATTTGTGATGATACTGAACCACAGTACACTGGAAAATGTCTGTTCAGGCAATGATAAACAATGCCACTTCTTTTATTTTCCTATTTTCTTTTATTCCAAAGCCTCTTTTTTACATGGCCCTGCACTTTGAGATATTCAAATCCATTAAAAAAAAAAAAAGGCTTTATATCTACCTCATTTCTTAAGGCTTTCTCTTTGAAATACAAATGTGAACAAATTGCCCAGGAAGGTTACAAAAGCTTCTTTTGTTGTCATTTTCCCTAATGAAAACAGCAGAAATGTTTCTTAAATATTGCTGCTAAAAATACTTTCCAGCACTGCTGGTGCTATTACCAATGTTACCAGGATTCCTTGTAGAATTAGCCTGCATACAGAAGATGTGAAAAAAGCTGTTTCTGCTTCCGGTTTTACATGGAACCCATTGATTTCAGCTGCCTGGAAGAAGGCAGATGGGGTTTGTGTTTTTTAAAGAAATGCAAATAATCCCCCAGAAAATGCTCTGGTTACATTCCCAGCTGAGGTTTAGATTTGCAATCACAGTGCACCTGCTTGGCAAGGATTCTTCCATGTTATATCAACAATAAAACAGAAAAAACTTTTTAAAATATTTTCCTTCAGACCTCACAGCACAATTCATTCAAATATTAAAAACGTGCGTATAGGGCACTTAAACAAATTTACAGCAGTTATGTTTAATTCCAAAACAATCTCAGGTTGTAAGGATACCATCTGCTTATTAAAAAACAAGCAAAACATATTTTATATATATATATATATATATATATAAAATAAACCATAATTATATAGCTGTAAGTAAGGACTCCTATTCAGTACAATCTGCTTTTATTTAACTGCTTCAGGGAGTTGCCTTTTTTGTCATGGTTTTGTGTCAATGATGTCTGCCTTTGCAGGTGGTGACATCAGCCTGAGCAGGAAAAGGCAGGGTTTTTAAAAACAGATTGGGTGAATAAATGGAGGAAGAATTAGTTTTAAACATTCGTGCTTTTAAACGCTTTATATGTTTGTAGAACCTCCTCCTGAAAATAATTGTCTATTTTGTCTGAATCATCTTCTCAACTTTAGCTGGATTACAGTCTTTCTCATCTTAAAGGCAGGAAGAAAGATACGAATTCTGTTATGCAACTAATGAACAATTTGACTTACCTTTTCATAGGCAAATTTACAAAAAATGTTACATAGTGTGGTTTGAGTTACAATTCTAGCATATACAATTGTAAAATAATGATTTCTTTAACTTGTCGGAAAAACCTGAGCCGCATAAGGTAATTTTTTTTTATGTGATCCATATAATAAAACCAATCAAATTTAGTTTTATTGCAAAGACTATTAAAACATTAAAGAAAACGTAGAGAAAAATATAACAGAATCACTCACCTCAAAACTTACAGATCCATTGTGATCAGTGTCAAATGCATTAAACAGAAAATGTGCATAAGTTGTAGAATCTACAATTTAAAACAGTAAAAATATGTCATCATAAGCATATCTTTTTTCATTTAATTTCATTCAATGAAAATAATTATAGGAAGATTTATTTTGACACTAAAACGAAAATTTCAAATCACTTTAAACTTTTTTGGGGGGGGGGGCAAAAAAGGGGCGATAAATTAAAAGGGAAAGATATGTGGAACATC
>VXAB01004525.1:17763-311588 GCA_013399175.1 Odontophorus gujanensis | reverse complement strand
AAAAAAAAAAAAAGGCTTTATATCTACCTCATTTCTTAAGGCTTTCTCTTTGAAATACAAATGTGAACAAATTGCCCAGGAAGGTTACAAAAGCTTCTTTTGTTGTCATTTTCCCTAATGAAAACAGCAGAAATGTTTCTTAAATATTGCTGCTAAAAATACTTTCCAGCACTGCTGGTGCTGTTACCAATGTTACCAGGATTCCTTGTAGAATTAGCCTGCATACAGAAGATGTGAAAAAAGCTGTTTCTGCTTCCGGTTTTACATGGAACCCATTGATTTCAGCTGCCTGGAAGAAGGCAGATGGGGTTTGTGTTTTTTAAAGAAATGCAAATAATCCCCCAGAAAATGCTCTGGTTACATTCCCAGCTGAGGTTTAGATTTGCAATCACAGTGCACCTGCTTGGCAAGGATTCTTCCATGTTATATCAACAATAAAACAGAAAAAACTTTTTAAAATATTTTCCTTCAGACCTCACAGCACAATTCATTCAAATATTAAAAACGTGCGTATAGGGCACTTAAACAAATTTACAGCAGTTATGTTTAATTCCAAAACAATCTCAGGTTGTAAGGATACCATCTGCTTATTAAAAAACAAGCAAAACATATTTTATATATATATATATATATATATATAAAATAAACCATAATTATATAGCTGTAAGTAAGGACTCCTATTCAGTACAATCTGCTTTTATTTAACTGCTTCAGGGAGTTGCCTTTTTTGTCATGGTTTTGTGTCAATGATGTCTGCCTTTGCAGGTGGTGACATCAGCCTGAGCAGGAAAAGGCAGGGTTTTTAAAAACAGATTGGGTGAATAAATGGAGGAAGAATTAGTTTTAAACATTCGTGCTTTTAAACGCTTTATATGTTTGTAGAACCTCCTCCTGAAAATAATTGTCTATTTTGTCTGAATCATCTTCTCAACTTTAGCTGGATTACAGTCTTTCTCATCTTAAAGGCAGGAAGAAAGATACGAATTCTGTTATGCAACTAATGAACAATTTGACTTACCTTTTCATAGGCAAATTTACAAAAAATGTTACATAGTGTGGTTTGAGTTACAATTCTAGCATATACAATTGTAAAATAATGATTTCTTTAACTTGTCGGAAAAACCTGAGCCGCATAAGGTAATTTTTTTTTATGTGATCCATATAATAAAACCAATCAAATTTAGTTTTATTGCAAAGACTATTAAAACATTAAAGAAAACGTAGAGAAAAATATAACAGAATCACTCACCTCAAAACTTACAGATCCATTGTGATCAGTGTCAAATGCATTAAACAGAAAATGTGCATAAGTTGTAGAATCTACAATTTAAAACAGTAAAAATATGTCATCATAAGCATATCTTTTTTCATTTAATTTCATTCAATGAAAATAATTATAGGAAGATTTATTTTGACACTAAAACGAAAATTTCAAATCACTTTAAACTTTTTGGGGGGGGGGCAAGAGAGAGGCAGTAAATTAGAAGTGTAAGTATATGTGCAACTACACTTGAAAGGAAATTCTGAAAACATAACCTAGAATATCTCTATTCATTTTCATTACCATTGCTGCATGCAAACGATTAATCACTGAGATATGAACAAGCAGTTAAGAAGTCATGTTATTGTACTCTGAAACAGTTTGCATCAATGGGAATGCTACTTTATCAGTTAAATGATCATGATGAGGGATCCTTCTCATGTGTTAAAGAAGAAAGATGTGTTCGTTTGTCACTTTAAGTGAGGGAAGCAGGCACTGCCATCTGTGCACTTGGCATATGGCTTTTGCTCTGGCAACAGGCACATTGCCTCAGCTGAAGATGAGTGGGTCAGAAGCTGCTGCTGTGCTGGGGCTCTGCACAACAAACTGGCACAGGGACGTGCAGCAGCTGAGACTTCAAAGTCACTTCAGTGGTGTCTGCTTCCCATCTGGCTGTTGAGTAGTTGTCAACAGCCATAGGTGAGACACCTGTAGTTGGGTTGATGCTCAATTTCTATTTTACAAAAAGCTAGGTGCTTAAAAACCATGAACATGTGTGGCTGTGACTAAATGAAGTGGTCAGTAATCTGAAAGATGACTAAATGAATGATGCCTTCACTAACAGTTTACTTTTCAAGCCTTTTCGACTGCTTATCAACTCATTCTGGAAACACTATACAGCATCCAACATGGTTTTGTAAGGATGCATCTTTCCATTTCCACCAGATTCCTTCCAAGAGACACAAACTGGTCCAGGAGCGTGGGGTCCATAGACAGTATATCAGTAGGCAGAGGCAGTGATCTATTGGCCTTGGTAAGCAGAAAGCTGTGGGAGCAGTGAAAAAGTAGAGATCGAAGAACATGGAAGCAACACGTTAGCAACAAGAAATACATGTTGACCTTTTGTGCTGCTGATTGTGCAAGTTGTTATTCACGTGTGGGGGAACTGCAAAAGGGTAAGGTTTGGGAGTAAAGAATTCCAAGCTGCGCTTGCTGGGCTACATAAGCTGTGCTGAAACTAAATAAAGGGTTTTTGGATGTTATCAGAGTCCATGCCTTAATCGCCACACAGGAGTAACGTATTTTGAACAGAAACTCAAAACTATGCCTCACCGTTTCAGACCAAGCATTGGTAAGTGATGTCTCTGGTCTTATTTCAATATATTAATTTCATATTATATGAGATAATTGTAACAAGAACAAACCTTGCAGCTTTCAGACCAACACATTTCAGAGAATTTCCTCCCCAGAAATGAAAAATTATGTGGAAATATTCATTCACCCATCCATGATGCCACCCATCAATGTAATTGCTTAAACAGGACTTAGTAGGTGGATTTCCACTTCAACTGGAAAATGTAAACTTGTTGACTAAAGACTATATTTAGAATTTTAATTCTCATATTTTCTATAAACTACTGTGACATCTGTTGTACAACAATACAGAATGCAAGTCATCCTCAGAAAGAAAAAGAAATACAAAAACACATTATAGAGGCATAATTACTGTAATTTGAATTTTAAATTCCTTCTCATTCTCTTGGTACTCATTTCCTGAAAATGTATGAAATATTCCTAATCATTTGCTGTATATTTACATTTTGTTTGTGCACTTAATTTTAGTCTGAAATTTTGTCTTCAAAAATACTGCAGGATGAGGTACTCTGGTGTTTTAATTACAGCTACTTAATGTAATCCCCATACACATCTTGAACATTAATCACTTCAGACTAAAGCTTTACTTTTTTAAGTAAGATGTGTTTTCTTTTCAGGGATCTGACGTAACTAGTAGGTTAAATTGATATTTTGACAGGTTGAATCATGAACAGATATTAAACAGAATTCCTGTGAAATACACTGTTAAAACATTTTCAGTATCAGACCAAAAAAAAAAAAAAGGTAGTCATTACGTATTCAAGAGTAAGTCTTAGAAAGTCATGAACATAATCCGTTCTGTTCTTAACTGAGGAGTGTAATAATTGCTCTTTGTGTGGGTTCCTATCTACGACCTGCATGGCTGAAGGACAAAACCCTTTCTTTTTTTTCTCAGACAACCTGTTGTGTGCATGCAGGGAAGGTACTGGGGCCTAGTCATCACCAGAATAGCATTGGCCTTCCCGTTTTCTAGAAAGTTGATTTTCTACTTTTCTACCTTTTTGGCATGGAAAACTTTTAAGAAATCTACTCCTGCCATTTCAAATACATTGATTTTACTGCAATTCATTGTCATTTCCTTTGATATTCTTGTAGATCCAGTGTCCCTAGTCCTGGATAGTCCTTGACATCACTTGATGAAGTTGCTAGATGATTGCAGATCATGATTTGATGATTGCTTGATCACTCTAAAGCTTAAAATGTTACTCAACATCATTCCTTTTGCTCATATCAGTTTTAGTTATATATTCTGTTATGTCTGTTTTTTTATTCTGTGACCATTTGTGGCATACATCTGCATGTATGATGTTTTAACTTGGGGATGTATTAATACATGGCCTTAGCTGTCATGATTTCAAACATTTTTCTTTTTAATATTCACATACAAAAGCAGTACTATAAAAGTTCAGCTGAAATTCAGAGGCCTTGGCTGCACACATCATGTTGACAGTACATTCACAGATTAAACATCCAGACTGGCTGCTTAACTAGACTCTTCAATATGGTAACTATGGTGATGCTTCAATACGGTAACTACCCTGTACTTAACATGCTATTAATGGTTCTTGGAGAAGATCTTGTCTAACGTGAAAAAACAAGAAAAGACTTTGGTTCTCACACCTCTCAAAAAATGGCAAACGCCACCACAGGCACCTACAGAACAACTCAAAAGCTACAGAAAATATTACAAGTCTTGATGTGCCCACAAAATATATGGGATTACTGCCGTGAGCTGTTACTCTTGTGAGCACAATAAACTCATCTGCTGTTTCCTCTGATTATTTCCCCTGAATTTTTTAGGAAAATTACAAAATGCTTTCACGTTTATTTATGCTGTCTTTATGCACACTTTAGCAATAGAACTTCATGTGGAGGATGTGGAGCACAGGCTATGGGTGGAATTAGCTTCTGGTGGTCACTTCTTGGTGCTATTCATTGAGAATCTCTGAAACAGCTTAACTGAAAAAGCTAAAAAGCTGTTAGCACGCACAGCAACACCTACTGCAGATGAATTATCTGGGTTTGATGCTTTCCTACCATGCTAGAAGTGTAACTCCCGGGGCTTCTTGAAAAATAATTCTGACTTCAGTAAAGCCAAAGTTGCTGTGCAGGTGACAGGAAATGCGTATTAGCATCTCTGAAGCAAATAGGAGTTTTGAATTTCAGGCTGAAGTTCACTGCATGAACTCAAAACTGAAAGGAAGCTAACAATTTATAGTAGTCTATGGGATCCTGGTTTTCTTAGGGAGTCTTTTTACTGTGTTTTCCCAAAGTTAAATAAATAGAAAGAAAAAAGCATAGTTTCGTTCCAGAAGGTATAGTACCATTGTCAGCCCTGCATACTGTTGCCACTGCTACCAACAAGCCACAGGATTTGCAGAGCTCTCTGGAGGACTAAGGCCAGGCAGACTTGTGATGCACTTGATCCTCTTGATCTGCCTGCAGTTTTGCCTCTTTGCTTTACCCAGTGCAGCTGTGACAGTTGTTTTTCTGGTCAGCCAGATTTCTGAGCCTGATTGATACCACTTTTGTGGTGCAATTCTACAAACACGCAATTCTCCAAGGCTGGAATGCCAGTGTGGGTGGGATAGGAGGGGTGTGGGCACAGGCTGGTACTGGAGAACCCATAGCCATAATGGACTCACCTGTAGCCAGGTGAAGAAAAACAGATGTAGAGCTGGATGACAGTGGTATTAGGGGTAGCAAAGAGAACAAAGAAATAGTAAAAGACACCGTATAATAAATCTGGATATACTATAGAGCTGCAAACCAGCTGAGAAAGGTACACAAATGATCCCAAGTAACCCTAGAACAAAGACTGAAAAAGCTCCAACTAAAGCATCATATTTCTTCTGAGTGAATTCTGCATGCTGACACCTCCCTTCCATCCTCAAATGATGCCATTCCTGTATAGGCCCAGTGGAGCAGTGGACAGGTGAGCATAAGACAAGGAAATGGAGTCGAAACTAAGAGTCTATATAACAATTTTAATTGCATTACTGTTCTTACTTTGTAACAATTGGATCTGGAGTAACAAAGGCAATAGTTTCCAGACTACACTTATTCTAACAATAAATCTTGGCTCTACTTTTTTAGAAGTGGTGCTTTCTCTTTGCCCATGAACTACTTTGAGTGTAACAATAAGATTCTTTTATTCTTATAATCTTAAGTGCAGTAAAGGCACAGTAAACCACATACAGAGAAGTTATTTTCACCAGACAGAGTGGCTAGAAAATATAATATCTGAAACTGTAATTGTTAGCCTGGCTTAAAAGCTTAGATGCAGAAATAATCAGTAAGCAGGTCAACTCTTCTAGCCTCTTGTTCTTCCCTATTGATTGTGCCTACTTGCTGAGTATTCCAGTGATGATAATCCACACTGAATACTGCTCTTTACCTTGTAGGTTTTCATTTAAAATGAAACTGATTGGGAAAGCTTTTGTTCCTACCAATTAAGTTGAGGAGTTTATTTATTTATTTATTTTTACATGCATGAAAAGAAAGATCTATGAAGAGCTATGAACAGTCCCACGGTAGCAACCAAATCTCAAGAACTGTAGGAAAAGACGAAGAGACAGGACTGAAGAGCTGTAGGAAAATAAGAAGAGGGAGGACTGAATGGTAAAGGTAAGCAGAAGAAAAGAGGGGAAAACTATTCAAACTAAAAGTTAATCTGAGTTTTGAGGCAAAAGAAAAAGTTACATTTTTTTGTGTTGCCTTTATTGTACTAAAAGATAATGAAGATAAAGAAATTAATGAAGGCCCTGGAAACCACTGCGTTGAAATAAAGTGTAGCAGAAAAAGCCCTTGTTTATGTAGAGAAACTCCATGAAAGTCAGGGAAGTTCTCCCATTGATACTAAATTTTAATTTGACCCACAGTACAGATTTCAATTCTACTGTGAAAGGTTTTGTAGAATAAAAGAGAATGAAAAAGACTGCATAGGAATTTTGAAAGGAAATAACCTACTTCAAAGATACCCAAATAGAGGTGGCAACTTCATAACAGGCTGACTTCATACAGATGTTGAATTTCATTCAGAAACTTGCACTTTTAAATGTGTCCAGCAAGTACCCTGTGAGTTTAGACAACAGTCTCTTAATTTGAATAGGATCTTTCGTCAGACTTAGAAGTGAACAAACATACCATTGTGTACTGTCATACCAATGATGGCTGCCAAGTACTCACCTCCCTGTGGAAAGAACTGAGAGTAAATCTCTTTGAAGGTCTCTTCATTGACAACACCACTGGGACATTCCTGGAAAAAGTTAAAGACAATATATAAATAATGTGGAATCTGTTTCAGGCTAGCCCTGTGTTAAAAGGCCACACAGAACACATGTTCCTGAGATCACACACATCATGCAAAAGCCTGATTGAGCTCTAACCCAAATATTAACACATTAAATGTGAAACACTTTGAAATGCCTCCCTAAAGAGTTCCCATTGGACAATTATTATTTTTTTTTTCTGTGACATTTTTTCTCAACTTCAGCAGAGAGATCTGAGTGACAGCACAAGCAGCGGCCACTGTGCTGTGGTGTCAGGTGCTGGTGTCACTGTTGGCCATGGGAAAGCTGTACCTGTGTGGCACAGAAACCAAGCAGGAAGTTAAACTGCATTTGCAGTTCAGTATCACAATCAGAATATGCAGCTATAGTATACCTGAAGAGTTATAGTTAATGTATTCAAAAAATTCCACCTCAGAAGGTCTTTCTCAAGCCTTGTAGATCCTTCTGCCTCTTCACATCTTGTTTATAAGCTAAAATATGTAAGGAAGAATGAATGGAATGTGTCACAGCAGGGTGTTGTCAGAGGAAACAAAGGGAAATAAAGGGGAAGAAAAGACTATTAGAGCAGTGACTTTATAAAAATGACTTATGTAAAGATGTAGGAAAAACAAGGAATACAATGTCAACTACTAAGTCATGCAGTAAAAATTAAAGGCAAGACTGTGAAATCAAGTCTCAGACTTCCTAGACTTAGCAGATGACTTCAGACAATGCACATAATTCCGTTTTGCCTTAATTGCTTCTTTAATTCAGTGGGTGAATAAAAGCCTGGCAAGCTCTGTAAGACAAAAGTATGTCTAGAAACAAAGGAAGGGAAGAAAAGTCAAACAGTTATGGTACATATACATATTTTTGTCCATTGCTATGCTGTTCACACTCATATGTGATCCTATTCTGGAGCACTGGGGAAAGGAAATAGCTTCATAAAAAGATAAAGAACAGTGTAACATTGTTTGCCAGTGTAATAACAGCTTTTCCTGTGACAAATGATATTTCTATTAGACCAAATAAGAAACAACAAAATATTCATAGCTTTGACAGCTTCTGAGAAGAAACAAATAGTCTCATCTCACTAACTGAGAGATGATGTGCCGCCTGAAAAATGCATGTCAGCTCTGCAGATGTTGGATTATTTTGACTGATGTCACCCACAGCCAAAATTTTGATTTACGTCACTTGCCCTCAGCCAAAATCAGATCTTAAGTTCCTAATGAGTAGGAGCATGAGAACACATAGTAAGAAACAATTCTGTTTGATCAGAACAGGTAGACAAAGGGCAGACATGGAGACAAATACAGAACTATTTGTGTATGGCCATAGAGGTTGTCACTGATGGAGTGAATGAAAGTGCAAGTAATGAACAACTTCTTGAATTTATCTAGGTTGGTCCTCTGTGTTTACCTCTTCTCTTTGTTACATCATTGCCAGTAACAGCTTACATCTTCTATCCACGGAATGTAATTCATTTAAAACCTGAGATGCTGGCCAACTACCCTTAGAAGAAACAGTTTCAAACTTCTTTTTTTTTTTAGCTTGGAGACACTACAAGATTGCAAACAGCTTTTTCTTAAGCAATATGAATCTAAATATATATATAGTTAACATCATTTACCTCCAATAGCATTCCTTTCCTGACATGTAAATCTGGCATTATTGCATTTATCAAGAGATTTCTCCATTTCTATAAAAGGCATTTAATATTGTAATTGTTAAGTATTCCCCATGGCTTTATACCAAGTTATTGCTGACTTCTTCCATTGTACCAACTGTAATTTGAAAAAAAAATAAAAATGTTTCTAACTTTTCTTCTCACTCTTATAAAATAAAGAAATATAAATAGTTTGAAAGAAAAATATCAGACATTTAAGCCATTTCCTATATTCTTTTTTTTTTCCTCTAGATGTATACATAAATTTATTTCATTACAGAAAATGTGTTTGGCAGTCATTTAAAATTGCATTAAATTGCATTATGTGTTCCTTCTGGAAGAAAAGGAAAGGATCATTAATTCATCTTGAACTGCTCTTCCTGAGACCAGTCTTCTCTCCTTTACAGAGAAAATAAAATAAACTGACAGAAAGAAGTGATAGAGAATAATAAATATGATTCTGCCTTTTGATGGTCTCTCCTGCTTGCTGTTTTACTGCTGGGAAATTACACCTCCAGCACATGGTCATATGAACTACTCCAAAACCCGTAAATTATTTACAAGCTTCATGCTGTCTAAGCTGCCTTTTTTTTTAGAAGTATTTCTAAGAATATTGCTCTTGGCAGATTTATCTCTACTGCTTAATCAACACCCTTTTAAAAGAAGAGATAAAAAAGAAGAAAAAGTGAAGGGCAGAAATAGGAATAAAGCAGAAAAAACACTAGGCTCAGAAATTTGTCTGTATAATTAACATTTTTTAATGCTGGATTAAGTTGTATTAGGAGCTTTGGCAATTTTAAGTATATATTACTTATAGACTTTTGCACGTCAACTTTCCCATTCAATGCTTTGTCTGCTGTCAGTGTTTGTTCTGCTTAATTTCAGATATATGTTCGTGTCTATCAACTTAATTATCTCCGGCTAACAACATTTTCTCTTTTTGCATAGACTTCTCTTTTCACCAAAAACTTAGAAGTACCATAAACTTGCAATGTAATGAAAATCATACACATAATGCTGAAATATTCTTTAAAGTTAATTCTAACAAAACCCTCACAACTCAAGCCTACAGTGGCTTTTCATAGCCTGGTGCAGTTCTTAATTTTTCATTTGAATATAACAGGGCTTTGACAAAATCAGCATAAGAATATAAAAAATTGCCTTTATTTAATAGCATAATCTAGGCCAAATTGATAATGAAATCCAACATTCACCTCATGAAGTTCAACCAGAATTGCAACGCTCTGCATCTGGAAAGAAATTGTCCCTTACACCAGAACAAGCTGTGAATAGACTGTGGAATGGCAGCACTGCCAAAAAGGATGTGAGATGACGGCAGATGTTGAGTATGAGTCAACAAAGGATTCTTACTGCAAATAAACCACCCCCTGAGCCATGGCAAGCTATTGTCTCTCCCTGCTTAGCAGAGTACAGAGTAGAGTGTACTCACCCAGGGATGTAGAAAATCTGAGGGGGGCTCACCAGCAAGGATGGAGGTCACATGGTTAATGAGGAGAAGTGGAGTGCTCAGGACTTGTTTCACCTAGG
Source organism: Odontophorus gujanensis (assembly GCA_013399175.1). Classification (NCBI taxonomy): domain Eukaryota; kingdom Metazoa; phylum Chordata; class Aves; order Galliformes; family Odontophoridae; genus Odontophorus; species Odontophorus gujanensis. The sequence goes on along the minus strand of VXAB01004525.1, from coordinate 301,465 downwards.
TCCATGCTAAGGGATGAGCTAGCAGCAGCCTACTTGAAGAGCAGTAATAGCCAAGCCCTTGGTTGAGGCAGGCAATTTAAAAAAACTCAATGGCCACAGCCTGAGATTTGTGAGCTCACATTGGACAGCAGAAAAAACTATTCCATACTTCTTGGTACACTGAATTGCAATGTATTTGAGATAACTCCTAATTTCAGGGAGAATTTGTGCTGTTGAACAGCTTTGGAAGCTGTTCCATTGTATGTATGGGGTAGAGCTTTTCTATGCACTCCTTGCTTCCAAAGCTGCATCTGTACAAATTCGTTGTCTGGGATTTTTTTTGTCATGTATAAATTACTGGGAATAAGCACACTGACACTTAGTTCATAAACTGCTCTTGTTTTGTTCCTTCTGTGAAATACATGTGCCAAAAGTAGAACATACAAGGAACAAAGGTACAAACTGTCCTCCAAGGACAAGATAGGGATTTTGGTGAGGGATGTCTAACATGGTCTCATTACGTCTTGGAAGGAGAAAAACAGATAATCTCCCTACGGAAGGGCTCCATCACATCCTGACATGCAGGCTGACATATTGCCATTAACAGTACAGGCAAACTAAAGGCTTCTGCTAAAATGGATGTATATGTCAGCTGTTGTGCTTCAGCAGCTGAGCTGAATAGTTAGCTGTAGCACAGATACAAGACCCTTATAAATCTTAGCAGCTGCCACATTCAAAACCTAAATCTGAATCTGTGAAACTCAACAGCTTTTACATGTTTTGCCAACTCACTTCAGACAATAGTCTTCTCACTGCCCAGTGTTGCTGCTCAGGTAATGGTTCCGTATGGCCATGGGCCCGTATGGAAAACAAGAGCAGAAATCCCAGCAGCCAGGAGGGTGAATGGTGACAAAAGCACTAAGGTGGGTGTGGGAGGATGAAAACAATAGAAAAAGGTATCTCAAACAAACAGTTACACATTGAAAAAATGTTTTTGAGTTTATTGAAAAAACTACTGTGATTCTAATTGCAGTAATGACTAAGCTGATCGATCATTAAAATTTAATGTATCCCATGTTTAGACGGAGCAATTGGCTGAGCAGGGGCGGTAGAGTTACAGCACATGAAGTTATAGTTGTAGAATAAAAATAAAAACTACAAGTGACAAAAAGCAACAATGGCATCATAATGGTAATTTCCATGTCAAGGTTCCCAAGTGTTTAATTTTCCTTCCTACCGCTGCAACTCCACAACAGCTCGCTTCAAATAGCTCCTTGGAATGCCTGCTGATTACTGCAATACCACCATTCACCTCCAACACGGGGTGACCAAAGGTGTTAGTTCATTTTTCCCCAGGTGCACCAGCTCCTCTGGAGCTGTCCCAGCTCACTTCTGTTTATATTTTATATGCATTTCGCTCCTGGCTGTATGCTGATTTGTGTTAAATTGAGCAGACCCACTAAGGAGGGTGCTGTATTTAAGAAATGTGTATAACAATATATAGTACACTAATTTATATTCCATTTATCACTACTGATTTTACTTGGGAATATCTTCAGCATTAAAAATNTCCCCAGTAAAAAGGCAGAACATGTATCAGAAATTATCTTACTGACAGAGGGGCTGAGTGGCACTGCTGACATTCAGATCACATCATTTGTCACCATAGGAGAAACACCGATAACAGGAAGTAAAACTACAGCAGCTAAAAAAGTGAAATAAACTTAGAGAGAGTTAAAAGCCAATGATATAGAAGACAAAATGCAGTTTGGGGTGAAAGAAGGTCTTGATATCACGCAGTCTGAAATGTACCTCAAAAGATATGCATGAAAGAGATGCTGTGCAACAGCTTGTGAAGTAGCCTTAAGGGAGCAATTTGGAGAAGCTCTTTCTCTTATCATATTTGAAATGTGCCTGAAAAAACAAACAAACAAACAAAAAAACACTAGAAATTAAGGCAGAAAAATAAACCTGGGAAAAGTTAGATACTACAAAGTATCTTCTTTTCTCATTAATATAGTTTAAAAATTTCCCTTATTAAAGGTTTTTTTATTATTATTATTTATTTATTTATTTATTCTGTTCCTTTGCTCAAAATACTTCTAGAAGAAGCTCTCAGAAAAAATGTGGAGAGAGGAAACAGCCATTTTCNGCAATACCACCATTCACCTCCAACACGGGGTGACCAAAGGTGTTAGTTCATTTTTCCCCAGGTGCACCAGCTCCTCTGGAGCTGTCCCAGCTCACTTCTGTTTATATTTTATATGCATTTCGCTCCTGGCTGTATGCTGATTTGTGTTAAATTGAGCAGACCCACTAAGGAGGGTGCTGTATTTAAGAAATGTGTATAACAATATATAGTACACTAATTTATATTCCATTTATCACTACTGATTTTACTTGGGAATATCTTCAGCATTAAAAATATGTTTACAAATGTCAACTGGGCTAAGCTCAAGTTTTGACCATGCAACTGGATGTTGTGAATAAGTAAGTTTGTAATTTATTGTATTTTAAACAAAACAAAACAGGTAACTTTGTAACTCATTTCTCTATACTGAAAAATAGATCTAACTCAACCATGATGTATTTATCAGGAATACATTTCAGTGCTTGCTTATTTTGAAATGAGTAATAGTATGATTAACATTCTGTCCTGAAAGTATTCTTAGAATATAGNTATTTATTTATTTATTTATTTATTCTGTTCCTTTGCTCAAAATACTTCTAGAAGAAGCTCTCAGAAAAAATGTGGAGAGAGGAAACAGCCATTTTCATGCCACAGTTAGATACCACCAAGAGGGTACTGAATTCATGGAGACTGAGCTATAAGCATTGTCCATTAGGTGTTAGCAAAATTTCAAGGGGTTATTTCTTCAGTGGATTAAAAGGAAAAGAGTCCTATTTTCTAATCTGTTATAGATATTATAGTCATTTCTCTGAAACTGCCTCTTTGAACAGAATCTTCTGAACTATTGCATTATATTTGGGCTCCTCTTTTTGAAATTGGATGAATGGCATTTAATTTCCTTTGTATTGATTTATCATTCAACACTTCCACATCAAATGGGCACTCTGAGGAAGCTTTCAGGAAATCATTGCATGTATGAGATAATTGCAGTGATGGCAGAAGAGAGACACCTACTTTGGTTCTTTGATCAGGCAATTATATTCTTCTCCCATTTCTGTGTTCCTCTTGAGCTTTGCTATCTCTTGCTATAAAAGTTAGCTTGTCAAAGGTCTGTGGTAGTAGGCAGGACAGCATCTCAAACTCCTCACGAAGGATGAATGTTGGTTTTATTCTTCATTCTATCTTTACACCTATCGTTCTGAGGTACTGCTGGATCTGTGATATGATGGAACAAACCCAGACTGCAGTCACCTTTCTTCTGAAAAGTTATTTTAGGGAATTGCTTTTAATTACCAAGAAATAAATGCACTTTTCTGACATCTGACAACACTTACTGTAGGGAACACAAAACTCCAACACTTGCTGCTAACCTACACAAAACTGTGTAAGCACAAACTACTAATGACTTTAAGTAAGAAAGGCTCTCTCCCTTTTACATTATTGCCATCAACAGTGGCAGCAGACTGTGTACTTCCTCACTAAAAATGCAAAGATGAGCATAGGCAGACTTCAATAGTAAAGATTTTTTACTCTCGCTGACATTGCCTTCTTCATGCCAGTTACCCATGAAAAGAGCGCCAGTTAATTTTCTCAGAGAGAGAAGATAACTCCTTAAGCAACTCAGAATCATAATTTTTTTACTCTAATCAGTTTTTTTGCACGTCATTATATAACTAAAATATTTTGCTAACTTTCCTAGCATTTTAAAATTACATTCCATATTTATTTTAATTAATTCATTATTAGTATTTTACTGATAAACAAAAAGCTTTCAAGTTAGTATGTATCTGTGAATGCCAGAGACACAGGAAATAGACTCAATTAATGACTTTTTTTCCTGGTTCAGCTTAATTCATGCTACATCTATTTAAAGTAGAACACATACAAAGTGTAGGACAAAGCGTACTTAAAACACCATTATAGCTAAAGGAATTTCATATAATTTTTTGTTCTAAAAATGCTTCCTAGAGTAAAATGAAGATTAACTAGTACATTATTGAACACTTTCCTGCCTTGTATGAGTGCTCCAAGAGCCTGTACATGCATACATGAAGATATTTGGAAAGTAGAAATTTTTCAACTCTACAACACAAAGTGATTTTTGTGTGACTTTTGTTTACTTTTTAAATTAATTTCTTAATCATGGTTCTTGAAATTACTCTTACAAAATATTTAATTCTAAGAAAAAATTAATTCTGTGGCCACTACTAATATCCTTCTCATTTGTGAGATATTATCCACAGTACAAAAACAATATATGTTCTATGAATGAATATTTTTTTAGTGACCTATCTCTAGCTTGAAGGATATAAACTCATTTTCTCTAATGAATAACCTGTACTCAGGGCAATGACACTGCAAACCACTGGTGTTTTTTAGTTCAGTTATCACTTCTACTTTTCATGCTATCAGGAAAGGGACAGCTATTAACCTCCTGTGTATTGAAAGTATTGTTTTTGGTTTGTTTGTTTGTTTGTTCCTGAATAGATTTTTCATCTTAGTTTTCTTAGCTGTAAGCTTTATATTAATATATATATATGTATATATATATATATAAGACTTTACAGCACATTTTCTTTATTGAAATAGTTCTTGTTTTACCTTTCTGAAAATAACTGCAGTGCAAACATATAGAAAATGCTATATCGTAGACAGAAATCAATGAATGAAAATCCTTCCTTTCAATCTTACCTCACTATCCTAAACTGCAGTAGAATTTAGCTAATGACTCACAGAGGAAACATCACAGGTTATTGAATTATCTTTTATTTCACAGATGCTGCAGTGGCAACAGCCTGTGTCTCTAGGAATGTCACATAAACCAATGGACTTGATAGCATCAAATCTCATCTGACTGATCAAATCAGACTCCATTGACATCCACTGGTAAGATACACAGAAGAATTCTGTTCAAGCCTCATCTTGTCAGGTAAAACTCAATTCTTCTTGTTTGAATTTAGTGTAATAAGAATTATAATACTGCTTCCCAGTGGCACAGCAAAGTTGTACAAGGTTTTGAGCCTCTTACTCTAACAATGAGAGGCTTCTTCCCACCCCCTGCTTACTGTGGCAGTTTCAGAGGAAAACAAGCAGAAATAGAGGAGCTGGCTCACATCCAGCATCTGTGACTTCACACAGTAAATAACAATCAACAATTTGGCTGCATCTCCCATGCAGTGGGCTGGGTGCCAGCAGCACTTCTAATCAGCGCTGCTCTTCATTTAGCAATGCCCACTAACCACTGTAATTTTTAGCCTCCTATTATTAGCGCTGGCAGTAAAGCAACAGTAAACAACATGACTAAAGACTTGAACTTAAAAGCTCACCCCATAGCCTGACAGATCAAAACTTTATGGATGAGTCCCTGGCATCTGAGAGGCGCTTACTGCTTCTGTCCTTGTTTGTCACTACAGGAGGGCATTTTACAATCCTGACTTCACGAATAGGCAGGAACTATAATTAAATTAAATGTAGCAGAACCCATGCTTCAAACACTGAGTGGTGCATTTTGCTGTAAACACTTGCCAAAGAGTCTCTCAGACTCTTGGGAAAAGCTGTACTGAGGCTAGCACTGCTTTTTGTATGTTCTATGTGAGTGGTTTTGATCACATCCCTTCAAACCAGCTGAGTTCTCAGGTGAGAGCAGAAGAAATAGCCTCTTGCCATCAAATCCTAATTGCTCAGGTTGTACTGCCTTAAACCCTCTCAAGGGATATCCTTGAAAAAGATGGAGGATGTCTTCAGTCCCTACCAGCAATACTGGTGTTGATACCAACTCCTTACACTAAAACCACAGAAGTTTTTATTTCATGTTTCCTACGTGTGTGAGTTAGAATTTAGGAGTTCAGTCGGTGCTTCTGTTGGTGACCCTAACATTCTTATGGACTGGAAAATTCACTGAAGAGGAAACTATACAAACAGCCTATGACTAAAGGCCTGAAGCTCTCCTGTTAGCAGATTGGCACAATCAACAACAATTACTAATATTAAATAACCATTATGGAAAGAGAAAGCCTGAATTTAGCATGCAGTATATATTAAGCAACCTCAGTGTGTCAGGGATAAGATAAACTATATTTTGTTTAAAATTCTGTGGGTTTTATTTTTTATGTTTGTCAGAGTTAAATGTTGATATTTAGTGCTGACACTGTTTTAATCATTAAATAAGAACACTGTGGGTTTTGTATTCCTGGGACACATCTGAATGCAAGACAATCAGCTTGAAAGCTTGTCCTAATTCATATTGTTTCAGTATTTTTCAAAGAGTGGCAGTTCTTTGTTTCTTGCAAAGGCGTGCCATGGTAAAGACAGACAGATCAATATTTGGTTAGTACTAGCTATGATGAAAAACACAGAAGAATTTCAGCTCCTACAGAATCCTGTCAGCTTGTAGAAATGGCAAAGAGCATAAAAATCAATGCAGCATAAGTAAGAAAGTGGAAATTAAATATTGTACTCTTTATTTATTTTTCATATAGCAATACATTTATCCTTTAACAAAGGTTTTTGCATTCTCAATTTTTTATAACACTTTATTTCAGGAGAAAGAGCTGGGCATTGCAAACAAAAGAACAGAAGAAAGTGCTTTCTTGCATAAATGTTTATAAAAACTGAGCTTGAAGTTGGCATAAATTGGACCTGACCAAGTACAGTGGTGGAAATCACATGTAATGGTAGGGCAGTGAAATAATTGATGCTGCTCTCTGTGAGACATATGTGGTCCACAGGAAGCAATGCTTCCTCCATCCTCACAACATAAGGACATTTTGCCTTCTCACAGCGGCTCTTTTGCATTCAATATGTGACATGGGTTCTCTCCATGTCACAAAACCTCACATCTGAACTTGTCCAACCTGCCAGCACACCACATCTACATTTATTTTAGTCTGTTACCCAAAGACATCATCCCCAGAGCATAGGTCCAAGACACGGAGAATATGCCTGACTGGTAGAACTGTGTCATTCATGGTGATCATGGAAGGGCCAGGGCAGACTTCATGGCAAGACTCTGGGACGTGAAACTAAATGCCTTTGAGAAAGAGGAACACATAGCTCCATAAAATGGCGAAAGATATACCATAGCTACTTGACAAATGAGATATTGTTTCTGTAATTCCGTAAAGAACATGAAAAAAAACCAAAAAACCCATCAGAATGCAATTAGAAGTTTAGATAGGATTATAAATCAGTAACATTTTTTCAGCATGGTAAAAGTCTAAGTATGCTACATAAATCAATTTCCTTTAGACTGTTTTGAAGCCTTCCCTGTCTTGTAGGTAGATACTTGGCACACTGGGTTCTCATTTTTGGCAGCATTTCTAGAATTTGTCAAGTAAGTCAAATAATTGGAATTGAATACCGAGCTAATTCTAAATAAATGGTGATCATTTTTTGCTGGGATATTTTTTGTGAAAATGAGCAGCTTAGAGAAACAAAAAAAGAAGCTGAAGAAATCTCCCAGCTAAAACAGATGAGGAAGAAAGATAACTAGAGAATCAGGCACACGTGGAAAAGAGTTCTGCATCATACAATGTAGTCATAAGACTGAGATTTCATTTCTCATAGGGGTATCAGTCCTTAAGGAGATTCATTGAGGATGAAACTGCTCGGCATAAAATCTTCTTGCGAAACGTACTAAGTTTATGGCACATAAAACCCTTCTCTGTTCCATAACTACAGCTTCTGAGAACAAAATGAAAAAACAAGGCTGTTATAGCTTGGACTCCATTACCGGGGATGACACTACATCTCTGGTGCAGTAGAGCAGATGCCGTGTGACTTGATTTAATTTTTCCAACACTACTGGAAATGCACTGGAGTTTTTGTAAATCAAATTCAGTGCTGCTATTTGATCAAGTCTGAGAGATTTTTATGATAGTCAATTCTGGAAAGCTATGCTAATTAAAGTTAAGAAACAAAAATTAATTGATCCCTGAGCATAAGCTTCTAGCTCGTTCATTGTCTGCTTACTGTTGAGACAGTTACATAAATTGAAAAAGGATATTTTAATCTTTGGATCCTAATAAGATCTCCCTCAGAGATGGAGCAGAAAACTTCTTAGAGAGCCTTGAAATTTCCCAGAAGTTGCTCCAAGGAAATCTGAATGCACAAGGAATCTTGTTTGCAGGGCAAAACCTGAAACCCTGTATTTCATGTCCTCTGTTTAATAACTGAGAACACAGAAGAGGTCCAGCAAGCTCCCAGTTGAGCTGAAGCAATAACTTGATAGTGTAGTCTTTCATGGCTTATTAATATAAGAGGCAAGAAGAAATTGAAGAAACCAATAAAAGGATCGGATTTTTCCAGCACAGGGCAACAGGTACATGTACTTGTTTATCTACTGGTTAAAATTTAAGAATCAGACTATGCTGGTTTTACCTCATGGGCATTTCTTCTTCTGGGACTGGCCTGGAGGCCTTCAGAGTCAATTAGCAATAAATTATTGTCTGACAGACTGAATGCATGTGTGGCTCTTTTCATCACAGACAGCTAAAACAGTGAAAGAAAGATCATTTGAAGAAAATGATAATTGCAACTTCTCTATCTGTAGGTCTGGAATCCTTCAGAAGGCATTCTCGTAGGGAAAAACACATGAAGAAATTCACAGAAAATTCATAACATTTCGATATGTTCCATCGAATTCAATGAAGTTTTACCACTGACTTGAATAGAGGCAGGATTTTCATCCCAGGAGGATAAAATTATAACTTCAGGAGCTCGTGTTACAAGTATGTGGAATTGGCAAGTTTATAGGTGTTGTTAAAAACTGATAAACAACATTTTTATTACTGTCTGGTGCCAAGATAAATCTAATTTCACATTTGCTTTCCTCTAAATATCTCTGTTGTTTCATATGGTGCCACTCTTCTATATTGCTCTGGAGGAAAGTAACAAGCATTGCTAGTTCAAAATTCATTAATAATAATCAATCATTCATTTTACTGATTTTTACGAAGGAGTCATTATTCTAAAGAAAGAGTAAGAGCTTTTGCCCTAAAAAAATTTTAAATAAGTAAAAAAAAAAGAACATGAGTTGTACTGGATTGTTCAATGGGATAATATGGAAGCTATTCAACCTTGATTTCCTGCATATTGATACAAAACTCCATTGCCTGAACAATACATATGCTCATCCTGTGCTCCTAAGTTCAGTGGTTGCTGCTGATAATTATAGTCACAAGGATGATCACATGCCTGTATCTGCAGTTGATGATAGATACTGAGCTGGAAACAAACAGTGCTATAACCAAATGCAGGGGGCTCACTTATAAAAATTATTCTTGATACGTTTCTTTTTGTGAGCCCTCAGTAATGCTGGTCCACGTCAGAGATTCACAAATAGAGCAAGTAAATCACTGTTAGAAGCACCACAAGGGGAGCTTCCTAGTTCAGTGCTTTTCTTCAACATGAAGTTACTGCTGTTTCTAGTTGATGGATATGGATCTTTGCCATGAAGGGGTCCTGCTCAAATATACCATCCACAGAATACACATTTCATTCAGTGCACAGGAATTCAGCCTTCATTTTTCTCTCCTGTGAGGATGAACTTTGTTGTCTCCAGCTCCTGGGAAAGTTCAGTTTCCCACAGTCACCAGCCTCCCTACTGCTGCTCCCCACTTTATTCTCAGGACATGTTTGAGAAGGCTCTGATCAAAGGCTGAGAAGCAATCTCTCAGATAGCCAGGGACACTCTAAAAGGTTTTGGTTGTCAGAGAAGAGATATTAAATTAGGCAGTTGTCAACGTGAAGCCCATGCAGGCAGTGAAGCTCTGGTAATAATGTGCTCTTGCAAGCCAGAAGGCTTTTGAGCATGATAGTTAGGCTTTTGAAGGTGTGTAACAGTTAAAAAGCCAGCTGGAGAGCCAAAACATTATGAATCTTCAGATTTCTAGCTCAGGCTGTGTTTACTGAATCACACTGCCTTCTGAGTTATTAGTTCCTATTTCTTCTGTTAACTTATCCAATGTTCTTTAAGTATATTTTACAATAGAATTAATTGGGTTGAATAAATTCCCTAACTTGAAAGTTAACGTGAGAATCACTCGAATAATCTGAGTGAAGAGCAACTGCACAAATGTCCAGCTGATCTGAAGAATGATGGCTCTGCTAGACACTCAGACTCAATCACAGGCAAATGCAGATTGGGCCACAACTTGTAATATTCTTCCATGGCACTGAAAGACTTGACCTTGACATTGTGGCACTTGTGATTTACTGTTTTATTTGAAGATCTGTTGCTGTCTACTTTTAACACAGACATAGAACAAAGCAATTTCTTTAAATTTCTTACATGAAATTACCTCTGTGGAAATGAATAAAAAAACTTCTGAAGCTTTCAAAGACTAGATGCTGATTTGGTCCAAACTGATCATGAATTTAGAGAAGAAAAAAGATAAAGATTCAAAATTACTTGGGAATTCCTGTCATCTAGAACAAATCTCTGAGTTCATTGCAAAAAAAAGATTTTCTCTGAAAAGATCTGAAGTACTTAGGACCCAAATGTTTGAACTGCACCATCCAGAAGTATCGCTATAGCAGCAGGATTTGCAGGACCACTTGAAAGTATTTTTGTCCAATTAGAGTCCCTGAATTACACTGCAACACAGAGATAATTTTAAAAAGACAACATTCTCACTGATGCACTGCACCGAATTTTGCATCTCTAATGTTAGTGACGATGCAGAAATAAAAATCCAATAATTCTGTTTAACTCAAGCACCAAGCTTTGCGAGGCTCAGTCCAGATGCCACAAAAAGCTGCAGTGAGCTGTAGCCAAAAGATATTTTGCTCCTCATATTCTAGTACATAAATTTATATTTCTCAGATACCACATGAAAAGCTTTATTGTTGAAAGCAGCCCTGCCAGTAGATAGGCTATGTTAAACAGCTGGCTAGTACAGCAGAAGGTATGTATTGCATATAAAGAGTCAGCCTGGCATGTCTGATGCAGTGCCTCACAGTGAGCCCAGCTGACAGCACACCAGTCACATGAAAGGGTATTGCCAGCTTCAGGTAGGAAGGGCAGACAAGCACTCAGAGCAATTTAAACTCACTGAAATATAAAATTGACTTTTTTGAAGAACTTCAGAGGTATTCAGTACTCTGAACTGCTGGGTGCTTGAAATCATGTTCTTTTTATATTGTGCTTAATTAGTGAAGACCTACATTTATCAGAAATAACTCAGAAGTAAGCAATCACTTATTATAAAGACAATCTCTGATGTGCCAGATGACAGTTTTTCCCCAATGAACACAATGGGAACAGCAGTAAGTCATGAGATAAATAGAAGTGTAGGGACTGAGTTCGTCATTAACTTTCAGAAAGAGGATTTCACTCTCTGCCAGCAACTGCGAGACTAATTGAAATGAGTAACTCCACTGAACATATTAAGGTCTGTAAATCTGTGACGAGTGACAACTATACACCAGGTCTGTCAAACTTTACCTCTAAATTATTTCTATTCGTATTTGAAAAGTTTTGAGTTTCTCAACTAACTCTTGAAAGAAATATAAAATGAATGTAAGCATTATTTATTGCTCAGTTTGTGAAAAGATTTTCACAAAAGTTCCCTCTAAGTAACAGTAACAAATGCCAGTGCTTTCAAAACATACTCACAAACTTCCACCCTTTTTTAAAAAGTGTTTTCTCACTCATCTAAAACTAAGACAATCTATCTGAAGACACAACTGGTAAACAACACTATTAAAAAGAAAAAAGAGAGGTTTGAGCTATGAGCAGTATACACATTCTTGAGGCAGCCACCCACAAGACAGATGTCTCCCTGAAACTCACTGCCGGTGAGATGATATCTTCATTCTCATCCTAGGGCTCAGTGGAGGAGACTGAAAAGTATATTTAAGCACTAAGACACCTCATCTTCAAGAACAAGCTCTGAAGAAGTGATGTGAAGGGCAAAATTCTTTTGCACTAGTGTCCTCTTCCCTCATACTATGTATTGTGTTTTGTTTTCTTTCCCTAATTTGAATTGTATTAATCTTGACCCCATACTAACTACAGTACAAACACATGGATTCAGTGTAGAACTGAATGGGACTACAATGAAGACATTCTACTGTTTTTGAGAGGGGGGAAATTCATGACTTAAAGATAGCTGACCCAAGCTAAACTGTTATTTCACCTTGTTCAAAACCTTCTGTTTCAGTGTTCAAGGCCATGTGGGATGGGGCTTTGGGCAGTCTGATCTTGTGGAAGATATCCCTGCCTAAGGAACTGGTTGGTGTTTAAGGTCCCTTCTAAACCAAACAATTCACTTTTAAGAAATAAGGAATCATGCTTCCTTTTCTCCTCGTTATGGTTTTGAGTAGGAGACAAATGCAAAGAAGCAAGAAAAAATAGAATGGACTTTCCAACTTTGATTGGTTCATCATGAAGTTACTCCAAGGTTTTGGATCATCATCTTTTTTCTCTCTCAGAATCAAATGCATGTGTTCCCTGTCAGTTTTTAATGCCTGACAAATATAATAAAAAGGAACACATATGTACTAAGTAAATTCTAATCAAGTCATTGATTATATTAGACTCTGAAAGACTGAAGTAAAAGACAGTTTTTGTACAAGTTACAATACAAAATGCATGGTAGATAACTCCAAATATTAGGCAAAAAAAAATTGCAAGGGAAAAAAATACAGTGAAATATGGGCTAAGTCTTTGAGGAAAATAATTGTAATGAGAGCCGCTGCTGAACAGCAGCCAAGTTTTCTAGGCCATATCACAATGATCTAGCACAAAGTGATTCAGAGAGAATTAAAAAACATAATATGAACATTTATTGTAAAAGATCTGGAACTGATAATTGGAGATAAATTAGAATTTTATTTTCTTGACAGCTAACATTAATGATAATGTAAAATGCTGTGTCTCTACAATTCAAAAAGCATTTTCAGTGCCAGAAAACCAACACTACATTCAAAAAGTTATATAAATCAATAACATATATTTCCACAGTAAGCATTTATGCAGATTTTATTTATTTATGGACACATTTTCTCACTAAGAATGTGAGAATTCACACTGTACTTGCACTGAGATTTGGAGGGAATTGGGCTGCCATATAGGACACAGAAACAGCGATTAGTTTCCAATTATTAGCCAATCCTCTGTACTAAATTAGTCACCTATCCTGAATATGGGCAATTCACATCACAAACTGACAGGACTGTTCTATGTGAAGAGGCCTCTTTAGGTCATCTAGTCCAACTTATAAAGAATATCCTGTACCTATTCTTAGAGTTGGGTATGTAGATATACCTTAGATGGTTAAACATAGAAGGCAGGAACCTTTTGTTTTTATTTCCCTTCAACGGATTGGAAAAATATGTCATTAGACAAAACAAGTGCTTTTTCCTCATTTATATTTTCTAAGTTACTATTAGAACAATTTTCCTGAAAAGGTCAATGGGAATAGTTGTACCTTATCACACAAGCTCTTCAATGCTCTAGACAATCAACAAATAATTGTTACAAACTAAAAAATGAGCTGTCATTAAGCTTTCTCTGAGATTCACAAATGCAACAGACAGTTTTACAGTGCTTCCATCAGACTGTAATTGAAATGGAAAAACATTTGAATAAATTAGCATATTTTGAGTTATGCACATAGCAATTTTTACATGGATGGTAGTACGATGGGAGGAGTCAACCTTTGAGCGTAACATTATTAGAGCTGTTTTCTTACTGCTGCTGTTTGCCTCATTTGCTAACACTACCAGGGAAGAAGCTGTCTTAGAAATCTCATTTTCTCAATAAATTTTATAAATACAGAGCTGCCTATTCAAAGATCCTGTATGTATCCAAAGACATTTTTATGTATGCACAATTTCAATTTACACTTTCTCGGATATACAGCTAGATGAGAAAAATTAAGAATTTTCTCACATTTCCAGTAAAGTGTAATAGCTTCCCTGCACAACATTCTACAGATTTCCTAATGAGAATAATCAACCAAAATTAAAAAATCATTAACATTTAAGTTTAGCACAGGAGCATTCTTTGTGCAACACAAGCGTTATTTAAAATATTTTTAAAATAGAAATGTGCCATAGCTCAGGGACATTTTTAAGTCTGTGAGAGATCTATCAATGGACAAAAGAGAAAGAAAGACCACATGTTGAGTGCATGCTTGATAGTCTGTGCAATTTATTGTGAAGTACCTCTTGTACTAGGCCTGCCACAGAGACACTGGTTTGAAAGGTTAATGACTGCTGCAATCACAATTTCAATTTACGAGAAATGGAATGACAGGAAGCCAAATGCAAAATGGAGAGGTCCCACTGTGATGGCAGCTGAGCAACAATTCATCAACAGGAGTGCAAGAGTATTGTAAAGCCAGAGTGCTAAGGACAATCTTTTGAGTCTGGGGAGGGATTAGGACTTCCTTTAATCTAATTTTTCAAGGATAGCATAGATTTTAAATGGCCAAATTGACAAATATAGGTATAAGTTATCCTTTCATGCTTTTCCTTATAACAGTTGTTAGATCATCTGAAAGTGATTATCTCACTTACTTACATTTTCTGTAGTGTACCTCTTGTATTTTAAATTGTGACCTTGATTACTACCAAACAGCCATCAAGATAGGCATTTCAATGCTCTTAGGGCCTTTTCTGCTGTTGTCCTGTACTTACTTCCTGAAACATCAGTTATTCCACAATGCACTCTCTAAAGTATTCATATATGTACATACACACAAAGATGCTATCTGACCCTTGGTGCTCCTCGTATATAAACTATTTTTTGCTAGATCAGGAATGCAATTTGCCTGTAAACCAAATTGATGAAAATTGCTTATCTTTTTATTTCTGTTTAAATAAAAAGCATAATAAATGAAACAGTGTAGACATCACCTATACTAAAGAAATACAGTATTACTTGCTTCTTTCCCATCTGAAGCCAATAACTGTATGTAATTAATTTGAAAACATAAAAATAAGTAATGGGACATAAGATGGATGAAATTCTGGTTGCCACTATCTCAGAACAGGCATCCTAGAATTGGAAAGGATTCAGAGAAGTCAACAGGTTGCAATGAGTTGTGTACTATGAGAGGTTATATAGACAAAAAAGTTCCAGTTAAGAGAAGAGACTACTTAGGATATATGATAAAGAATTGTAAAACAATGTCTGAGAGAAGTAATGGCAATACTCATTTTCTCATAGCAGAAATACTATAGCCATTAAAGTAGAAGGAAATTGGTTTGAAATAGACATAAATTATTTTTCAGAGAAGGCATAATTAAGATATAGAGATATATGTGTTTAAAGTACATAAAACAAAAATATGCAGCTGTAACGCTCAATACAGTAAATATTTCAGTAGCAGAATGCAAGGTAACAGAACAGTATGTTAGCCAAATGATAATTCTAAAGTTCCCCTATTCTTACATCCTTTCCTTTATATGGCTACTGTTGAAAAGAGTATGCTTAGGCAGTGGGAACTCATACTGCTTTTCTCTTATTTAATCAACTTCCTTTACTTTATCATGACTAGGACGTGTTTCCTCCTACCATGCTTGCATAATGACAGAGACAAAAAATATGGCTGTTAGAAATACACAGGAAGCAATGTGTTATTACACACACACACAGAGCATTAAATATTATAAGATGTAGAGATAGACAAGTTCTTCAGAAAGAAATATCCATTATGAATTAATATCAGTTACCATCACTATGCATGGAGGCTTCTCCATTCTGTATCTTACTTTTCTGTTTTCATTATAGATAATAATTTTAATATTATGGATAATTTGTTTTCTGGCAGTATAACAGCTTAGCTATTAAAAGTCTCATTGTTTTTCAGGGTCTATATAAGGAGACTGTTGCTGTCTTCCCTCTCTGTAAAGAGATAAGTAATCCATGGATTTATAGAGGAGGAGATGTGTACATGTGTACAGGAAGTAGCATTTCCTGGTAAAATAGCAATCAGTAACTATTCCAACTGAAAAAGTTGAACTATCTTAACTTCTGCATAATGAATTCACATATCTGCGTGAGGACCAGCACCTGTGATCATAAGGCTACTTCCAGGTGTTTGTGGAAGACCTCATCGACATCCTCCTCCAGAACAGGTGGCCTGTAGTAAACTCCCGTAATGGTGTCACACCTATTTGCCTCTGAATTCTTATCCATTAAGCTCTCAACTTGTTCATTATTCATCCCTAGGCAGAGCTGTCCTGCATAAAGAGTAACTCCATTGCCTTGCCTTGCTGGCCAGTCTTTCCTAAAGAATACATAACCATCTGTGATGTCATTCTGCAATGAAAACATGGCTCTGTGAACATACACAGATCACTAGTTCTTCCTATTTATTCTCCATACTGCATGCATGAGTATACAGGCACTTCAGAGAGGAAGACTGAGCAGAATATGTCTGCTGCCCTACAGATTTTCCAGTCTCATCACGATCTTTGCAGCCCTACATTGGACTTTGTCTAGTATGTCCATGTCTCTCTTGAACTAAGGAACCTAGAACTAAATACAGCATTCCAAGTTTCCCCTCAGCATTGCTGAATTAAAGGGAAAGATCACCTCCCACTATCTGTTCACCAAGACCTCCAGGTCTTCTTCTGCCAAACTACTTTCCAGCTACATGGCCCCCAGCATATATTGATGAATGAAGCACAGAGATGAAGCACATGGGGTGAAAATATTGGCAAGATAGTATTAAACTGGATTTAAAAGAGGGTTAGTGAGAAGGGAGGTGGGCAATGGTAGACAGAATTCAACGAGCATTGTCAAGGGAGATCATTTAAGTACAGCCATGGGAGAGATTGTAGAGCAGCCCAATATCAATGTCTACTGAACCACTCAAACTGTGCTTGATAAAACCTGAACAGGTGACAGGAAAATGAACTAACTCACATAGACAACATTCTGACACAGCTAAGACAGACTTGTCCTACTCGTTCTCTGAAGACATTAGGGAGCTGCAATCAAGCACCAAGTTTTGCAGCAGAACAGAAAAAAAAAGGCCCAGCTCAACCAAAAGTAACCCTTCATTTCTGAAATTTGAAGCTTAGCTTAAGACTGTTGCTTTAAACTGATTTATAACAGTCATCAGCACTGGGAACGTTTTACAGCATTTTTGAAAGTAATTGATAACTCTGCAATCACATTAAATACACAAAAAAATCTGAGTTCCATGCTCATTAGCTCTAAATAGTCAAAGATATTTATGCTTGCATGTCTTGAATTACCATGCACTGATAAGGAAATGAAACACTTGAATAAAGATGTATTACAGTCAAAACTCCTTTGATGCAATACATCTTAGGACACAAAAGCAGAAAAAGAGCTGGAAATCCTCGTGAAAATGATTGTAACACAGTAACTAATTAAAATACTGTATTCGCTTAATAATAATGTATTCTCTTAAATAATGTATTCTCTTCTTCCATACATCATGTTACACAGAAAATCGTCAAGGTCCTTTGTTCTGAGGCTCTAAAAATAACTTTCTTAGAGAAACACACAGAAGGCTTATTTTATCCACTACACTTTTACCTTTCTGCCTTAGATAATTAGGAACATTAGCTCATGATTTGCAATAGCTTGGAAATACTATCATTAACAGGGGAATGTTCTCTAGTACCTTGAGGAAATGAAAAGCCTTTAAAAGTAATCACTGTTAATCACTAACATGCCAACATTATATACTGTCTGAAAATGGATATGATATATAGCCAGGACACATTACGTGATTCTACATTTTACTTCCATTGTGAGCTTTCAATAAAAATATTGTTTTAAAATATCCTTTCACACAGCTTGCTTTCACTATAAAATGCATGATATCTAAGAGTTTTGTACAATTACACTTCTTCTTGTACAAACTATTGAAAATATTCTCCATAGTTAAACTCTCTGTGTTTTAGCATTATAATATTTGTTACATCATTTTTTTTCAGTAGTAAATGCCAAAGGCAAGAAGGCCCTTTTGTAAGGGTGGAAGAAAAACTAAACCAAAAGGCAATAAATGTAATTATCATGCAATTTACCTCCAGCTCAGCAGACTTGGCACTTGCGTAGCTGCAATATTCACATCTGCGTTCACAGGCTAATATGACAATTTGGAAGCCATTACTAATATTCAAAATTCTTAACATCAAATATAGTGTAACCCTAGAAATAGCACTAACCCTAGTGCAGTTTTAGACAGTTACTTCTTGTGATAACTACCATCAATACAATAATCCAAATCTGTCATCTAACTGACCAAATTCTTCATCATTTATTTTCCCTCCTATCATTTCATTCATCTACTCAACACAACTTGCAATCTCTCCTTGAACAGTCCTACTTTACTAAATTAAATTATTCTCTGCTTTATACTTTGTCTGCATCTTTTGGTCATTAAAATGTTCACTTGTTGCAGATTGATTGTTTCCACATTTTATGCATATTTACACACATAGCACTTAACATGGAACCCCACAAGCTCCACCGAAAGCATTCTTATTACTACTGAAATTGCAGTAGCATGTAACATGTAAGTGGATGGTAAATTAAAAACTCAAGTACTTACATTCTTAAAACCTCTATATAAGATCTGAAGTTCCTTCTTTGTGAATTTACTCTGTGCTTCCAGCAGTTCAAGAGCTTCAGGTCTATGTCGTACTGTGGCCATTTCCATTTCATCTTCCACAGTATCTGCAAAATACAAGAGACAGAAAGGAAAAGCTCAACAAGAAATCCAGGCTGTAGAAATATTTATCCTATGTAGGAAAAAAAGAAAATTAAATGACATTATTTTAAAGAATAGCTTTTGTGACATTAAAGACAAGTGATCTGTTTCAGTGGCTGCATGGAATGTGGAATAGCAGTGATGATCCAGAGGTCTGGATATTATTACAACATAAATATAACAATAGACTGGAAAGCAGACATTCTGCAAGGACACACATGACATATTCAGTAGGATTTTGCTGTTTCTACAACCCTATGAGCAAAGAAAAGACCTATAAAAACTTAGTATCTCAACAATACTGGTGATATTCCCTTGGTTAGTTACTGGATCAGTCTGGGATTCCCAGTGTTCTCCTTTTTGCATAACTTTGCATAGTGTTTGGGAAGGGTATTCCACATTCAGCAGTAGACCTTACTTGGAGAATAGTGTAAGAAACCTTTCAGAGCAAACATGATTACTCACGGTGAGCGGTTTTAGTGGGACAACATGAAGACTTTAGCAAATAAGAATGACAATATACACCTTTATGGCTCTAATACAGCTCTAAGAGGATGAGATTTAAATGTGAGAGTCCAATAAAATAGCCAAAGTGACTTACAGTACAGATTTTCTTATACAAGAATACCAGGCATACACTTGATCCGAAATTTGAATGTGTGTATCTGTTTTAAAGTATCCTAAGGGTTAAGCATACCTTATATAGCATTCTTGACAAATTTAATCAGATCACTGCTGCCTTCTGGCTGAATAGTTACACCAGCTATAAAAATGTAACTGAAGCAAAACCAAACATGCATAATTTCTTACTTCTATAACAATGAAAATACGCATTTTATTTCATCAGTGGGGGACGCTGCATTCTCAAAGTTTTATTCAGCTCAATTTTTGTAAGATCACAAACAAAACACTCCATTAAAACAACATGATGCTTACATCTTCACATATTTTTGTTCTGCTACAATGCAATAATAATAACTTTCAGTTGCTTGGGAGAAATCTGGAATCAGGAGATTAAGTTCAACTAAGCAAAAAATGGACAACATTTGAATAGAATCACAGAATCACTGAACGGCTTGGTACGGTCCTTTGGCTGGAAGGGACCTTGAAGATCATCCAGTTCCAACCTCTCTGCCATGAGAGGCACTCCACTAGAACAGCTTGCTAGGAGCCTATAATCAGTCTATATCAACAACATGGATAACTGTTCAAAAATTGTAGAACCTCATCTTTTCTTCCTGGCAGAGAGAGGTTGTTGCTGGGGCTCATCTCAGGATCCTAAGTATTAAATAAATATTCAAAGGGTGGAAAGGAAGAAAACAGATGTTAAAAAAAAAGTTTGTTCCACTGCTCGAGATGCTTCCAGTCAAGAACGGATGGTCCAATACCAGAGGTGAGGTAATACCAAAAGTGTATGCAGTTATTCACATTTCACTGGTGCTTTAACTGAAAGAGAAGAAAGCAATGTTCTGCAGTAAACTCCAGGCAGGTAAATTTCCCATACAGGCATGTCATCATAATGGTAGCGTCTAAACTACCATTAACAACGTCTTGTGAAAGAACCAAGACCAAAATTCAGATGGCAGATCATCACATCAAGGATTTAAAACTCAGATAGAGACTTCCTGACACATGGATATTTTTTCTTAGATTTCAAGAATTTCTTTCTCTGTAACTAAATAGGAGAAATTAATAAATAATTGTGCTTTCAGAAATGTGAATAAATGTCTGAACTAAATTTAGCAAACTACTGCTCCAAGTAAAGCTTCTGAACAGCCTTTGCTCTGTATAAGACAGCATACACAAGCCTAAATGTTACTGGTCTGAATACAACTTAGAAATATTTATATACTTTGAAATACACAAACCCATGTATATTGGCCATGAATGCAGATTCCAAAATCCATCTATGTGTTGAACAAGGCCATTAATGCAATGCAACATATTGATTTATATACATGTGTGTGCTCTTTGATATATATATAATTACTATATAGAAAATACATAAATTTGGTGAGTGCATACAATTAGGCTGAAACAGATATCTTTGATAAGCCATGTTGGCACAGTAGGTTTTTTAACGCACAAACTGAAGTATTTTAAGATTGGCATGTGGTATGTAATGTTGAATGATGCAGGTATTAAAAGTGTACAAGTTACACAGTTTAACTCATCAATTTACTTATACTCTTGGGATATATATATATGTATTTTGTTTCCTTCTAATAGCACTGTTGCTCAGTATGGATGTGCTTTGGTTTCAGCTGGTTCTTTCTTACCCTAAATCCCAAGACTAGGTAGGTATTTACCTCAAGAGCAACAAGTGGGATTTTTTTCCTGACAAGATGACCAAGAAACAAGAAAGTACTTGTAACTTCAGAAAAGTAGCAAGTCATTTAATAGATGTAATTACAAGGGCAAGATAAAAGGCATGGTGTAAGATAAAAAAAAAAAAGAGTGTAAGATAAAAAAAATGAACACCGTTAATGCTTTATGGTTTTTCAAGTCTGACTCTTAGAACATCATTTTCTCCTGACAGTGTTCCTTGAGTACATTTATTTTATTCATTAAAGCTGTTTCTGTTAAAACTCAATGCAGAAAGATTTATTAAAATAAGAAATACAGTGCTAATCCATTTAAAATGATATGTTTGCCGATGCCATAATGTTAAATTCAATCACTGAACCAGACTGCAAATTCACAGAGCACTTTGCATTTCATAACTCTTCTGAAAGACATGTTAGTTTTGTCTGTCTCTTTACGTTGGCTTTTGCCAATTCATTATTTATCAGTGTAAGCATTACAGAGAATGTCTGTAGGAGGAACCAGACATTATATTTAATCTGACAGAAGATATTTTCCAAATCAGTGTCACCCACAGTCTTATCTGAGAATGTCCATTGTGTACTGGCTTATGGGCAAGCTAAAATGTATTTCTCTTTCATTTTTATTTGTAGGTTGTTTCAGATGACTCAGACACAATCAATATTTTTGTGACAAATTCCAATGTAAGTACTATTGGCAAAAAATCCACAACTTTACATTGCCGTTATGATGTTCGATGATAGATTTGAAGGATCAATATCTGAATTCATATAAGAACATTTCAGTTCTCACCTTTAATAAAAAAAATTATGTCATGTGGCAGTGCAATTTCTTTTAACAGTTATCAAAGGATAATTAAGTTGTTCCAGAGTTAAGAATCTGTCTTCCCAATGTTTGGAAAGTCTAGCAAAGTTCCTGAGCTACATTTTAATTCTCCATGAGAACATCCAGGGTTTGTTTTGCAAGGTTACTGAAGCTTTTCCATCATGTCTTTAAGGAATTTCATCATCTGTATTTGTTATAAAGTAACTGTAATAGCATCATATAGATATGCAGCAGGAATTTTCTCAGCGGTAAGTCTGCACTAGTTGCTTACATTAAACTTAAAAAGAGAGTGAACTTAACAAATATTGTTGAAATGTCACTTTTATATATAATCAGTTACATGGACTTTAAATGGGCTATCATTTAGAGAGACCTCAACTTACATGGAAAAGAGGTCTCTATTTGTGAATCATCTGACTACCTAGAGAGATATTTACAAGCTCTTCTAGAAGGAAATAAATAAATGTAATAAATGCAAGGCCAGATATACGGACCAGAGAATGTGATGCTGAGCACAATGTCTGGTACATCCTTCGTGATGAATATTTCTGCAGTGTTTAATATTTTTGCTAAAAGTGTAGAAGACTACAGTATGATGGCAATGTTAGTTCTCTGTTAATGAAAAGATTCAGTGTAACAGTCTTAACATACTCCTTTTCTGTAGCATCTTATAGATACAATAAGTCCAAAAATAAAATGACTGAGCTTTCTGATAATATGCCAATCATACTGATTAAAATACTCACTCATAAGTCACTTGCTCTCATTTTTTTTTTTTTCAAAACATTTATGGCTACCATTAGCCAGGGAAATAAAAAAAACCCACACACTTACAAACATGCAATTAAAATCTGTGAAAATACTTCTATTTCTCAAGAGAAGTTTTGTAATTACTATGGCATTAATGAAAAATTCATCACTTCAGGTCTTTAGTTTCTTCAGCCTAAGAAAGAACTCTTTTTTTATATTTTTCACAAAGTGCTAATATACATCAGTTGAAAAAGAGGAACAAGTTCATATTCACTTTTAAATGTATTAAATAAGTAATCATACTGATGTCATTAATGAGTATCTTTCTTCCAGATAAATAGTAGAGACTGTTTTTAATTCCTTTTACTAGAGGAGCTATGCTTTGAACTTTTCATCATACATTTAATAACACAATGGTAAAATCAATGCAAAACAAACAAACAAAAAAAAAAAGGACATATTCCTTAAATTATAACAAAACAAAATTTAGGGCATATCTGTAAAAACTGTGCATATGCATTTGGCTGCCCAAATCACAAATTCTATCTTCCTTACTTATTTAATAATTTCATGCATACATACTAATCCAAAATGAATCTGGAGTCTGGACTTACTAGGCTAAAATACACAAATAAGAAAATACACTCTGAGATGTACTGTTGAATGGGAAGATTGACATAAATCTTTATCATTATTATTCAAATAACCTTTTTCTGCACATATTCACAGGAGTTAAGCACACAATTGCAAATTCAAGGATTGCAGTTTTTCAACAAAATACTAGTTTTAAACCTATTCCTATTATATTTTCTAAGGTCATTCTAGGTAGTGCTAACTTCAACTCCTACAAGAAGAATGTTGTTTCTTTCATGTCAAAACAAATCAAATAGCACATTGTGTCAAAGTACGAGAATAACAATGTACATCTACAATTTAATATAATATTTTAATTTCATGTAATATTCTCATTTAAAACAATATCTCAAGAGGAAAATATTGACTTTATCTTTTCCTTTTACTACTTGTTTCTTGAATATGAAATATCTAATGCAGATAAAAAAGGCATGTTATGCACGGTCAGAGAGTGTGAGACATTTTAAATATTTTCATGTTCCCTGTACAGAAAAGAATGTTGCATAGAGATTTCCAAAGGATAAGGATGTGCCACTTTCCAAACATCAGACAAAGGAACAAAACCTTCCATTTCTTTTTTAGTCTAGGACTATCATTAATCAGGTCGCGTAGGTGACAGCATCTTCTACTTAATGCTGTCACTACAGTGACTTCCCTTTTTAAGCTACTATGTTTTCCAGTGAAACACATCAGCTGAAATCACAATGAAAATGTCAATGTGCAACCAAATCCTTAGTACTTCTCATCTTTGAGATCTGAAATAGTTAGAAAGGAACACAGTCTTCTCCATGGAGGCACATGAAATACAATAAAATGGGGTATCAGAAAGAAATCCTATGTTCATTCCATTGAAATCTTAGCGCTTAATGTGGGGCCCATGTTCACAGCCTAGTGGTCTTGGGTCCCAATGGACACTGGGAATCTGCTCTTGGAGCCATTTCTTATCTTTTACTGACCAATATGCTTTACTAAGAGGAGGATACAGGAAGCATAGGGACCATTCAGCACCTAATTTTAGCTGCTGAGTGCAAAGAATGAAGTCAGATTAATCTAAATTTAATTCTGTCCACAGGGATATTTAATATCAGTTATAGTAGCCAAAAAGATATAGGAATGTATTAATGTTATTGCTATAATTTGTCTCTATCTAGGTACATATGGATAGATTAATCTGTTTGTCTGTCTTTTCCTTTTTAACAGCCTCTGAAAGGATAGTATTTCCTCACAGCATAGGATCAAGACTCTAAAGGAAATGTCAGTGTAGTTGTCCTTAACATCTACATTCATATAGTATATTTTCAATCTCTCTCTTTTTTTTTTTTTTTACCCTGATAAGTACATCGGGCTTCATTTCCTATCCAGTTTGATGCTACATAATAAAAACTTGCAGGGCCAAGCCTTTTCCTTAAACCAGCAATGCTGATACTATCCTTTGTGTTGGACAGCAAGAACACAAACACATGCACATGTGTACAAAAGAACTACCAATTTGCAAATACAGTGAGAACAAGCATTTGATTTCACCACTGAACCACTTTCCAGCTAGCTTGTGGAGCATAAGTCTCAACCCAGAATCTCCTGCAGAGCAGGTTCTGGCACTGGTATCTTGCCATCATGCTCTGCATGTTAGCAGCCCACAGATCTGTTCATCACTCCCTTCTAAACATCAGTAGATCATACAGTTACTTCAGCAGATATCTTCTCTTTTGAACAAGCAGTTAATGAAAGTATAAATTTTGTTGCATGCAACCTAAAAAAAATCAAAATCAAAATCAAATGAAAAATAAAACTTGCTTTGAGTAACAGGAGATGTCGTTTTGGCAGCCGAGCAGGGCAAGAGCTTCATAAGTCGCTCTTTAATACTGCGTTTGGCACTGTTCTGAGCGTAGAGGAAACCTAAAAAATACATTATCAGGACTGTTAACATAGGTTTGAGAACAATTTCTGTACATGCTGCAGTTAATCATTATAGCAGAATCCTGATGGGGAAAGGCCAAACAGACAGCAGCCATCCCAAATTGCAAAAGGCAACCCAAATTTTTGATCAGGACAACAAAATCATTTTGTCTTATCTTTCCAACAAAGGGGATGTTTTGTATGTGTGCACCCCTGAAAAAGTTCTTACAACCTGCTGAAGTTCATATAACCCGCTTTAAAACTTCCAACAAATGCATCAGGTTATGTATTTGAAACAGCACAAAGTAGGTGTGTTTCTGAAGATTTTAATGCTACAGTATTTTGAAGATTTTTAATTATACTGAATTACTAATTTTAATTTAACTTTAATGTGGAAAAACATACACAAAAAAAACACCCCACAAACAAAACCTCAAATATATCTTTTGTTGTCCTTTCTGGCGATCTTCTACTTCCAGGATTGTGTTTTTCTATGTCATACACTCAGCAACTAAGATAACCAACCTGGCACTTTTGCCTTTTCTGAATATTAAATTATCGACTACGATCAACAACCAGTCTGCCTTTTCGTTAAAGCATATATATATGTATAGTTATAAGTATTATTTACATTTCCATCAATACTGACACAGCTGAATAGCCGATGTTCATGTGTCGTAAAGTAGATAAACAGAATTATCCTTATTTACTGCAAAGGAAAATACCAGCATAAAAGCCCGCGACATCTGATTGATTAACCATTTTATACAAAATAGGTGATAAAAGCAAACATCTCCTAGATGAATATTTGCTGCACATGACTCACTTAACATCTGTACAACAGTTTAGCAAATGATTAATGTTCCTGAGAAAGGTAAAGTTCAGTTTGGACTTGCTATGTAACTCCTGAACTTTTTCACACTACTGTGTAGTTACACTGGTCCACACAAACTAGGTAATTACAGAAGAGGTACACAATGCCTTGCAGAACCCAAAGGATTGTGTTATTTTCAAAGGTTTTGAAGCTCATTCCCTTGATTAAGCAAAACATCCATCACAAGAAAGTATGTTGCAGTCTGGGTTGTGTTCATATAGTAAGAGATTCTTATCACTGATCTTCAAAATATATTTTCATGACAAGGTGGAAAGCCTGAGGCAGCAACGCACTGATCATGATGGGCTTCCTTCAAACTGCTATAGAATAGAATAATAGCATTTCAGAGCCAGAAAAGCGATCTTCAGAAACTGATTTTTTCCAAACTCATCTTCATTTCTTTTTTTAATAATTTGTAAACTAGAGATTTCACAGCAGTTAGCATTCACCCAGTCAGTTATGAAATCCCCTGTGCTGTGTTAGACTTCTGTATATTCAGGTTAGTTAACTAGGGCTCCTTGCTCTCCAGTTTGATAATTTGTTCCTCTGCAATCACAGTTAAACCCCAAGACACACTTTACCCTGGAATTGACAATGGGTATGTCCTAAAATTCATCTCCGTACCACACCAGCTGGAATTGTACTTTTCTTGTCCCAAGAGGTGCTCACACTTCACACAAACTGCTGTAACTAGAGCATGGCCTACACGCTTTCACATCCAGATACTGCTGTACTAATCTACATGCTGAATATATTTAGATTTTAGGCATATGAGACAAACTTTTAAGAGTGCCTGCTATTTAGTGTGGTTTATACCTGGAATCACAACACATATATAAAGCAATTGTTGAAACCTCTGATTTGCAGAGATTTAAACTGGAGAACTGTTAATCCACACCCGTATAAATAAAAGTGTAATATGTGTAGTTTATAGTACAATATATGTATATTAGGATATAAAAAATTATGGTGAATGCATTGTAAGTTATGAGTGATTTATAAATTACCATACATTCATAATCTACTATATCTAAACCTAGACTAGACCTATCTTAACTCTTTACACATTTATTTAGACATACGATCTCTGCTTTCATATTGTATATTCCCCTGCTGTTACAGAAACAGGTCAAACTGTACCCAGCAAAATATATCAAGCTGAGAGATGTTTGCAGGAGTTTTCAGAGGCAAAACATCTTTCTAAATGCACTTGTTTTCACTGCAAATGTTTTGCAGCCAGCATGAAAGCACGGGTGGGTAGCCACTCTTTGTTGGTAGAGACTTCTGCTCAGCAGAAGAGCCTTCTGGCTTGCATTCCCCTCTATTTGTACAAGACAGATTGTTGCTACAACAAATTCCCTCTGTTAAAAAAGCTCTCTTCTGTCTTTCCTCCCACCTCATTACTGACTTTCTGTAATGGGATTTCTGTGTTAAACTTCAACCTAGAATGCTCATCTGAGTACTTTTCTCTTTCCTTTATTTGGCAAAGCCAGAAGATAAGCTTACAGTGAAGTCTTCCTCTACCTTTTGCTCAGCAGTATTTACAGTCCACTGGCCAGATCCAATATCTCAGCAGTACAGCTAAGCTCCCCGCTTGCTGGAATCTGCATTTTTTCACTTATAGTTAAAGTCTTCCCAAGAAGGTGGGAAAATGGCTATATTGTATTTTAGTTCTGAATGCAATGCTTTTGGAAGAGGCCTGAAACATGGCCCAAAAGCCAAGCTCACATTTTCCTGCGTCTAAAATTTCAGTAGGAGATGACAAAGATTCTGGAAACAAAAATTAAAAAAACAACAACAACAACAAAAACAACAAACAATAAAAAGAAAAGCATGAAGTGTTTCCTTGGCATACTGATTTGCACTCAATTTCAGCTGTATGGTCAATTTTCTCCCAGGACCTTAAGAGCTGTCAGTCCCACTGAACTGCTAACGTTTTGGCACAGATGAAAGAGCACGGGAGAAAAAATAAGTACAGTTTTTCATACTCACAGTTCAAGACTTGTGGAAGAGAGCCAAATCAGAATGTGTTCTTTCTATGTAGTGAGTCTGGGAATGAAACAAAATGATGTACAACAGAAACAGTTGTAAGTCTCAGTTTTTGGAAACACCTGATGTGGAACTGTCTGAGTTATCATTAAGCTACCCTATGGATCCTCAACACTTCTAGCCAAGCTGGGAAAGCTTTCTTGCCAATCTCATTTCTACACAGAGATATAATTTTAGTGATTCATCCTGTTCTGCCCCATCTGTTTTTCATTCCAAAATACATCTGTCAGCTTCACAGACTACATAGCCCTACAAACCACATCAGATCTACAGGGAGGAGCCATCAAGGTGCTGAGCAGAAAAAATGTATGGCAGCATTTTAAGGACTATCTTTAAACAACTTGAGGAGTGAGGTTGTGGCCCTTCTGTCTCAGTTCCCTTGCACACATTGTTTTTTATCATACTTCCAGGGGAAAGCTCAGATTAGAAGCTGGCAGCCACACTTCTCTACCAACCAGTTAGAGGTCAGAATCAATCTGGAATTCTGGAGACCAATAGTACTTAACATGAATTGTAAATGAAGGGTAGAAACAAAGTGATTTTATATAAAATAATAATTACAAAATAGAATACATTGGGCATTTGTGGGATTGGAGATATGGAGAAGGATGAAAAAAGAGATGAAAAAGTTGATATCCCTGGAGAGAACGACACAGAGATGTGTCAAAGCATAGAGATTTTAAAATAGAGAAACGATTGCCCTTCCTTCCTTGTAGTATTTGTTAAATTTCCCAAATATAACTTTATTCAGGCTACACCTCCACAGGATAACTACGCAGCTTTTCAAAATGAAAAACTTCTTAAGTTATAAATAGTTTCTACACATATTGCAAACATTATCTAATACCATTTTAATCATTTCCAGGGGCTCAAATGAAAATAAAATAAAAAATAAAATAAAACAAAACAAAACAAAACAAAACAATGAAGCACCTGTAACAGAGATAATGCAACCACTCCACTTTCATTCAGCAGCTCAGCTCACAACCCAGGCTAACGGAGACCTGTATTTTAATTCTTTAAGTTTGGTTTGACCCTACATGAGATGGAGCATCTTAATCACCTTTGCATAAGGGAATATTTTAAAATTGGAATGTTCAGAGACTTTCATTTTACCACGCACTGGTATCATATGCAGGAACGTAAATAAACCTTCCCACTTGTCACATAGAGCTCCAGCTACAAGGGTAGATAATGAGTAAGAAAATAAAAATGAGGAAATACTTAAATAATAGCTACAGAANAAAACAAAACAAAACAAAACAAAATAAAATAAAATAAAATAAAATAAAATAAAATAATAAAATAAAATATGCTGTTTCCTCAATTCAGAGCTGGAAAATATATAATAGATTTACAAAATCCATTCATACACTTAGTACTACTTAATGTATTTGCATGTGCACTTCCAGAGCATGTGTAAAACTAAGGTGTTCCCCTATGACAGGAAAAATGTCATATGAGTTCTTGCTTTCTTTAGAAAAATCTCACTTGAAATGGCCCATGTGAGCACATGAGAAGATGCACAATGAACTAGATTTAACTGCTACTCTGAGCTACGCAGTTTCCTTTTATTTTTTTCACACTTTTTCTTTTTAATCTTCCATATGGGAAGAGCACAGAAGATGATTTTAATTAACTGTATTATATACAAATTACCACACAACAAATTATATCAGCATAAAGAAGGTTATCATTTAGGGGTCTAGGAAAGAACCTGATAAGGAAGAAGAGGTTTTTACATTAGAGAATCACTAGATGAAAGGAAAAAAAATACTTGAATAAAATTTCAGAAAGTGATACAGAGAAATTTAAATTAAAAATTAAAATTGAAAAATAGCTAAGCACAGTAGTTTTGTCAGGCTCTTTTACTGTTCTGTGCAGTAAAATAGTTATACGATATTATTGATAAAATTCCTAATTTAGTATTGTTCAAGGAGATTTTAAAACTGAAATTAAAATGCTGAACTACAGAGATTAACTGCCAACACCTTTTTAATGCAGCATTTTCTGAAAGACTGTTAAAATTTGATGTATAACTAAGAACCTAAAGAGCTATTTTTTATTCTTCATTGGGTTTTGATTCAAACATATTTGTATAGCCTTTATGGAGTGACAACTTCTTTCAAAGAAACAAACAATGAATATAAACTCAAGGCCAAAGAAAATCTGCAAGTAATTCAAGAATGTTTAAAACTCAGGAAGGGCACTCCACACTTAGGAAAAGTCATACTGGCTACATCTATTCACAGTCAATATGGTGCCGCAGAAATAGATTGGCAGATGAAATCAGTGATGCTGAAAAGAACTTAAAACTACAGAGAAAAATCTAATTTGTGCTAGAAATCTCACAGATGGTTTCTGGAGACAAAGACCAAAGAGAAAATGAATTTTCTTACAGCTTAAGCAAGGTGGACACTACAGCAGGAGCAAAATAGGCCTTAGCACTGAGTAGCAGCTACTTATAACATCCCTTAAACAACTGCACTGTACTTTAGAGAGAATAGTGTTTTCATATTTTACAGAAAAGTTAGGAAAGAATAGAAACAGCCATTTTTAATGAATAATTTCTAGCGTATGTCTTCATAGTCTGCACAATATTATTCAAGTAGTTTGCATGGAAACAACTAACCTGCAGTGCTAGAGGCTAACATTGTAATGTGTTGTGGTTTTTTTAATGCTTTGTATGAATTTAGTTCTTATAAAAGATGTCTCACCAAGAGCTCAGAGAACAAAACAATGAAATGAAACCAGTCTACACTTTTTCAATTCTCCTGAACTAGCCCCAGAGAGTCAGCTCTAACCTAGATCATTCAAATGGAGTTCACTTCCAAGACCACTGTCAAAGTCAACTTCAGGACAGAAGAATCTGGATCTTAAATATATTCTAGATTGGACTGCAAATTTTGGTGCTTTGAGGTTGTGGTGACAATTACACCACACCTTGTTACAGAAGTCATCAAATCCCTAGTAAACACTGATGGTTTTCAGTTGTTGCTGCCTAAACTGCCAGTCTTGAGATAAAATGCTGTGTGAGTAATTGAACTGTATCCTGTTACTGTAAAAAATACATTTTTGAACAAGATAGAAAAGGGAAACTACAAAGTAATGAAGAATATACTTTTTCTATTGCAAAGAGATTTTAAGAAACCAAGTCATATCATTCACTGTATACTTCATGAAAAGATGTTATAAAATAAAGCTAGAAGAAGAGAATCAATCCTTCTCATTTCACAGCTATGAGCACTTTCCTGCTAATCTTAGCAAAAGAAAGAAATTGAGGTACTCCACATTACTTTTTTGAGATTAGAAATTGCTTTTACTGTAAGCTTTTGTTGTATTAGGCATTAAAGAGCCAACATCGGGATGTGACGCGATAGGACCTTCTGTCAGAGCTTTGTATATGAATTTGGAAGGCATCTAATCTATTTCAACTGGGAGCTATGAAGTATAGCAAAAACATGAGATTGTTAATGAGCAACAGCCTGCAAAAACATTAGATGATCATACACTGTCATAACAAATAACTGTCATGCAATATCTATGAGAAAATATTTCAATAATCTATTTCTGCTGCTTTTTTTTCTATGAATTACAATTCAAAAGGTTGGCAAATTCACATAGTGATATCAGGACAATTACAGCAAAGTCCTTACCATTTTGCTATGAAAAAGTCCTAATAAAATTAGCTGCTTTGAACAAAGACATGAAATATGACTTATAAAGTAACTTTTGACACCATTGCATGAAAACATTTGAAAAAAAATGTTCAACTGATCACCAGCTTTTTATCCTGATGTTTTGCTAACCTTTTCAAAGGACCCAAGGGAGCAGTAACACTGAAATATAAAAGAAAGGTCACTTACTGTATAAGTGCTTAAACCTTTATTTTTGGATGGCTTTTTAAAAGTGCTTTTCACTATGAACTAATACTTGCTCACAGGGGCACACACAAACTCAGACCACAACATTCTGACACTGATTACAAGTCTTCCTTGCGGCAATTCAGGCTGCAAGATAACAGAAATAAACTGCTGCAAAAGGTGAAGGCATTGATTACATCCTCCTGCTTTTGCACCTCTCACTGCCTACAAGACTTTTCAGCTTTTAGTGCTCAATTTCTCTTTTGCCAGTTGCTTCTATTCCACCTTATAACCTTCTTATTGTAGTTCGCTCTTGTTGTGCAATATTTCCTGCAGTCCATTCAAAATCTGCTGCTGAAATAACCTTCCCACCTTGTCTTAAGTGTATTACTTGGACAAATGTAGTGCTTCAGGCTTCGCAGTCTTTATGAACGTCTCTCCTAAACTTCCCTTCTCATGTCCCTCCAGCACCAATGTTCCCTTCCTCCCTTGGGAAAAGTCTGTAGTTACTTTAACATAGCACTGATATCTTACTTTGTTTCCTTTTAGATCACCCATTTCTCTCAATTTCTAGGTAAGAATTTCTTTCTACTCATACCACTGCATGCACAAGGTAAGGAGAACTGTCCACATGTTTTTTAACCATACCTAAAAACTCTTTTATTCATGCCATTAGATTGAATTAGTACTTAGAAACATGTAGAACTGTAACCATGAATAAAGTCATTTAAGATGTGCTGTTTTGTATTATTTGTCTTTTAATTCTGCTTTTATTGTTGCCTTCTCATCTACCTGGTTGCTTAGGACAAAGACATTAATCTACATTCTCACAATAACTACTACAATAAATCCAAGATAGACCTGATCCTTAGGTAATACTCTTATACAGAAGTTTATAAATTAAAAAATGAAACAAATCACCTCAAAACCAGTATTAGATAAAATAAAATCATTAGTCCAAATACTGAACAGGAACAAGTGCTTGATTTTAACTTCACTGAGTCTTGTAATGCTCTGCCATGGGCAACATGGAACAAACTTCCTTTCAGCCTGAAGGAGCTTTTAACTGTAATGAAAAGCTATGAGCTGGGACTGCAGCTCTCACAGTCTAAATCTTTGTGCTTCGAGTCAGTTATTTACGAATGTGTCATAAATGTGAGCTTTCTCCAGAAGAAAATGGGAAACCTGGTTACCTAAGAAGGCTTAGGAATTCAGTAACATTACTGACAATCTTCACCAGAAAGTGCTTTATCCGCAACACCCAAGTAACAGAGGGAAAGGCATGGACTAGGAGAATGAAGAACCACTCACTGTAGAACAGGTTCAAGATCATACAAGGAACCTGAAGTTACACAAGTCCATGGAACCTCACAAGATGCACTGTAGGATCTTGAGGGAACTGGCAGATGCAGTTGCAAAGACTCTCTCCATCGTATTTGAGAAGCTGTGGTACTCCAGTGAAGTTCTCACTTAATGGAAAAGAGGAAACAATCTAATTTTTAAAAAAGGGGGAAAAAGGAAGATCTACGGAAAAGCATACCACTCAATCTCACTTCTGTGCCCAACAAGATCACAAAGCAGATTCTCCTGGAACATATGCAAAGGCATATGGAGAACCAAGATGACTAGTGATAGACAGTATGGCTTCACTAAGGACAAATCGTGCCTGACAAATGTGATTGCCTTCTACAATGAGATTACAACATTCACAGATTAGGGTACAGCAACTGACATCATCTACCTGGACTTGTAGTTTTGTGAAATGTTTTTGCAAACCAACAAACAGAAACCATACTACAGACACAGGAAGTAGCTTGTAAAAAGGTACAGAGAGCATGTTAGAAGAGAAAATCTAGAGCTACTGTCAGATGTTGAAGATTTTTTCTTAAGCAACAGACTGGAAAACTATTTGCAAAGAAAATACCTTTCATTTCCAGTCTTGGGCATGTATTGAAAAATTATAAACATATCAGAATTCTTAGTGTAGGACACCACCAGAACTTACAAGAAGACAAACGATTCTAACAGAGCTAACAGGAATTAAAAGAGGAAAGATATCAGCCTGGTGATATATTTTCTGTATGTGAGGAAAGAAGCCATAGCGAGGGAAGCCTCCAATTTTAATGTATTTCAAAAAATAGGTCATTCACACCTAATTCATCTAATTTTTTTACACACCACACCAATTTAAAAGGCAAATCCAGAATTCATCAGAATTTTTCATCACTAATACAGAAGAATGATCCTGATTCAGATCTCACCTTTCCAATTACAGCATTTTTGCAGAAGTTTCCATACTTTTTTTTTTTTTTTCCCTAGCCTGCAGTGTTAGAAGAGCCTTTCAATCTTGCCGGTTTTATTTACTTTTAGGAAAATAATCCTCCTATGTATTTCTTTTGAAGTGAAAAAAGTTGATAATGGAACAAACACAAAAACACCAGCTGGTATTTTCTGAAGAATGCATAATTCAACAGTTACTAAAGGTCTACTAGGAAACAGCAAACAAACTGTTGCTGGTGACCTATAGAACTGGGGCACTGGGGACACTGACAGGAATCGTATTTGTTCAAAAAAAAAGAGAGCAGTGGTTGTTTCAGATATTATTTTTGATATGAGCTGGAAATGACAATTTTTGTGATTTACACTTGCTTACTCTTACTATGAAATAACATTAATTTTGAAGTTCTCAGAAAAAAACAAGGAATCATACTAGTAGTACAAAGCCATAAACATTCTGAAGTATTTAAAACATTATTTTCTACAAAACCAGAAGGACTTTTCATATTTAAGTGTGATATTAAAATTGGTGCTGATACTCTAAATGTAAGGTTTTACACCAGGAATGTGTACATGAAAGTCTGATTGTGTGAGTAGTACAGGAACCTCTCAGAACAATGTCAGTCCTATTCATATTCATAGTACATTCACAGAATGATCTAAGTTGAAAAGGAACTCAAAGATCATCTATTTTCAACCCCCTGCCATGGGCAGGGTTGCCAACTAGTAGAGCAGGCTGCCCAGAGCCACATCCAGCCTTGCCTTGAATGCCTCCAGGGATGGGGCATCCACAACCTCTCTGGGCAACCTGTTCCAGTGCACCACCACCCTCTGAGTGAAAAACTTCCTCCTAACATCTAACCTAAACCTCCCCTGTCCTTATAGTTTAAAACCATTCCCCCTTGTCCTGTAACTATCAAGCCATGCAAACAGTCATTCCTCCTCCTGTTTATACACTCCCTTCAAGTACTGGAAGGCCACAGTGAGGTCTCCCTGTAGCCTTCTTTTCTCCAAGCTAAACAAGCCCGGTTGCCTCAACCTTTCTTCATGGGAGAGAGTCCTGCTGCCTTATGTTACAATGCAGCTAATTAGCCAGCTCAGAGAAGAACAGTACTGCACTTTCTCTTTCATTTTTCTTCCAGATCACTTATGTTTACAGAAAACAAATCACAGCGCTCTCAGAAGTCAAACCAAATTGAGTGGCTACAGTCCACAACACAGTCATACTGTCAGGCTTGTATCATTTTATCTGCAGTTACCTCCTAAGGGAATTTGGGTCCTGAAACTTCAGGAAATTACTGAAGTTTGGAAAATGGGCAGTCTTTAAGAATTTCCTTTTAGATACCTTTTCCTTGGACTGACGGTGGAATGGCTACACAATAAAACATCTTTTGGTGACTATTTATTCAGAAACTACTTGGAATAAATAATGAGAGATAACTGTATATTATCTAATCAAGCTTTTTTGTTGTTATTAAGAAATGTTTTGAGTATTCGGTATTAGTTTTCCCTGAGATATTTAAAATGTTTTTTTTTTTCAGTGCTGTACCCATTTATAATTACTGAGTTTAGAAGCTCTTTACACTCTTTAATCCTTGAAATAGAAAACTAATACCACTGTTGAATTAGTTTTACATATTTGCTAGTCATATTTTTTAAAGGGAAGGGAATGGGATAAAGAGCATTGAGACAGAATCCCAATCACACATGAGTCACTGTTTCAGAATCAATAATCAATTTAACACAGCACTTTATTATTGTATAGCTTAATGAGTTCTTGAGATCAAACCTATTCTTTTTCACAGTGCAATATACCCTCAGTTAACGTTCCCCATCTTTTTTCTCTCGAGTAAACAGTGACACAACCATTATGCAGTTAGTTCAGAAATACAATCTCATTGCTCAACTCATCTACATTCTTAGACATGTTAACAAAATAATATTATCGAGACTGTTTACACTAATGCTGAGACAACTAATATTTCTGAGAGGAAAATACAGAATGACAAATGGAGTTGAGAAATCAGTAGATAATCTTTCCCGGTGGGCAAAGCCATAGCTGGAAGTAATTAAATCTCTAGGGTTCTACTGATGTCAGGATTGTTACAGTTTCTTTTAAGATACAGAATAACTATCTGTTAAAATTTCAAAAAGAAAAAAAAAACACCTATCATTAGTAGATAGAAAACACATGCATTGAAAAAAGCCAGTGTTTACATACAGAAAACTCATTCCTCTCCAATTCTGAGCCATGGATTGTTTGAAACCTCTCTGTTCAAAAGGAATTTGTATTCTAATCATACTTGTAAAGGAAAAAACACATAAGAGAAGGAAGCAGTTTCCAGTGACACCTTTGTTTCTGTCTTTTTTCCAAGTCGGACTGCTATCTTTTCTATGTATGATTTTTATAAGATATTCTTCAATATACCATAAAGAATATTCATGTGGGAATTAACTGTCATGAAATCTGTCAAAAATTTGTTTATTATCAGTTTTAAACATTCATTACATAAGTATGTGGCATTAATACACCACATTTGGCATTTTATACTTCGATTTTATGCCCTGAGAGGAGCACTGCGTGTTTTTTATCAAAATCTCTCCTAAACTGTCTTTAGAATATAATTCTCACTAATTGCATTCATAGCAATAACAAATCAAACAGAGGCTAAAACAAAACATGTTGTTTTGTCCCTGTGGATCATTTGTTAATACATCCTAGACTGCAATCTCTTTCAGATAAGGCCAAAACCTTAGCTTTGTGCATTCTACGGTGATAACATCTGAAATGTGCATTTTAAGGGGCTCCTTTTCATTCTTACAGTGCTTCTTTAAGAAATGAACTAGAGTGAACTAACTGTAACTAGAAGTATATCAGAAATCCTTCCAGAATAATAATGTGAGAGAAAATAATCTCAAAGTTTAGCCCAGGGATCACAATTACACCTCCTTGGTGACCTACTAGAGATTTATTGCAGCAGATCCTTAAGATAATCTGAAATGTTAGAATTTCTTGAAATCTCACTTATGGTAAAGTTGGTAAGAAAGCACCACTATGTCATTACTGACACTGCACATAAGAGTAAATAAAAGCGTGCAAGTAGCACACACAGATCCTATCACCACTATGTCATTTCACACAAATGCAATAAAAACAGAAGCATAAAGCCAACAGGAGCAGCAGAAAGAAAATGAATAAAGAAGTTTGGCACTTATCTCCTATTTGACAAAGAGGCAAATCAAAATACTCAGATTTCCTTTAGCATCATAACCATGCTGTGTACATTCAAATTCTTCACAAATACTGCACAGTGTTATTCTCTAGGTTGGCATGGTTCCACTCAATGAAAACAGCTAGAAT
Source organism: Odontophorus gujanensis (assembly GCA_013399175.1). Lineage (NCBI taxonomy): Eukaryota > Metazoa > Chordata > Aves > Galliformes > Odontophoridae > Odontophorus > Odontophorus gujanensis. The sequence continues at coordinate 263,799 of VXAB01004525.1, read as the reverse complement.
TATCTAGGACAATACAGGGTAAAACCATTTGAAAAGTTCAGTTCGGAATTGAAGGGACCTGAGGATGCTCACCATTCTGTATAAGGGAATTATTTTATTGAGGACTATTTTTGCAGATCAGATGAAATCAGTAAACAAGTAAACAAGTTCTTGAATAATATAAATTCAAACTTAAACTAGGCAGAAGCTTCATCTAGTGTGACTCGTTGCATAAAGTTGATCATTACATAGGTTGATCCAAAAATAATGCCTCCTGTNAGATCCTATCACCACTATGTCATTTCACACAAATGCAATAAAAACAGAAGCATAAAGCCAACAGGAGCAGCAGAAAGAAAATGAATAAAGAAGTTTGGCACTTATCTCCTATTTGACAAAGAGGCAAATCAAAATACTCAGATTTCCTTTAGCATCATAACCATGCTGTGTACATTCAAATTCTTCACAAATACTGCACAGTGTTATTCTCTAGGTTGGCATGGTTCCACTCAATGAAAACAGCTAGAATTATCTAGGACAATACAGGGTAAAACCATTTGAAAAGTTCAGTTCGGAATTGAAGGGACCTGAGGATGCTCACCATTCTGTATAAGGGAATTATTTTATTGAGGACTATTTTTGCAGATCAGATGAAATCAGTAAACAAGTAAACAAGTTCTTGAATAATATAAATTCAAACCTAAACTAGGCAGAAGCTTCATCTAGTGTGACTCGTTGCATAAAGTTGATCATTACATAGGTTGATCCAAAAATAATGCCTCCTGTTTATTTCCACAGAAACTAAAACAAAGAGTACAATATTTGATAAAAGAAATTCTCAGCTACCAAACGTTGTTCTTCAACACAGTCAACACCGTAAGCTATGCATGTTCAGTTTCAATTAAATAGATAGAAGCAACAAAGTAAAGTGGTTGCAGAACCATTATTTCTTGACAGACCTCTACTACGGGGTCAGACTTGTTGAGGTATCTTAAGACTATTCTTCTCCTCCTCTGTTGCTGGCTATTTGGAATATACACTGTGTTACGATGACAGGAAAATTTCCAAACTAACTCCTTCCTTATGAAAGCTGCAGCCCAACATTCTAAACTGCCTGCAGCTGTGTTTTGTTCATAATACCTACTGCACAAAAAGAAATAAGTTGTTTTTTTTTTAACCTTTATTTCACTCTACTAAATGCTTAGCTAAAAGAAAGCTAAGGAAAAAAATACTCAGAAAGGGGTTTAGGTACTTCTGTAAGTGTGTTTATTTCATTGAAAGGCTCTTGCTCTTTTGGAAGACTTTTCTCACTACCTAAAAGACAGCATTTTTCACAGACAGAATATCAAACAAGTCTAAACTGCTTCATTAAACAATGTCAAAATGAGACTAATAATCTTTGAAACCTCTATAAAATTTTTTGCCTTTCAGATTGCTATTGGGTGTTTCCTATCACATATCTTACTGAACTCCAGTAAGAATCATACTAATGATCTGAAATGAAAATGTGCCCCAGGGAACATTTGATTAAACTGTAATATTGAGGAACAACGATTCACTGGTAATCATAAATTTATAATACTGATGGGAGATGAAATTGTATCATTTTCCAGCAAGCAATATACCCTCTAAGAACAGGTGGATTTGAAATCATTTTCAACATTCAATTAAATAGACAGAAACTATATGGAAGAGCACATAGAAGTGACCTTTAGTGTAATTGACTATCACATCCTATTACACACACATGCTCGTAGTGAAGTATCTTCAGTGACATAATGGATTTACATTGCTGGGCTATCGCTATTTCTTATTGCTGTGTAACACAAATTAGTTGAACTACTCATGCAATAGAAATTGTGCAAAAAATAGGAGTGGCAGACACTGGGCAGATATAAACCTATGTAGTTTCACTGAAGTCACTAAGGTTATGTTGGTTTAGAGTTTGTTTGCTAAAATGCAGTTATAACACAGGATTGGGTCTGTACCCTTGACCAGAGGGTAAAAAGCACATTCCAAGATGTCTAAAATCATGTTTTCTTAAGTTAATCTTTATCTTAGTTGTTAATAATTAAAAAATATATATTTCTTATTAGCATGCATTATTTAATACCACTTATAAATTATTTGCATTTTTTGTGTAAATAATAAATTTGCTTGCAGTACTTCAGTTAAAATCATTGATGAACCAAGTCCAAATAATGGACAGCATTACCATCGAGTCATTAATAGTGTAAGTAACTTGTGATTACGTTATTGTTAAAAGCAGGATAAAAATATGTAACTGCCACAAACAGCTCATCTTGCTATGATTAGAATACTTTCCTCACACAACTACTTTTAGTCTAGATAATCATACTCCAGATCCAGCAAGTTGCAAGGAATAACTGTACAGTTAGTACAATTTAAATGCCTGTCCTATCAGCCATTTAGAAACAACTGGAAAGACAATGGAGGTAAGACTGGAATTCAGAGAATTTTTAGCAACTCAGAAAAAAAACTGTAAAACCTGAAGGATACAAGCCATTCAAGACAAACATAAAGTACTCCCTGAAGAAAGGATAGCTTGGCAAAATTAATAAAGCTTCAGATACCGGTTTATGTCTGTGCTAAGGTACTATCTATCAAGGTTGCAGACCAGTTATACTCATCTATGAACAAAAACAGGACACTGTCCTTTAGAAAAGAACTGAAAAAGCACATTTTTTGATCTAGCAAGGAGAAGCCTGAAGGGAAACAGTATAATGGTCTACAATGTACACTAGGTTTTCACAAAAATTAAAAGAATATTCTGATGTTGGGTAATAAACAAAAAGTAATGAGCTTAGGTTTCAGAAAAGGGGTTATACATAATTTGCTCTGAAATTAATGTCTCTTATTTATTTTACAACAGAGGTAGAGAGAATAGTAACACTACTTGATAGAGCAAATTCTCAGCTAGAAAACACTATTTTTCAACACAGTCACCACCACTAGTTACTTTTTTTACTAGCAGTGAACAAAACCCTGCATGCTGTGCTCATAAGAATCTCTACCAGTAGAGGTGACCATGGTCATCGTCACCACTGCTGAAATGTATTAGCCACCACCTCACTGTGTTCACATCCACTGTTAGACCTCCATAAATGTTCATCAAGCATCCATAAATGTCAATGGATACAATTTTCATCTGCGTGGAGGAATTTAATGACATACCTTTGCTTTATTTACACTTCCATGTCAGATGCCATTTTGTCAGACTGCTTCCTCTGCTGCCATCTCTCACATGTCCACAAAATGTAAGAGAATATTGGTGGGAAGGTTCAACCTCTGCTGCCATGCCACCAACATCTGCCTCAGATATCGTGGACCAGCATAATGAAATGGGAGGCATTACTTTTGGATCAGCCTCTGTATTATACTGTGCTTTTCAAAAGTCATCCTAATTTAATCAAGCAAATTCCCTGGACATGTTGTGGGCCTATCATTGTTCATGTTGTTTTAAAATTTGTCAGAAATACTTAAAGCATTAAGGCAACAGATTAAATGTATATCTTACATGCTTTGTTTTTATGTTTCTGTGAAACAAGATGAATCCTCAAGAAGGGCAAATGACAACTCATTTGCTATAAATCTCTTTAAATACAACTCATCAAGGACCATCAGATGGGTCAAATGTGACTTCAGACTGTTAAGCCTTTGAGGCAGGAATCATGCTTTTCTTTGAACCGTTAGCATAGCTGTTGATCAGAACAAACCAACAAATCATATCAGCATCCCTGGTCTAAAGAAGCTAATAGAGTGCTGCCAGCAAGCTCTCTGACCAGGAAAACACAAAAACAAGTTCCTGACAATGGGCTCCCCTTCCACTTTCTTCCCTTCTGATGCTTGAATTATGGATAGTTCTGATTATTTAGTACTCCAATAGACTGGTCATTTGTAAACATTTATTGAGAATGTTTTTGATAGAACATTTGTTCAGAAATGAATGCAGTGAGATATAAAGGAACTAAATAAGATCTGTTAACTCATGAATCAAGTCAGCCTTCATCTTCATCTGACAATGTATTACCTGAAGCTACTCTCACTAACGCTTGCTAAAAGATCTGGTCACTAACAAACAGCCTCCTTTGAAATCAAAGTCTTTCTGGTTTTCTTTCTCATTTGTCTTCCTAGTCAACATTGGAAAGCATTTAATAATGACCCAAAAAAGACAAAAGTTGATGTATTTTGGTAGACACATTTGAAAAGTCAGTATACTATTTTCTTCCATATACATTTCTGCGCTGCTCTGCAGAACAAACAAAACTGCTTTTATGTCTAAAGAAACAAAAGACGTGTGTAAGATCAAGTGCACAGTTTCAATTATTAAAATTCCCTGTGGCTTGTAGGGACATTAGCACAGCCTATTCCACTTTAAAGGATGGAGACAGCAGTTATTTACCGGTGTTTGAGTTTTGTAATGTTTCTCCTCAGCACTTATAAAATCTCATTTCCTGTGTTATCATCCATTACATCCCATTTGTGCTGGCTCCTCACTAATTCTTCTCATAACAGTTTGGACTGATAAGATGACTGTGGTCTTATCCAAGAACAGATTATTGGAACTAAATCAAAACAGATAGTAGTTAAACAGTATGTGTTAAGGCAGTATCAGCAAGCTTTCTCATCGCCATTCTTCTCTGACTTTAATGAAAGATTCATTTTATCTAATCTTAGCGTTCCCGGGGTATAGCCCTACTGCTGTCACTAGACTGTATTATTAGTAATTTAACAGTACTGAAAGCTGAATGAAAGCGGCTGACAACTGAATTCTAAAATTGCCCAGTTATTTGATTTTGGAGCATGCAGCAAAAGGCATGTACCAGTACTTCTGGATGTCAAGTAGGCAAGAATATTGTTACTTTACATGTCTTTCTACACATCTCTTTCAACTCAGAAGTATTATGACACTGAGACCTGTGTCAGACTCCCACGAACAGATTAGATACATGGCTTCATGTAATATCTGTAATGATTTCAGCAAAAGTCTGGACCTGACTGCTGCATCTTCAAAACATTTTTTTGGTGATGTCTCCACTTAGTTTTCTCTATGCAGATCAGCTTTGTAAATATTCCTAACAGTTCTGAGAGTGACACTTGCTCCTTCCCAGACATCTGAGGCACTACTGACTTCTCCTTCAGTGAAACTAAAGCTTTCGGTAAGGATCTGGGGAGTAGTACAGAGGTCACATATGACGAGGAACTTTTACTGTCATGTGAAAGCCAAGAATTTGAGCACATTAATAGTGTCAGGCAGGAAAACCATAGTATAGCTTATCTTGTTACAGAAAAATGGTAGTTTTCAGCCTGTTTCCTTATGTACTTTTACAGCAAAGATGACATCTAATGCTGTTGTTTGATACTTATTATAAATAACTGAAATAAAAATAGCCAAATAAGACACATTATTTCCTACTCCAGAATCTTTCTTTCCCTTAAAGTATTGTTAAAAAATCGTCCCATAAAAGTAGAACGGAAATACCGATTGCACATCCCAAGATAACACAGAAACAGAAAATTATTTTCTTCTCTCAGAATATGTTACTGCATAGGACAAATGAAATACGATGGGATCTCCCATTAGATGTACTTCCAATCAACACAGCTGTATTCAAAACTCTTTTAAACTCAAAATCTCAAACCCAGACAATTCCTTTATGTGTGATATATAGGCTTACCCTGGTGGCTATTAACAGAAAATGACAATAGATCATACAAAAGTATGATCTGAAACTACCTTAAAAATCTCAGTGCATGATTTCATAAGCCTGTCAATTCATCATTGACAGAGTTGTAGGTGGCTTCTAAGACTAACACAGATTAAATTATTATTATTTTTTAATTTAATTGTAAAAAAATTCTAGTGATTTTCCTAACATTAATTTCTTTCTTTAAAATTTTTGCAATGTATTTATATTGTGTATATAATTTTCCGAGAAAAATAGTTTATAAATCTAAAAAAAAATAAAAAAAATTAAAAAGATAAACCTAATTTTGTCCATTCTCTAGTCACTTAAGAGTTAGAAAAATATCACTGGAAATCCTTGTGTTTTTCCTGAAAACAAGAAGACCAGTTTTTCAAAGGCATTTCCTCATCCTCAATCAAATTCAAAATGTTTCTGATGATATGCTGCTCTGAAGGAGCTCTTCGTCTCTCTCCACCGCTTCTTATGCTCTGCTTCTTTGTATTCATTTGACTGTGACATTGACTGAAGCTGATTATTTTGCTTGTCTTTAGCTGTTTCAGCAAACTGATCTCATGCTATAAGCTCACACAGTCCCCGCTTTCAACACGAGGAAAGAAATGCATAGCATGATAGATACCTGCAATTGGAAATGCTGATAGGATCCACGCTTTGGTATCTCTTTTGCAGTTAGATCTCATGATGTATATTGTGAAATGGTACCCTGGCAATCCTTTTAAATGCTGTAATGACCATTTAATATGAAAGACAAAGTTGAAAGCTATGCTAAGTATAAATAATTTGCTTTTATGCTAGTGGCACCTACTCTGCATTAAGACAAGGCTGATCCTTCACATAACACTAACAGAACTCACATGCCAAGACAAACTTCATGGAGAAATAATCACTGTTTCTGTTCATAAGCTCTTACTAGTCATTATATTTGTAAAGACAAAGCCTCAGGTTGATAAATTTCTTGAATCAACATGTCCCTACAATTTCAGGCTTTTCAGAGCTCTGAGGAATTTAAACCTCTGTCCCTGTTGCCTTTTGGGCAACTGCAAAAAAAAAAAAAAAAAAGAAAGAAAAAAAAAAAGAAAGAAAAAAAAAAAGAAATGTGGGAGGTGCATGATGTGCATTTGCCGTAAAAAATCACTCTATATGATTTACACAATCTGGACATATGCTCAAGGTGACATATTCAGAACTGAATAGTATGGAAGATACTGATCCCTCAGCCTCTGTTTTTCTGCAGGCAAAGAAAATGTACTACACTTACCAACAACAGGACTCGAAAATGCACAGAATGTGAGTTATTTTCAGGTAGAGTTGTACAAATTATTGCTATCCTCATTTTAAAATTTGTGAACACAAGATTTTGAAGAAAAATTTAACTGAATGGCAGACACTCATATCTTTCATCAACTTAAGGTTATACCCAAACCATGAAATCTCAAAACTTAAAAAAGCTAATACATATATTGCATACTTTGGACATAATTAGCTACACTGTGGTTTGGATAGCAGCTCATATATTTAATTCAAATCTCAATTGCTGGTAGCTTTACCAGCAGGGTAGAAAATAAGAATGTATACAGTGATAATGAAAAAACTACAGGTGCATGGATCTAAACAACTAACAGACCTGAGAAGTTCTGGCATAAAAACACCTACTGCAGCATCTTAATGGCTGCTGCCATGAAGACTTGAAAAAGAAAGGGGAAAAAATCACAGTGAGGGAGTAAAAATAAGATGAAAGCAGCATACATGACTGCCACTCTGTGGCTGTCCTCTTGGGAGTATATATATATCAGCGTATGAGGAAGGGGGAATGTGGGCACTTTGCTTTAGTCAGAAAAATACACTTGAGCAAACTTGCACTTAAAACAATCATCTAACACCTAGCTTCCTGAAGTGTTTGAGTTGCCAAGAGTTTCTTATTTTGAGACTATTTCAGTTTAACAGACAGTTGTGTTTACCAGGGACATTTATTTATATTTACTCCTCTTATTTCCCCATCAATAACATTTTGCTTTAGTAATTGCTTCACCTCCTGTAATTGTCACATGCTGTTATTTCACAGATACTCAGATTAGTTATACAGTTGCAATAAATATCAATGTCAAAATGGCAAAGCTTTTATAAAATATTTCGGCACAATAAGTAGTAGTGAGCTAACTGCTCTTGTAGCAGAAAGGGAAACTTGACAAAGATCTCCGATTTTGAAATGACAGAGTACAATAAAGTCATGTGCAATATTTGATGATAAAACTACTGCCACCTGAGTGTGTGGTGGAAGAAAGGAGCTTCAGTTTCTCACCACTCAACTCTATTTTTAGTTGGCACATAATTAATATTCTCTAAGCCAAGTCCATTTTGACCGCAGTGGTAACTGCTAAACAATCTCTCTGTCTTTATCTTGACCCACAGGCTTTTCCACTGTATTTTCTCCTTCTGTCCTGTTAAGGAAGTGGAGTGGGAGAACAGCTAGGTAGGCTTCTGGCAGGTGGATTAGGTCAACCCAACATACTACAGTTATATCTACATTAGCTGAGCTAATTAATTTTCTGAAAATCTTGTGTTTCTCTTCCCCTGCTTGCCCCTGGCCATGCTGTATTTGTGACCCAAGTCAAAGACAGATAATAGGAAGTTTTGTCCAAATGTTATTTGAACAGTTGATTTTTGCTTGCTTAATTTTATAACAAGTATCAAAATCATTCTGGATATTGCTAATCATTTCCAACTACACATCATTATTATAGCAAAGTAACTGCTGTTCACCAACTGCTGCTTTCTGGCTAATTGCAGTACTGACAGACTGCTGCTGAAGCCTGAAATGTCAGTAATTATGCAACAAAAGTAAAGTGACAATTTAGACTGAGAAGTCATTGCTGTCCGAAAGCATCTGGAAGACTGAAGAAGCCATGAAATGGGAAACTGACTTAAAACCAGATAGGCTGATAGTGATGTTATCTTATATAAGGTTTAAATAACAAGGTGTGAGCCAAATAACACCTTCAACATGAAAACATGCTTTAGCAAAGCACAATAGTGCTTCTAAAAATCTTCCTTTTTCCAGAATGTAGGATAAAACATTGCTGAGGAAATCCAGAACATTCAGTCTGGAAGTTTCAGAGGATAATCAATCTTTTCTATGTAAAAAATGTGTAAGATGAGCATCATAACTTATCAGTCAGGATTTAATAACTTGTATAGTCCTAAAGTTTGGTCTCTGGAATGGAAACAATTATTCCTCCTGTATTCACCTAAATACCTCCACTGGCTGTTAATGCAAGTTCTATTGGGACTATGCTTAATGGATAGTAAAACCATCTAGCCAATACCAAATCTCACAGTAATGGCTTGAGAATTCATTAGAATAGTTTGAAGGTACTTTTTTCCTCCTAGTCTACCAGGAGACTGCATTTCAAACAATAAGTTTCTTTAGGAATTGTTATGTTGTAAATATATATCCTGAAATACTCACTGTTTTAAAATAATATCACCTGTTCATATTTTGTTTGGTTGGTCTTTATAGCTGGCAATCTTCGAAACTTTGGTAAATTGTTCCTTTGCTGAGCACTCCCAGTCCAGAGACTGGAGACTACGTACCATGCTTTTTGAGCTTCCAAAGTTTCAGTATGCTAAACTGTAAATCTGCCTCTATCTCCAGATGTTCTCTCAGGATATAAAATTCCTGCACAATGGAGAGGTAAATCTAGCTTCCAAAGCCCATGAATAACGCGAGCTCTACCCTAATGCTATTTAAAAACATCCTTTACCAGTGAACAATTTAGACCAATGCTTTGATTTACAGTTTACCACCAGAGGATCAAGCAACAGTTACTATATATAATAAACCTCCAATACACTTCCTCTTTACCTTAGACAACTCATCAAACATTTAAAAAACAACAATAAAAGAAACATGTGACAAACTATCCAATTTCTATTTCACCTGAAGCAACACTACTCAAAATCAATCAAAAAACCTTTCACGCAAATAAAGATAATCAAAGCATCATAAGCCTTTGTTAGCTTTTTCTCCAAAGTGGATGTAGAAATATAACAGAGAATTTTGAGAGGATTCAGAGAGAAAATGAAGTTTTCAGCCTGACACAGTTACAAGTACAGAGTACATATTCTCAAAATGAATTAGGAAATTATACATAGGCATATTCCCTAAATCACTACAGTAATTATTGTGACCTAGAACAACTACCTTCATTTTAAAGTATTTTTAGTTATGAACACTGATCAATTGCAGAAGTTTGGGAGAGAAACTGGGGCAAAGCTACTCCAGATTTCTAATGCAATGCAGGTGTTTTTCCAGAGTTCTGGAAGTAAGTCTCTCTGAGAATGTGTCAGAACTGAAGTCCTAGTTCAGTCTTTGTCCCTGGGGCTTATTATCCTTCTAGCACCTTACAAATCCTTTAGCACTACCCAGTGAACTTCACTCACTACTAGGATTGAATTATGGTTAAACTGTAATTCACTTTTGTAAGTTAAAATACAAAAAGTGATACATCTCTGTGGGTATTTAAATTTCTAATGCAGTAGCAGAAATAAGTAATTAATGATGATTATGATAATATATAGCAAACAACAAAAAAAATTCATTTTTTGTGACTATTTTTATCTGTATTTAATAATTTTGCATACATCTTTTTCACGGTCTGTTTGATAGTTACATGCAGAATGTATCTACTATACTCCAGCTTTTGCATTTTCCTTATTACCTGAATCTAAGGGTTTAAGAGGAACTCTGGCTACCTCTTTATACATAAAGTTCCCTGTACTTCGAAAGGGATCTTCATGAATCATAACTTCTTGTGTCTTATATATACACAAGAACATTACATCACACTCCATTTGACTGCAGTGCCCAAGTTTTCATAGCAGGGATTGCAGAAATAAGTACATGGGAAAATCAGGTCAGTGGGAACCTGTCACTCAATAGAAACATTAATAAAGGCAGTGATAATCTCAAAATGAAACACAGAAGACAAAATAAAAGCAAATAAATGCAGCTAAGTCAGTAAATATATTACAAAGTGCGAAGTGGCGCAAACAATTGCAAACAGCTTCATAAAGAACTCAAGACAGACGATATTTGCAATTTTCTTCTTGAGAGTAAGGTACAAAATGGAAATCTGCCTTTTCTTGTTCTGTTTCTAGAATGCTCTGGAGCCCATCCTCAGCACCGCATTAACATTTATGTGAGTCCTATTCATTTTTATTTCTGTACTAACACAAACCCAGCATAATCAAAAGCCACTGGAAAACTATAATGCTGTTGATTCAGAAGTAAACAACAATGTTGGCATGAGATACAAACAGGGAAACTGGAAATGAAGATTTTTGTTGAACAAAGATAGAACAATAATGAAATTGCTCATAAACAAAGAATGAAATGATTGAGATCATTCAAAGGAAGTGCTCGTATATTTGTGAAGAAATTAAAATGCAGTTTCTGAGGAGGCCAGAGAAAAGTCAAGGCTGTGAATCTACAGAAGGCTCCTCCACAAGTGCCAGAGATCAAAGGAAAGACCAATAAAGAGAACCATACATCCCAGTGCATTGGGGAAAGTCAAGAGGACATACGACATCTTCAAATTTAAAAGAGAGGACCTGAATCAAGAGCTTGAAGAAAAGAGTTTTAGATGGAAACAGAAAGCTGAAGTTTGTGGTAGAAGGATGAAGGAAATTGCCAGAAATGGAAGGAGAGACAAGGCTTCACCAGTGACTTTATCTCAGATTTTAATTCATAGAGTTTCACTGGAGGATCAGATAAATTAATGCTCAGAGAAAAAGATTTAACAAGTCTAAAAAGTAGATGTGACCTGAAAATCTTTACAGAGATCAGCCTGAATTTTTCTGATAAGCATTTGAATAGAGTTTTCAAAAGAAAAAAAAAAAAAAACAACAAAAGAAGACCGATGCTACTAAGTAAATACTCATATCAAAGTGTAATTTTGGTAATGTATTTTGAAATACATAATCAATTTTCCAGAGCAATGGGATGTCATTTTAGCAAGGAGTGGTGAAAAATTATAAAAAATAAAATACTCAGAAATGAACACAGCTATAAATTGTCTGTGATAAATTTAGGGTGGAATCTAAGAAAATGACAATTATTCAGAAAAAGATGCAGCAAAGGGGTTTCCTTTAAAATAGTTACGTGTAGCAAAAAGAGAACCAGTCTGACACTTAGAACACAGCTTTTTGGTTCTGACTCCATTGCAGAAGTGCTCTTCGTCTAACCAGAACAGAAAGCTCCTATGTGGGAGAGAGAACACCCTTCTTATGACTGAATGAAATCTTCAGAATTTATAAGTCTGAGAACGTCTATGAGATCCTTTCTATCTCCATATTTTTATTTTAGACACTATTTTATTTTTTTTAAATACCACTGTTTACTGACTGGAGCTAATACAGATGCAGAAATAAACACCTAAAGGATATGACTACAGTATGTTTATGTATTCTTTGGTTGTTTTTGCCTCTTATCTACAACTCTGACTAAAACCATTGTTTCACCCATATACTCCTACCTCATATATTTTTAAATAACTCTGGATCATCACTTGTTTTTTTTTGTTTGTTTGTTTGTTTGTTTGTTTTTGGTTTTTTGTTTTTTTAAGGAAAAGAAGGTTTTCTCAATGGTTTCTAAGATTCAGAGATAATGTTCAAAAGATGAGTTAAAAATTCAAAAGTAATAGGTGATTTACAAACCAGGCCTTCAAGCTGCCTATAGCAGTTCTGATGCAATTAAATGGGGAGGAAAAAAAAAAAAAAAAAAAAAAAAAAAAAAAAAGTGGTGAGGCATATTCAACTCTTTGAAGAGTCTGCAGTGAAAGATGCCAGAACTGCTTAGGGGGTTGCCAAATATGAGATTAGCAGCATCTGATTCCAGCAATGGTCCTCAGCTGCTGAGAACTAAAAAATGGTGTGCACATGACCTTTCCCGCTCCCACCAGATGGAACCATGCTTAATCAAGTTTGCTTCTTTATTTAAATGGTTTTATTATGCAAGCATGCTGAATGGAGAAAAGCCTTTAGCACAGACTGATGTGACATCTAGCATGCAGTTTTGAGGTTGTGACCGTATCACAAATATCAGAGTGATGTTTTCATAGAGTAAAATGGGAAATGTCTAATTTTTAGTGAATTTCTATTAAACGTGAATATTTACATTTCTACCCTTTCTTTTATTTATCTCTGTATTTACAAAATTATGATCATTGTCATTAAGCCTTTTATTGCAACCAAATGCTACAATTGATTTTTATGATTGTGAATTTCTTCCAAACTCCCACAAGTAATGGCCACTGAAACAAAAAGTTTTGAAGTAGAAAGAGGTAAAGTAGAAAAAAAAAATCTTCAGAGCTCCTGACATAATAGAATTCTTGCTTTAGAAAGATCTATTCATCTCGCATACTTTTTTCACAGGTAATATTACTTATTCCTAAGCCCTTCTAAGGCTACAGAAGTGATTCACAAGACACTCACCAGTCATTCTGTATTCTCTTCCTTTGCCCCCTAGTCCCATAGAACACAGCTGTCGGAGACCATTCCTGTACCAGCAACAGTACAGTACCATCCCAAAATAATACTATCACATAATTTGATCTTCACTGTGGCAGGGTGACTCTGACCCTACATATTAATACAGCACAATTTTAACATGGTTTGTTGGAGGCCCATAAATTTCCACAGCAACCCAGCCGCTATCTCATCTCTAGCAGCGCCGAGTGTTCAGAGGTCTGCAGGATTTATTAATGCTTTCCAACTCAGAAATAGAATGTACGGTTTCTGGTGCAAAGGCTTTCAACTTCTATGAAACAACAGCAATATCCATGTATCACTTTATTTTAATTGTTGGAAAAAGCTGATTTTATAATGATGACTAATGCTCCTTTCTGGGTACAATGAAAGCAGCATCAGACCTAGTTTAAATAAGATGTTTTAATTATCAACGTGTCCTGCAAACTTCTCTAGTTTTTTTGTGCAATAATACAGTGACGCCACAAACTACTGACAAGAAGCCTTTAGGAGTTGTTTATTTTCACTGGTGCCCACTTTATACTTGTCATCATATCACTGATCACTGTCAAGATAAACCCAAGACAACACTATAAGTTTGGTCTAAAGGCTAGCCATAGATTTGACACTGCCAAGCTCTAATTGCTCTGATGCTATTTTATCTTTAAACATACTAAGTTTAAGAATAGTTGATTCAATTGATTCCTAAGTGAACTCCTTAATGGAAATAATTGCCTTTTAACTTTGGCATTTATGTAATTGTTTTCCTAGAGAGAAGAAATATGCCTAACACCCTGAAACACCAATTTCTTTGTGAGCAATCTCCTTAGAATGTTAAGGGTCAACTGAAGAGTTTCAAGCCCATAACAAGGATCAGTCATATTTGAAACATGTTATTACTCACTCTTACTCTATGGAAAACATATTTTATGAGTTTTGACAACAGGCAGTGCTACAGACTAATTCTGCAGTAAAATTTTAAGCACAGTATTTTATTTTTTTTTATAATTTCTAGGTGGATAACCTCATGTACTTTCTTCTTTGGCTTACTCTGGTCTCAAATTAAAATGTCATTTAAGACTTTCAATCCTTCACTCTTACCAGTGCTTTTAATGTAGGTAAAAAAGAAGGAAACCGGAAAATAAGACATTAAACTTTCTACAACACTATTTTACTATCAACTTTTCCATTTTTAACTCCAGGTGCAACCACAACAGACATTTACATAACAGACCAAGTTCATGAGGCTCAGAGGTTAGCATAAACCCTATCTGAGGTGGTAAAATCCTTACTTAGACTGATCCCTGTAGTATATCCAAATATACTTAGAAATGACTAATAATCTCTGTAATCAGGAAATTCACAAGTAGAAAAGGCAGAAAAGCTATTAAAAGTATGCATGGCAGTGATCATATGTGCATTTACAAAAAGGGATCTAAATGCAAGATTTAGAAGTTATGATAGTCTTACACTCTTAAACCTTGATTTAAATAAATAAATAAATAAATAAATAAATAAAGCTTTCAGTAAAAAAGGCTTGGACCTTTGGCTGCAGGCAAATTCCAAAGTTTAGTTGACCCCAAGTGAGGGTCAACTGATTTCTATCTCAAATAGATGAGCTTTCCCAGGCTCACTGACAAATATTACTGATAAAATCTTCTTTTTGGAAAAGAATTGAAAGGCTGACAGTCAAGATAAGTTCTACCTTGGCAGCTTTAGCTAGAGTAACCTCCAAGCTTGAAAAATGTAGTTGCAGACTGCTTCAGACGAAGAGTTAATATCCTTCTCTCTCTCAGCTCTCTGTGCAGCATTTTCATCATCTATCATTAAAAATAAATAAATAAATAAATAAATAAAAACCTAGGAATTGACTCAAGAGGAACACTTAGCCTCTTGCTAAATTAATCCATATCATTTGGCTGTTCTTTATTGTTGGAATTTGTGCAACACTTTTCAATTTTCTGGACTGGCTGAAGTAGTAGTTTGAAAATGTCAAGTTAGAAGACAGTGAGAAAACACTGAAAATACTGTTAAGGATCAACAGGAAACAGAATCTGTATTACAAACTTTGAAAAAAAAATAGTAATAATTCTACAGGGAGCACTACCTTAGAGAAAACAGCTTGGCAATAACCTTCTGAAATATATAACAGCATAAGTGATTCAAAAATCTCATTTCATTCTTGAAAAGTCTTTAACTAATGTGCCTAGCAACTTTTTGCTTTTGGATATTTCAGATTCTGATACAACTGAACTCTCCACTACTCTGAAATGGGAACTGTTTGATACTGTCTTGTAACGCTCTATCTAGTGGGATTTCACAGAATGACTGAGGCTGGGCAGGACCTGTGGGTCTCTCTGGTCCCACCCCTGCTCCAGCACAGTACTCAGGCCCACAGCAAGGCGGCTTCTGCAGATCTCCAAGGAGGAGGCTCCACAGTCTCTAGGCAGCCTGTGCCAGTGCACTGTCAGCTGAATGGCACAGAACTACTATTTGGTGTTCAGCTGCATTTGACACTCCCATTCCATGTTTAGGTCTGATTCTTAAAAATATGAAGACAAGTGTGAAAATGTTAATTCAGTTGCACTTTAGGAGGATAATGTCAAAAGAATTGTAAACGTTCAAATTACGTTTGCTTTATTTGACATAATTGACAGGAGAATGAGAAATGATTAAAAGAGCTTAATGGGACAATGGCAGTCAAATCAGTTGAAATAGCTCAAATTTGTAACAAAGTCTGAGGGAAAAATGAATAAAGCTTTCCACAGAGAAGCAGAGAGTAAGATTCAACTATATGTCAGACTGGCTAGATGCTCTCAGGAGATTTACAGGGAGATTTTTACTGTGGCAAAACCAGGATCCCCATGGCTTAACTTTGACAGACTGCCACCAGCTCATGAGAAATGAAATCAACGCACAAGGAATAGAGCCTATTTGCTCATGTCACTCTCTGAAAACTCTTCCACTACTATAATTCAGGGTCAGGATGTCATCCAGTTTGTCCAAATCACAGAGAACAACAACTGACAGAGGTGATTCACCCATAGTGCTCCTGGCAGGTAGTGCTTGGCCACTCATAGGCTGAATGTCTGGAAGGCAGCCTCCATGTTCCATCTGCGGGAGCTCAGCAAAACCAATTACCTTTGCTAAGCTGTTTTTCTTTGCTAGACTGTGACCAAGGAAAGATTAAAGGTTGCAGAAGAAGCCAAGAGGTGATTTTCCTATGAATTAATTGCCTAGAAAGGTAGATTTCTTCATAGCTATTAAAGTGGTCAGCCACTGTGACACAGCAGTTTGCCTAAGGAATAGGCTTAAGCCAAAGATGTCTCACAATTACTATATATACATGCAAATAATGGCAAAAACAAACCAACAAAAATTCCCCACTCCTCTCTTAAAAGAAAATGCAAACAAACAAAACAAAAATCCTCCAAAAGGCACTTAAAAGGACTCATTTTCAGAATGCAATTTTGTAAATAGTAAAATTTGTGCATCATCTGAAAACGAGTCTGAAAATCCTCTGACATTTAATTTGTTTTTCTTCTCTCAAAAAAGTGCTCCATTATTAATAGGAACTATTAAGCTAACAATAGCAAGTGGAAATTTTCTTCTGTAAAAAACAGACAGGTGGAAGCTGACCTTTACACACCTTTGGAACATAGTAATTTATTCATATTATCTGAAGATTATTATTTTGCAGATAGCAATAAGAAGGACTTAAGAAGAAGACTGCATTTCTTGTGTGTTCTGAACTCCCGGTGACTTCCATAAAGAATACTGACATCAAGGATTCTTCATAAGAAAATGACAATGGGCAAAAATACAAAACAGATATCAAGTTTGAATATATATTGTAAACTTAACAACTACGCTTCTTTTAGAAATGCAATATCTATTCAGGAAAAAAAAATGCTTATGGTTCACTGCATTCATTTGAACATAAAAGCTAAAATGCCCCAGTTAAAATAATTCTGCAGAAGGAATAATGGCAGCTAGGCCTTTTAACCAAAAGTTCATTTGAATTACACTGTAAATATTATCCCTAAAAGCCTGGGCTGTCTGAAACTTGCTTTGGTACAAAATCATAGAATCACAGAATTTTTAAGAGTTGGAAGGGACTGCTGAGGGCCATCTAGTCCAGCGCCCCTGCAATGAACAGGGACACCACAGATAGATCAGGTTGTCCAAGGCCTGATTGAGCCTCACCTAGAAATACTCCAGGAACAGGTCATCCACCACATTACTGGGCAAAATGTTCCACTTCTCTCACTATAAAAAGACTTTTTCCTTATATCTAAAATAAATATACCTTCTTTAAGCTTGAAACCATTTCCCTTGTTCTATCATAACAGACCCTACTAAAGAGTGTGTTCTCTTCTTTCCTATAGCTCCCCTTCACATATTGAAAGGCTGCTACCAGGTCACCTTGGAGCCTATTCTTTTCCAGGCTGAACAGCCCCAGCTCTCTCAGCCTGTCCTCATTAGGAGAGGCATTCCATCCCTTGGAGCACCTCTGTGGCCCTCCTCTGGACATGGTCCAACAGGTCCATGTCCCTCTTGTACTGGGATTCCACATCTGGACACAGTACTCCAGGGGAGGTCTCACCAGTGCAGAGTATAGGGGCAGGATCACCTCCCTTGCCCTGCTGGCCACATTTCTTTTGATGCAGCCCAGGATACAGTTGGCTTTCTGGACTGCAAGGGCACACTGCTGGCTCTTGTCCAGCTTGCCATTCATCAGTATGCTCAGGTCTTTCTTGGCAGGGTTATGCTTAATCTTTTCATCCCTCAGCTTGTATCGGTACTGGATGTTGCCTTGACACAGGTGTAAGACATTGCACTTGGATTTGTTGAACCTTATGAGGTTCACCTGGGCCCACTGCTCAAGCCTGTCTAGGTCCCTCTGGATGGCATCCCATCCCTCAGGTTTATCAACCACACCTCACAACTTGGTATCATCAGCAAAGTTGCTGAGGGCACACTTGACCCCACTGCCAACGTCAGTGATGAAGATATTAAAGAGTATCAGACCCAGCACTGACCCCTGGGGGATACCACTCATCACTGATCCATGCTGTTGCACATACATAGGTTGCTGTGAAAGTAATGCCTTCTATTTATTTCCATAAACTACAACAGCTGCAATGAACATAATAACACCAGTTGGTAGAGTGAATTCTCAGCTACAGAACACTATTTTTCGACATAGTCACCACTATTGGCTATGTATTTTCACCAGATCAAGTGCCTGCATGCCATGTTCATAAAAAACAGCACCAGTGGAGGAGACCCACTGTTTCACAACTGCTGTGACAGCATTGTTACTAGGACAGTATTGCCCACACAGCTGTCTTTCACTAGCTCAAACAGATGGAACTCAGAAGTCACCAGATCTGAACTATGTGGTGGGTGCTGTTGGACAGTCCAGCTAAGATTGGCAACGTACTACATGGTCTTCAGCCCTTTCCTATCCCAAAAGACAGGACCCATCCCTTTACCTGTGTCATGAACTTTTTTATCAATGGGAATTCACAAGTCACCACTTGATAAACTGCCGTTCTGATTCTGGCTCACAGTGGTGACACCATGTCGTGTCACCAGCAATGATGCAACCCAGGAGTCTGTCACCTTCAGCTCCACATTGGTTCAACAATTGCTGACCATATGGTACTCTTTCTGTTCCTGTGTGAGCATTCATGGGAGCCACATGTTATAACTTCACAATACTCAAATGTTGCCACCATTGTTTCCAATGCTGTGAAGCTGATATTCAGCTCCATAAAGGGTTTCCTGCTCGTAATCTGCTGATTTATGTGGATGAGCTGATTGATACGCTCTTAATTTCATGGCTTTACATGGTCATCTGGAATGTAGCTTCTCTTTCATATTGCTGTCACCATTGCTGAAGTGTAACACCCACTGCTTCACTGTGCTCACATCCACTGTTTGGTCTCCATAAAAGTTCAACAAGCATTGATGAAAGCCAATGGGTGCAGTTTTTTCTGCATGGAGGAATTAAATGACACACTTTTGCTTCATATACACTTCCATGTCAGACTGGCCCTCTGTTGCACGGCAACAAAATTTAACAGAATATTGGCAGAAAGGTTCAACCTCTACTGCAATACCAATGTCTGCCTCTAACATTGTGGGTCAATGTAATAAAATAGGAGGCAGTACTTTCAGAGCAGCCCTTGTATTTTAAATATAGATAATATATAGGGATGTGAGAATAGAAAGGATTCTTGTCTCAAAACCACCAAATGCATGAGCATCATGGGCACAATTTTACCCCAGCTAACTGCTGGGTGGTCTGGCTGGCTGCTTAACCTTTGGAGCCACTATTATGGGGTAACATAAAACTTTAAATAGGTACTGTGATGCTTTATATATCAAGACAATGAATAGCTATAGGAAGGTAAGGCAGCACTTTACAGTACATAATGCATTAAGAAAATAGAAAAGCCTAATATTGGGGCAAATTGTACATTTTCAGTTAGCTTTGATAGTAACCCTTATTCTTTAACTAATTGAATTAGTTCATTTCGGGAAGATTATTAAGGTGTTGTTTTTTGTTTTTTTTTCTTTCCCCCTCCTTTTTTTGTATGATATTTTCTCATTAGAGTCTCCAGTGATGTTTGTGGGCCAATATTTTGTTGGTGATATTATCTCCTTTCTAGCTATCATTTACAATACTTAGATAACTGACAATCCATGACGCTTTTCTGATTCTTCATTACAACTTAAAACAACACTAATTAAGGGTTCTGCAAGCAATATTGAGATCATTTTTACTTAACTCCATTTATTTGTAGCCTCCAGCTTTTGAAAAAGATTGATATTGTGCATATGTATGGGACTGTCAAGTGATGTCATTGGCACACATTTTTATTGTCTCACTTTTCTCCTTTAAGCCCAGTACACTTTCATTTTGTCCCACACCTTCTGCATTATGCAGTACCTTATAATACAGATTTTATCTTGAAGAATCATTTCAATTAATCTCAGTCCAACCTTCTCATGAATATGATCCCTCTATACTACAAACATATGAGTACACTTTCACTATTTATTAATATCCCACTATTTTTAAGAGGGTAAGGAAACAAATTCAAATGCATATTTGCATTAAAAAATGTGACTTCTATTATTGATTAAATTATAATACTGCTATCATGACATCATAAAATATATGTACTGTTTTCTTTAGCCCTGGTAAAATAACTTAGGTTTTAATAGTATGTTGAAGACAAAAACGTGTCACTAAGAAGCTAAGAGGCTGTCCCTGCCCTCCTCAACTGACAGGGATGGCTTTTCTGAGTACTGCAGGGTGACAGCTGTGGTGATCAAAGAAGAAAGTACCTAGACTTTCAATTCTACTTTCATAGTAGCCCATTCAGAGTGACTTTCTCGCTCCTATGCTGCTGTTGAATGAGAAATATCTGACTGCTGTAAAATACATACTGAAATGACACAAATTAAACAGAATATAATTATTGAAGATCTAGCATCAGTTGACCTTCCACAAAACAAGCTACAGTAGTTGATATCTAGCTGAAATTGTGATCACATACTGATATTTTTAGAGTTAATAAAAAAAATGCAACTAAAATAAAAAGTTCTCTCTAGGAATCAATAGTTTCTTAGAAAATCTCAACATCTATAGAAAGAACATAACCACAGTGCCACAGAAAGTAAATATGCTATATATTTCCATTCTTCATTAGTCATATTCCATGCTACCCTGACTCTTACAAAATATTAATTTACTTTATTGAGGTAGTTGATGGACATCAAATTTAAAGATATGGTAATTCAAGGAGGATAAATGATTTTCCTAAAGCATACAAGTCAGAAACTCATATTAATAGCCATGAAACTACTAGAAGTTACAGAGGTTAGCTTTTTGTTATTGTAAAGCTATGTTTGAGAAATGAAACATTTAACTGAAAAAAAAGCCACATGAGAGGAATCATACACAGCTGCTAGAAAAATCAGAGTTATTTAGTCTGTGCAGACATGAAGTATAAGCACTACAAAAATGCAACTCATGTCTTACTCTGAAGTCTTACACAACTTTTGTGAACTATTTGTGCTGACTAGAGGACGAACCTACATTGAAGAAATACACTTAGGTCAGGAACATAAACACTTCCAGTGCATGCTTTTAATTTCTTCCTTTATTTCCTGCTATTTTTGCAAGTTCGTGGAACATAATGAATTAAAGGTAAAATATTTATCAAAACTTAAAGCAAATATTAAATAAGGTAATCAGAAAACAAATCTGATGAAACAACTATGTTCTGTCAATACACGTTCCGGATTTCTGAATTTTAGTTGTATGAATAGCTGGCATTTTACTTCCGCAACCACTAAAGAAAAATAAAGAACACACAAATTCTCCTGAACTTATTCTTCCTTTCCCCCTTTTTCACAAAGAGCCAGAAAGACTTGCAGAAAAATCCTCTAGACAATTTATTTATTTATTTATTTTTAATAACTGAGGTTGCAACAGGGAGAAATATTTCACAAGAAGCCTAAAACTTGAAAGAAAGCAACAGACAATGTGAATGATATTGCTTACAATTATCCAAGTTAAGACAGTGCTTTTTTTCCCATTCATATTTAGAATTAGACTAGCCATTCTGAAACACATTTTAAAGCACAAAGAATGTTTTAATTTAGGAATTCAACTATAATAGGATTAAAGTAATACAACTATAGTTAGATATGTTTTTCACTCAAACATGCAACTGTACAGTAGAGTAACACTATACTGTGAATCACTAGGTGTTAAATAACACTTCTTAATGCCTGCAGGGTAAGATTTGTATTTATTGAAAGAAGAATAAGAGAGACTATTCAGAAATTAAAGCTATAAAAACTGTTTCTCAGTGTTGAATAGTTTTATGCAGTTTCCAGGCAACTTCCCAGTCATCTAAGCCCACTATATACACTGCTTTAGCCCTCAAGAAAGTCCTGGGTGAATTAAGTGCCTGGGCATGCTTTTGTTCTGCCAGGATTCATGACACTGAAGAGACTGATCATATATACAACTATTTAAAAGTTATAAAACCATCAAGAAATGAAAAGACTTTATGCTGAGGATAAATAGCATGCAATGAACCACTAATGCCTAAACCACATTTTCAAAGGCAGGCAACTAAACTAGGTGACACAGACCAAAACCCAGGGTCGTGAATCAAGGTGGTTTTATTTTCAGAGAAGTTTCTTCTGAAATCTGTCACAATTCTTCTACTTCAACACTGCATCATAAACGATTCTATTACAATGCCTCTGGGCCTAATTATGACCCACATAAGAGGCAGAAAATCTCCACCTGTCTTTACATCTATTTGCACACAAATCTTAGTTCATTTACCTCTTCCTATACCCAGGTGAGTAGGACCTGAGTCCACAAGGAACAGTTCTGTCCTGCTGTCTATTCAGATAAGCATGGCATTGAATCTCCCCCTCCCATCAGATGCTACTGATTAGGATGCTCTAGAGAGTAAAGAAAAGGTGATCTGCTATAAATATTGTCCTGCAGCTACTTCTGAGCAACAGAGAACTATAAATGAGACTGCAGCCCCCAGACCCACCTGCATTCCAACCGTCCGCTTCCCAATCTGTACCAACGGAAGCAACCCTGTACAGCTTCTGGGCAGACATGATAGTTTGTAAAAATAATTATCAATGGAATAGAAGTGACTACAGCCTCTGGTTATACAAATAATGCATAATTGCACAATTCAGTAAATTCTATAAAAGCAAAAAAAAACGGTACTAAGAATTTTGCTTAATTATGACTTTTCAGACACTTCTATTCAAGCATTCATCCATGAGATACATGTTTAACCTGGAACAGACAAAAGAAATCTGAATAAAAGCTTCTAATAAAACTGTTTTCAGTAATTCCATCTTCATTTGGAAAAAAAAAACCAACAAAAAACTAGGAGCACAAATTCATGATAATACATGGGTGCACAGTGAAGCATCCATTTATTGGTAGTACTTTTATGAAAACAACCTATTCTTTTGTGTTGACTGCAATATTTGGAATGTGCTATTTTGTACATAATATTCTGAGAGAGAATAAAGTGGTGAACATATACCATCTGTGAAGAAATCAGCTTGAATTTTATGTAGTCCAAGGCATTAGATTTTTTCACATGAGGAAAGGAAACTAGCAGAAAAGCTAGTTTTCTGATATATCTGAAGATCAGGAACTGAATACAATCCCAAAACAATTATTGTGAGCTAACTGATTGGGTACAGTTTAGTGACTCTACTAATGAGAATGAAAAATTGCCCAGAGGAGGGAGAAATAACTGAAGACAAGATATTCTTTTTTTCCAAGCAATTTAAACCATATTATTAATTACTGAAATATAACAGAAATAAATATTTGCAGTACATCATTACTGAAATAAAACAAGGAAGATACCAACCATGGTGATTCTATGATTACAAATATATCTGTAACATTAAATTATATAATATTACCCGTTAATTAACTATTATTTATATTACGATATTAAATTAGAATGAAATATATTTCCTATATTTCTTTGGGAAAAGAGAATCCTGTAGAAATTATCCACTATTTAATATCAGAATAATATATTGTGCTGAAATTAAAAATCCATGCATCTTACAAATATATTGAATTAAAAGTATATAATGAGTATGAGTTGAAGAAATAGGGACTGTAGTTTGAAGTATTTTGGAATAAAAGGCAACAAATATTTCTTATTGTTATTTGCAATTTATGAAATACTGCAAATCTATCTGCATTTATTACACCATAATATGAAGACATTCTAAAGTTATTTGCCATATATATTTCACTACATATGTGATATGCATGTGTTTTATGTCCTATATATCTCACAAAGGAATCCATTACTCCATGTAAACACATGAGTATAAATGAACATATACTATTAGTAATAAATAAGAAAGTTGATGTTCTTTTTTACTGCTTAGAAAGAATAGTCAGTATGACACTCAGCTGAAGAAAAGATACAGATGTTCAACAGAAGATGCTTACCATACTAAAGTAAAAATCTTACTGTAATGGAACTACTTTTTATTAGAATCTGAGATGCAACTACCTGCTTTCTCAAGAACAAAATAGAAGTCATTCATAGTAAAGAGTAAGTGGGCTGTTGGTTAATGCCAGCACATTTCTGGTTGGATTCTGAAGGCCTTTTTGTATTAAAAGTCTCAAACAGTTGAAAATGTTCGTAGCTATCACCACAAACAAATTTCAAACTCGCGCTCCAAGTTTTGACATTGTGATTAGAAGAGATCTGAAGACATAAGTCTCACTTTGCCTCACTACTCCAGCATCTGAACCATCTTCTAATCTACTTACCCTCACAACAGTTTATGAGCTAACTAGTATAATTTCCACCATTTTCTAGACCCTAAGGTCACAAAGGAAGGGAATCATAATGAGAGTTAGCAAATACCAAACCTGCTTTCTAACTACTTAATGTCAATTCTTCTAATTATGTAACTGAAGTTGCCGATAATTGGTACCCATATGACAGAAAAATAATGAAGCATGTTACAGACAAGTCAAACTATTGAAGAAATACAGGGAAAAGCTGAATGTGGGTTATCTAAGGATAATGATCGCTCCTGCTCTTGTAAAACAAAAACAAATAAAAACAAAACAACAAAAAACAACAGAACATAACTGTAGATACTTCAGTGTAGAAAGTACCCCTGATTGGTCACTTGTTTAAAGATTTTATGGCATATCTCTTCAACTGGAACACATTCTTCTGTTGCCATCTGAAGGAGGGACTCTTGTTATTGCTTCAAAAATATAACCCTTTCAATACAAATGCCAACCTACCCAATTTGGCTTAGCTCAAATTCCATGATGATGTGCTGAATCTCAAACTTCATCTCCTACTGAGAAACAAAAGTATCTAAAAAATTTATACAGTACAGGGATAAGGAAAGAATTAAAGCCTCTAGTACCTAGGTTAAACATTATAGCTTTATTTTTCAGATATAGTCAGGATGAAGCAGCACCACGTCTGCAGTCACCACTTAATGATGAGCCCCCCATTAGATCACAGGGAAATATAATTCTTTTTTATGCACAGAATGCTACATTTATCTTCTTACACAGAAGAACATGCTTTAATGTAATACATACAAGTATTAACTTTCCTAATTATTCTTTTCTGTAATTTGGGGCAGGAAGGTGTTCTCTCCTTGCCTTGCAACTTATTTGCTTGGCAGTAGATCACTGAGTAAACCAGACCTTATTATTCCATTTACAAACACTCCTCTCTAATTCCTCTCTCCCTCTCCAAACCCAGCAACTTTCTCTGCAAGGAACAAAATACCTTTGGGAGCAACACAAAATGGCCGAACTGCTGCACTTCATCTTGACATGACTCATTTCAGTGGACTTTGATCAATATACCTCCTTCTACCTTTGAAGAGCCCTGGTGTCTGAACAACTCCTTGTTTTATATGGCATCATTCACTCTTTATGTGATTAGTGGGAGGCTGAAAATAAAATGCACCTAAGATATGGACAGATGTCTCTCAGAAATATTCAAGGCCGGTTTATTTAAATAAACATCTGAAAATCAGATAAAGAGACATATGGAATCCCTCCATCCATTTAAAAGCAAGCATCAAATACTCAATCTGTCCAACAGCATGCTATTTTAATATGGAAATAGACACTATTTAGTAATAAGATATTTTATAGAGAAATAATAGTTTGATTAATAATGACACATATATATTTTTTTCAATAAAAAGTTATCAACTTGCACAAATACTAAGAACTTGTCTGACCTTCCATTATATTGTTTCTTTGGGATACAATAGCTCTTTAAAGTTACTTAGTGCCCACACACACACAGTCTTAATTTTAACTTATTTCTCTTTCTTCAACCAATGTACACAGACATATAAAAATATACACTCAAACTACTGTTATGGTAGTTCAAAAAGTTTATATCCTACAGCCTTTAGAAGTGCATGTTACCTTTCTATAACTTGAAGAGCTTGGTATGTGCGCGTTTATGCTGCTACAGTATCATGAAGAAGTTACACAGCATTGAGCGTCCACATGACGTGGCAAATTCAGTTTTTACAATTTTTCTCAAAGTTAATTCCATGAAAATTTTTATTATGAGCTAATATGTATAATGAACAGTAAAGTTATAGCATAACTGCTTTAGATTGTGTTATCATTTTCTCAATACATTGATCAGATTCAGCTGCTTTGTGGATCTTAATGCTTCATTGAGATCTACACATAACACAGAAATATAAATACCTAAAAATTTGAGTATCAGTGTTTTCATTGATATCAGAGAAGAAAAAATTCTGATTGAAAACACTGTCAAAAATGGAGCAGATAATTTAAGATTTCAAGAGACAAAAGGCACATATATTACTCCTACATTATAGCACATTTATGGATTTTTTTAAAAATTCAGTCATTCTATTTTTGCACATATTTAATCTGGTTCTTTAATGCCACATTAGATGATCATTGTTTATGCCTGCAAACATCACGTTCTAACAGTAAAGCCTTCCAGATTCTCAGCCCTGAAGTACATTAGCAATACTTTTCTCTCCTCACCTTAACTCAGATGACTGTGTGTAGTTATGTTTCAGAAGCATATGTTGTCACAGCAAATCTCTATCATCATGACATGAATTACTTTATGTGGAGCTATGTTTTAAAACGAACCTGAAGCAATGGCAGCATGCAGAGGGAAAATTAGTAACAGGGTACTCTGTAGGAAGTTCCTGGCATACACTATTAGACACAGCCTTTGCTACACTTACTAAATATATTTTATTTGTGTCTGTTTGAGGTGTTTGTCTGTGTTCTGGGAGAAAATACCTCCTTCCTTTTCAAATGACATACAATTTTAGCCAGCAGTGGTTCTTGGAGCTATTATGATTGAATACCAAGTTTTTTAAGGAACCTTTTTGTTTTAGTAACTTCAAACATTGAGAGGAAGGGCAGGTGGCAGTTTGTGCATATAGTACACTCTGATAAGCCCTAGTACTTTGCTTTTCTTCTCCAGGTGTTAATTATATTCCAGATGCTTATCAAATGTGTTTGTACTCAACATAGGTATTCAGAATCTATGTGAACAATGATAGTAAAATGGTCCTGAGAAAGAGGCATCTGATTAATTCTCGAAGAAAGGGTGATAAAAACCCAGACATCTTTTGAATGATCTCCTTGAGACAAATACTCAACACTCCTTGAATAAAAATTCAGAAGACGCTCAAAGGTAACCTGGTCTTTGCAAAGAGGAAAAACAAGGAGAAACTGCTCTAACTGCTTAAAAAAATAGTCAGTCCCTAAGGCTAAAGTGTGAGTCACTAAGGAAATCTTGAAGAATCAAGGCTGAGAGCTCAAAAGGGGGACCTAGTGATTGAGAGGAAGGGCTCTCCCAGAGCAGGGTGGCCAAGAGATACCTTCCCCAAGACAGTATGAAGATATACTGTGTGATCCTGAGCGAGAGACTAGTTCTAGCACAGTAGATGAGTATACTCTAAACAGATATGCTTTATCTACAGTCCAAAAAATTTCTAATACCTGATCCTTCCAGAAACACTCATGTGAAGGTTACATAAGTTGTACTTATAGACAACTGTAGATACCATGTATTTTTAACATCCCTTAAGCATACCTTCCCACTTTTTATACAGTAAGCATCCAAACTTTGAATTTAGAGTGATATGGACATACAGCAGAATGGACACCTTACTGATTCAGAGTTTTCAGATATTAAATTCATTGCAGAAGCTCATACTGTCATCCTCGCACAGATTTACTACAGAAGTCTGAGAGAAGTAGCTGATGAGAAAATCTCCAAAAGATAAGGTCCCCCTTGAAACTTCTAATTAAGTTCTCCCATTTCACTCACAGTTTGGTAAAAACAAATCTTTAGGCTGATGCATGACTTCCCTGTTTTTCACAGGAGAAGGATGATTTTGCTCCTCTTCATTTATCAAATGAATAATATTTGTGCATCTTATCATTGGTCTACACAGAAAGTCAGTAAACCAATTGCAAAGCAAAGCAAAGCAAAACAAAACAAAACCCTCAGTTTCAATACAATTATGTTAAGATTATTCTCTTACTATATAAGAGCAAGACAGCCTTGGTTAAGATGGTACTTCCCAAATTAAATCATGATCCCTAGTCTAGGAAAATGTAGTTTTTGAGACAAGTTGAAGAGAAAATAGAACATCTTCAACTACCCTGAGTAAGATGTAACAGTTTGTTACAAAGTTCAGAAAGTTCCAGCCTGCCTTGCAGCTCATGGAAGATTCAAATTTGGATAATTTTTACCAGTCACATCTAAACAAAGTGATTTCTGGGTCCTTTTTCACAGAAAAGCACAAAGGAATGGAGAATCTGTCAGCAGTAAATCTTTCCCCATATCATTCATTTACTGCAGGGGTAGAGTAATGCAACTTGAAATACTTTAAACATTTCTGTTTTTTCTAAACTGTAAGGGTAACTTACAACATGTTAACACAGATGTCTGCAGACAGACCTAAGCTTATCCTTTCCGTGCATTTAGGTATTTGAGCCCAGAATAGCTAGAAAAAAGGACACAATTCAGCATGTTGGTGTGACAGAACAAATCAGCTCAAATGCACTGACATGACTTCTGGACTTCTGTCTATCCAACAGAGAAAGAAAAATGGGTCTTTCTGCACCTTTCCACCTAAAAGACAGACAACTGCCCTTAAAGAATGCAACTCCCTTCCTAATTTCCAGATTCTAACCACAGCAGCAATACTCAGTTTACTCTCAAAGCTGACTTTACAGCCAAATACGTTCCTTGATAACTGTAAGTGAAATGCTCTTTGTATTCCATCACCAGGAGAGAAACTGAGCCCCAGGTAGGTTCTACCCAGCCTTTATTCAGTTGAATGATGTAAAACTATGTGGGCCATTCACACATCAAACATACACCTGAAAAAACCTTCAAAAGATAACAGCAAGCTCTGAAAATAGAACTCAGTGGAAGGAAAAGAGTGGGAATAGAAGTGCGTGGAATAGATCGCAACAGTGGTTATTTATATTCACAAAACATGACACATTATACTTAAAAACATAATCACTGTATAGTGAAGGGGGAAACACAAAGTTTGTCCTATTAAAGGCTTTGTTTATGCAGCCCTCTGACACATATGTTACCAATAATATTTATAGTTTCCCAAATTGCTGCCAAGCAACAAATGTTTTCTGCACACAAATATGAATAAAGTGAATTCTTCATTTTTCCAGTCTCTCCCCTCCAAGCTTCTGGTGGATTCATTCCCTTTGTTTCTGGTGTGCTGATCCTCTCTTCCATTCTGAATTTGTTCCTGTGCGCCACTTACACCTGAATAACAAAGCTGTAGCTTGCCCAGCAGCAAAAGCTACAGGCAAGGAAGATGGAGGGAAGATATTGATCAGTATCAAACCACTTTCAAAGTAATGGAAGGAGAGGAAAAGAAGATTTTCACTCTCACAGTAAATGTGGTATTAATTCAATTCAGTGCTTATAACTGAAAGAGACTGCTGGCACCAGTGAATTCAGCTCCCCCCCCATTCTAGTCTACCTTTCCTGTTTATTGGAAAGTAGAGGAGGGATGAAGTAGTAGAACATGGTCCCTAGATAAGAATGTAGGATGAAGTCAGATTTACTGTCCTGCTAAACACTCAACAGAATAAACCTGTGCAGATTGCCTGGATTCATCTAACATTCCCATGAAGGGAGTGTGGGCAGTCCAGCTCTTGTTCACTGTAACTCCTATTCCTGCATAAAGCAAAGGAAAGTAGCTGTCCACCACAGCACAGTGTGTGACAGCAGAAAAGACACTTTTTGAAGGAGAGATGTATGAGTAAGAATCATAGTAGGTAAAAAATATTTCCTATAACAGAGTTGAAGAATTTTTTTCATGAGCGTAGTACTATCTTTTTTTTTTTTTTTAATACAAATTGCTCCATACAAAAACCAGGGTAGTTTGTTCCACGCTCTAAATAACTATAAAAATAAAACAGCTGCTGCAGTTTCTCACTCTGCTGGTAGAAACTTGTGTAAAACATCATCACACTCTCAGTAAAATCAGTGGAATATTGACATATTAGCAACTAAAGATTTGTCATTTATCTGTATTCTGAGCCCTTTATTGGCAAACACTGAGACTCTCTATCAGTGATATTTCTGAAACAAGTTAATGTATTTGCCTTAATAACTCAGTTATATTAAGACATCAGAAAGCCCACCTACAGAAGATTTGTTTCAGCATGCGGCTCATATCCTGCCTCTATAGGGTAGATGGGGAGGGCTAACTGCCCATTTTGGCTTCAAGATCAGCCTTGACTATTCAATCATGGTCTGTTTTGCACATCAACAGCAAGCCTGGCCTTTAAGTGTGAGAACAAGCCACTTGTTCTGACCCTCTTATAGATAATTATTTGTCACATGGGACAAAATTCTCGTTTAATGGTAATAGCAGCACCCCAGCATGGAAGAGTTAAACAGACTACATCAACCTTAAGGGAACTGGAAATCCTCTGAGAAACTGGAGCTATTCATACTGAAGATGTTCTTAATATATCCACAATACCTTGTAATCTGTTTACATTTAGATGTTTCTTTTATGTCACTAGGAACATTTGAATGAAATTACTGTATCATCGTATGAGGAAAAATATAGCTAATGGTCATATTAGCAGAGAAAGTTAGACTTCAGTTGATATTCAGTTGAACTGACATTTATGTTAAAATCACTCTCATGTTTAATGGTTTGTAATTGTGTTGTTGTTGTTTTTGGAAAGGTGATATAGTTGAAATTACATGAAGCATATTTCAGACTTAATGACAATATTATTCTGTGAAAAGTTTAGAAGGGAATATCTGCTACAAAAACCTGCATTATGATAATAATTATTATTACCATTATGTTTACAATTATTGTCGATAAATTATATTACCAGGAATGATGAATGTAACAGACAAGAGGAATTTTTAGGTGCCAAAAATGTTACACACCAAGAACATGAAGAAATAAAAAGTGAGCATTATGAGAAAAATTACTGTTTAGAATTCAAAAAATACTTTAATTCTATAACAAATGCATTATATAGAAACATAGCAAGTGTTATACATTCTCTCCACATATGCTTTTAAGGATGATTTATTTCAATAGTTCAGTAACTATAAAAGTGCTGTGTTAAAGATTTCACATTTTATCAGCACACCAAACAATTTTATGAGGTGATGATGTGAATCTGCATCCATCAAAGATCCTATTCCATGATGAAAAGTTAATGTTTCAGAAAACTGGAGTGCTCTCCTTGGCTATCTGTTTCTGACTTGAAAGCAATTGCACAACAAAATAGATTGTTTTTTTTCACAAGTACTAATACATTGAGAAAAGCAAGTATTTTCCAAGCAAAGGTTTTAGTGAGTGAATGGTTTCTGTTTACTACAGCAGCACACACTAAGAAATTTTGTTCAAAAGTTCACAAAATCTCATTAACAACTAAGCTGAAGTAGCTTATTTGAATAAAATATGTATTAAAACCACACAATTTATATGGAGATAAAATTCCTATTAAAATTATTGTGAAGTCCTCTTTGAGAGTAGATGAAATGATATGATCCATATAGTAGGGAACAGACAGAAATCTGAGCAAACAAACAGGAATTTAAAAACATATCTTAATATGTTTCTATAATACATGTTGGCATATATGCTTTATTTTTGGGGGAAGATATAAAGCAGATTTCTTCCTAAAGCTGTACTCATATTACTTATCCTGTAATAACAGTGTTTTGCATTTATCTATGAAACTGACACAGATACTGAGATATATCAAACCTCTAAATGCATAAATCAGAAAAACAGTGTTACAAATGTGAACTGAGCTAAGATTCTCTTAATGCACCTAGTTGTCTAGCAGTGAACAGCTTTCAAAGGCAACTGACAGATAAACGTTACATTGTCTGCATTCATCTTTTCTAATTTCTTGTAAAATTCCAACCTGATGCTAGCATCTAACTAGCATCTACTCCTATTTTAAAATAACAAAGTAAAAGCAGCAGGAATAACATCAGATTTTCAGTCTGATTGCTATTTTCTCTTTCCAAGCATTTTCATTTCACAGCTCTAATACCTGACGCTCTCTATTTTAGCAGATCAGATACCACACCTACAAACAGCATAAACTGCGAGTGACCACTTTACCTTCAGAAAAATCAATCAGTCCCAGCAAATGAAGCAGCTTCAGAGATGCAAATATAATCACAACAATACCCACTGTTTGCAGTCCCTCCGACTCCCACTCTAGAGTCAACATTCTTCCAACAGGCAAATCATTCCAGTTGTCACACCAGCTTGCGATCAGAGGGAAACAAGAGGATTTTACCAATAGTTTGCTTTGAGGAAAGTTGCAGCAGTGCCAAGCGACGTTGCGCTGGGCTGTGGCAGTTCACCAGCCACCCTAGCTGAGACGGAATTATCAGCTAAAGCCCCACATCTCTTGCTTCTTTAAGCACTGGATTTCATCAGAGGTGAGTCAATTTGAGAGGCTGAGGTGGACCACTAACCCCTGGCCATGGCATGGTATCCAGCAAGCAGCCTTAGTTCAGAGCTGCTGGAGAAACATCTGTGCCAGAAGTGCAGACTTTGCTGAGCCGGTGCCAAGAAGAAACGTTCCCTGAGAACTTGCATGAGGGAGCACACTGCTGCCAGTGCTGTGTGCTCCACTGCTTCCAGACCCAGGCTTTACAACTCTCTCCAAGCATCACAATCCTTCCTCAGCTTATTTCAGCACTAGTTTGGTTAAATGTGACAGATGACAGTTTAGTAGAGACAGACATCTCACACATGCTGAATGCTGCATGTCAGAAAATCCCTGCCCTCTGCATCAAAAAATGTAATTTGCAGGGATGCACTGTCTCCTTTGTCTTAAGCATTGCTGGTATTTAATTAGAATCTTTAGTGGAAATAAGACTGAAAATTAAAGGAATGTACATCAGCATGATCAGTGTCCCCGGCTAGCAAAATATAGTGGTGTCAAGGAAACATCTCTGCCCAAATCCCCATTCTGCAGACAAGGAGAATGCATTATTTATTGAGCAACAAAACAGCGCTTTTCTGTCTAAGAACAAGAACCTAGAAGTGCTGAGCCACCAACTCTGATTCATATACATGGGAATTAGCCATTTTCAACAGCTATGGGAAGATCTTGCCCAGGCTATGCATCAGGGGGAAAAGAAAAGGGGCTTAAGATGCCGCTGATTTATTGTACAGTCTGTATAAAATTAATTGCCCTGTAATTATTAACATGACTACCAAGAGAGTACCCAGTGTAAATAATAGGCTCTGAAGCATATTTATGCAGCACATGTGTAAACAGTGTAATGTTAGCCCTAAATGCTAATCTGGTGTCTGTCCTAACCATTTAACTATATCGTGCGCACTAGTTTACAAGACACCGGCATAAAGTGAAGGGAACACTCAGAAAAACATAGTTTTACTAAAGGAATACATATGTTCTAACAATTGAAGGCAATCTCTTAAATGAGGTATAATAGTGACTGCTAATCACTTAGATCACTTAACACTTTCCATTCAAAACAATTCTTAATAACTTCTTGAGAAGCTTAGAAACCTTTTCTTTTGATCAGAAAACTATTAAATTTTAATTATGGATCATAAATTGTAATATTAACAATCTTGTTATGGTCTATCACAAGGCGCAAGTATAATATGGTTTTCATTTGACTATCAATTTTTTTAAATTTTTTCTTTGAAGGCTATCTCTACTGAATTACAATAACAAATCACATTTTTACCTATAGACAGGGCTCTAGAAGCTGAATACCTTTACTCATTGGGAAATCACATCTGTATTTCCGTTCCTTTTAGGCTATATCTATGCAATACATAAACAACAATATCCTCCGATATCACTGTTCTGAGTATTTGATACTAAAATGTCATGAGTTCTATACATATTCTATTACATATGCTCTGAAACTGAACATCAGTTCCTTTTCCTTTTCATCAATAAAGCTAATAGTTTTCAGTAGAAAACCAACAATTAAAAGATATTTAGCCAAATTCAGTGACCCCATCTGCATTTTCATTTGTAACATAAGTATTTACTATATTTTAATATAAAGTTCTGTTCCTTTTCACATTTTCTTTACTCTTTTAAATAGCCAGTTACTCTAAATAATCTTCCTATTTTAAGGCTCTAATCTGTTTATCTTAATCTCATCAGTGTTTTCTCCTACTTTTTATCACCATTTACTTTTATCTTTTTCTCAGAATTTCTTCTTTTTCTCAAGTGTTGTAGCATGACCAACCACTGAGACTATTTCAGGGCTCAGTATGATCCCAGGTTGGGAACTTTGAAACATGTTGTTTTACAGATTTTAAAGAAACAACCATCATAATAAATGAAAGCAACCACAATAAAGAAGGGAGATAAGCCTTAGTGATTAATAAATTGTATGAGGGAAACTATTAAAATTGAGAAATTTGTTGGTCTACATCCTAGCTAGTCCATGCTACCTCATTTCTAAAGATCTCCACTCCTGGGAGAAGTGGGAGCAGAGGTTCTTTTAATCACTGAAAGCACCAACACATGTGCAGAAAGCCACCCAGCAGGAAGAGTTGGCCATAACCAGTCTTTTTTTTTTTTTTTTCTGTCCTCACAGAAGGAAAGAGAGCTAGATGTCTTCCAAAAGTAAAATGGCCAGAGATTGCAATTTTTCTGAGTTTTGAGTCTCAATTCTGTCTGTTCTGCAAATGTCACAGAAAAAAGTTAAAGAAATAAATTAACCTGTTTACTATTGTAATTGATGACTTACTTCCAAGACTACATCCTGGAAAAAAAAAAAAAAAAAAGGTAGAATTTTCCTGTAATTTCTTGTGAGAGTTAGAGGAAACCCAGAGACTTTGTGATTCTTCAATACTTAGCTCTGAAAAGTAGAGCAGAAAACACAATCAACAATGTGGAAAGAAAATGACGTACGAAATGCTTCCCTTAATACACCATGCAACACAATCAAACAACAGAGTAACAACAGAGTAATTTTCAGAGGTGAATTCTTCTAGAGTTCAATCAAAAAGTGCCATGCCTCAAAGCAGTCGTGAACAAAGAAAACATAAAATTTAGTTAAGTGAGATACCTCTTCATATTCTGATCACTTCATAAATTCATAATTAACTTCTAACTCTCACTTCATATTTTGAGCAATATTTCTAAAAAAAAAAAATAATTTCTGTGATAAGTCCATATGGACTGCCTGTATTGACACTGTGAGAAAATTTTAAAAGCTGCTCCAAGTAAAGAAATTTTTCATCGATGCTTACTCCAGAACATAAAAGAAAACACCATCCTTTCATGATACCCAAGCATTGCTCTGGCTCACTGCATTCCATACCTCCCTCTTTCATTCCAGACATTGCAATGCATTCTAGTGCTGACTTAGCAATATGTAAGTTTGCATAAACTTTCTTGTCATTCTTCAATAAGTTGTAACAAATAAAACAGTAAATTCTTCTCCATGAAGATTTGAAGCAGAATCTTTAATATTTACCTGAAACTCACACTACTGCCCTGAGGGTTTACTGAACAATTATCAGAAAGCATAACCATGTCGGTACTGAAACTACAATACAGAGCACTCCAAATTATTAATGGATCCCCATAGAAAAAAATATACCATCAGGTTGAACTTCTGCTCCACAACATCTGGGGAGCCCATCTTGCAGTGTGAGGAAGTGTCAAGTGCAGATGTGTGACAAAGAATGGTGCTTCTCAAAGGCTGGGCAGGAGAACCTGACTATGGATTTGCTACCTCTGCTCCCTATCCTTCAGTGATTAGCTGTGTATGCTTAAATACGTGTTCTTCTCCCTAAGTAGAGAAGAGAAACCTGCACTGAAGCATGGTAGAGGGTATATTCTCTCTAGAAGTTAAAGTCCTCAGGGAGTTCTCATGTGAAACTTTGGCATATCTGAAGTTCTTACATAATACATTTACAAACAATTCTGATTAATTGTTGACTATGCTACTTTAAACAGAATGCTTTATATACAGGAAGAAGCAAACATAAAAAAGATGCCATGAAATATGACTGTATTAGAGACAAAGATCAAATTGCTTTGTATTTCTGAATGCTTAGAAATGTTATTTATAAAGCTCATGTGTGGGAAACTAAATTTTAATAATTTCAAAGCACGTAAGATCTGCTTTTTAAAAAACAAAACAATAATCTACTGAATTTAACACATCACTAGACTTAGCAAATGCTTCAGAATAACTTAGGATGCTATGAACAGAACACACAAGGAATAAACTTCTGAAATACTAAAAACAGATAACTAATAATTCTTTCATTTGTGTATCAGGGTATAAATTTTCCCTATAATTCTGTATAACTACACAGTTATTTCAAAATTATCAGGTATTATCCTATAACTCTTAAATACACCCTAGCGGTCTAGTTTAATTCCACTAAATTCTTATCCTTTAACTACAAACTGACAATGTAATTAGCACAGTAAAAATAGGAAATTTTATTGTAGAGTTTTAATTTTACAAGTTTTGATTGTCATTTGTAAATTCTTCAATTTCTAACTTTCATGACTGTAGAAAAATAAAAAAATCTATATCTGATCTAGAATACACTGAAGTATTTATGTCATTCCACTATACTTTGTTTTCAGCATCTGCTTGTAATCAGTGTCTCAAAAAGAAGGGCTCTCTTTGTACTTTGATTTCCCTTTCTTTCTTCTGCAGATACTCTGTATCTGCTGTTATGTAATTTAGATTGGAGTCAACCAAAACTGAAAACAGTTTTTCTGGTGAGGATATATCATTACTTGTTAATTTACTTGAATTACACTGTTTTCCTCAAATGAATGCATCTGCCGGTATTACAAGTAATTTAAGGGGGGGGAGAGAAGCTTTAATTGGCTAGCAGTAATAGTTCACAAAAAAATGTTTTTTATTTTCTCCTAAAACTGTCTGAAAAGGAAGACAGCTGATGAGTTAAAAAGAAAAAAATAAAAAAAAAAAAAGGAGGTATTAATTAGTTGCTGTTCTTTCTCTACACTTTTTTTCCAGGGGAAAATATCAATCAGTCAGAGGAGCAAGAAACTGTCAAATACAGTCAGGACACCTATGTGCAGGTCACCTGAATTCATAATCTTCAATTTCTTGATGAGGTCAGATGTGAGTTTATTAGGCACGTTATGAATGCAATGTTCTTATTAGCTACCCAGTAAGAAATCTGTTCACGGGCAATAATCTTCACTTTTTGACACAAAAAACTTATATCTCAGATCTAAAGAGGAAAGCTGTGTCCAGCAGAAAATATTCAGGGAACTAGGAAAAGTGATTAATTAACACAGGACTCTTCAAGAATTAAAATAATTCACACTTCTGAATGTAACAAGTTCTGCATAGGTTGCTACAGATAAAACACACAATACTTTGTAATCCCATAAAATGCTTAGAAAACTGAGGCTAATATACAAAACTACTTTGCTTACCTCTCCAGTGTTGCAGCTACTGGAGGGCACAATATTTCAGTAGCAGATTACTTAGCCTACCAAAATTGCAGAAAAACTTTTTTCTAGTTAGAAGACCTATGCAGAATGTAATTACCTAAAATGAAATTTGTCAGATTTCATACATCATCTTTAATATTTACACCAAGTGCCCTAGATCTTTAATGACCGTAAGTGGAGAGAAAGATTAATAAATAAATAAACACCTGTACAGACAAGAAATCTTCAGTTTTTAATCAAGGGAGAAAATATGAGACCAAGTAATCAGCATCTTGGATATCATACTTAGAAGTAAATTACACTGAAATAATGTTGTAACTATAAACATCTAGAGTTGATTTCCTCATTTCAGTAGTCTTGTTCTAGGCTATGGAATGGGATTTTATTCATTTTACTGTTATTATCATGTTCTTTGTTTTCACCTTCTGACTCTTACTTGCTCCTAGAAGCTTGTGTTCTTGCTTTGATCTTAATCAAAGGACTGCTGCCACTGCTGATATGAAAGCAAAAACTGAAAACAATCCCCAAAAAAAAACATTACTAAATTCCCTCCTGTGACATAACAACTACAGGTGGTTTCATTTTCCTATAAAATTAATTGATTAGCATATTATACAATTGTTCTTCAAATAGCTAACACACAAGTGAATTGTAAATTAAGCAAATCAGCCATGGGAGCAACAGTAGCATTTTAATTTATAAAACCTTAGCAAAGCATGAGAGACAGACCATCTCTTTCCTAAACAAGGTTAAATTACATTTGGTAATAGTAAGTAATCCAATTCTGTTTTGTTTTACTGCAAGGCCCACTGGCTTACTTGGCAAACTAAATTATCTCTAAATTATATGGCTACATCTTCAGCCCTTAGATCTGTTCTTTTTATATTAAATCACCTTTGATATTGCAGTAGTAGGAATTGTCACTACCAAGTTTGCCAACAGAAATGTATACTTACATTGGAGAACTACAGTATAATGTAACTACTGGAAGCCAGTTGGAAATATGTAAGGCAGTGGAAGCACGGACAGGTACCGTGAGAGGAGTACAGGGACGCTGCTAGGGTATGTAGGGACTGGGTCAGAAAGGTCAAGGCCCAACTCAAACTGGACTTAGCCAAGGGTTCAAATAAGAATAAGAGAGGTTTCTACAGGTACATCAACCAGAAAAGGAAAATCCAAGAAGGTGTACCAACATCTAGTGAGCAACAGAGGCAGGTTCATAACAACAGAAAAGAAGGCTGAGGTGTTCAACACATTTTTTGCCTCAGCCTTCACTGGCAACTGCTCCTCATACACCCCTCAAGTGGATTATTTGGAAGGTGGGAACTGGGGAAGGATTGTCCTTTCTGCTGTAAGCAGGGGGTGGTGGTCAACGGCTCAATGTCTGAATGGAAATCAGTGATGAGTGGTGTCCCTCAGGGAGCTGTACTGGGACTGATACTCTTTAATATCTTAATCAATGACACTGACACTAAGATTGAGTGCAGTCTCAGCAAGTTTGCAGATGAGACCAGGTTGTGTGGCGTGGTTGACATGACCAATGTATGGGATACCATCCAGAGGGACCTAGACAGGTTGAAACAGTGGGCCCAGGAGAACCTCATGAGTTTCAACAAATCCACTGTAACATCTTGTACCTGAGCCACAGCAACCCCTGCTATTACTACACAATGGTGAAAGGATAAATCATGGTCCTGACAAAAAGGATTTGAGGGTACTGGTGGATGGGAAGCTGGACATAAGCCCATGCAGCTCAGAAAGTCAACCATACCCTGGCCTGCATCAAAAGAAAGGCAGTCAGCAGGTTGACGGAGATGACCCTGCCCCGCTGCTCTGCACTGGTGAAACCTCCCCTGGAGCACTGCATCCACATGTGGAGTCCTCAGTACAGGTGAGGCATGGTTCTGTTGGAGTGTGTAGAGAGGAGGGCCACAAAAATGCTCTAAGGGATGGAACACTTCCATGAGAAGAGGCTGAGAGCTGAAACTGTTCAAACTAGAGAAGAAAAGGCTCAGAGGGGACTTCATCAAATATCTGATGCGAGGTGCAAAGATGGAACCAGATTCTTCTCTGGTGCTTAATGCAAGGAAAAGAGGCAATGGCACAAACTGGAATAGAAGAGACTTTCTCTGTGCCCCCAAACAGCAGTGAATTGCTGGCACAGGTTGCCCAGGAGTTGTCAAGTTTCCTCTGTGGAGGCCTTCAAAAGCTGCCAGAAAATGGGCCTGGGCACCCTGCTGTGGGTTTCTCTGCTGAAACAAGGGTGACCCTCAGAGGTCCCTTCCAGCTTTAAACATTCTGTGAAAATAAACCTGAAAATAAACCTTTTAGGACCAGTTCTCTTCTTGTGCCTAGACACAGAAGGCTATTTTTGGTGTTTGGGTCTCAACAAAAAATGAATTAGTTTACTACAGAGAAATTTTAGCAGTAATGAGAAAGAGAGATATACAGGATATATAATACACTGAAAGGAGCAAGGACATTGCTTATGTTTCCTAGTTTTTCAGATTTTTCTCTCAGTTAGGAATCTTGAAGGCTTTTTAAAAAGTGTGAGTTTGACAGAGTACTAATGATTCAGAAAATTTACTTTAGAAAATGTAAAGGTTTTGTGTACTAGTCTCTCATTAGTTCACATAAGAAGCCAGTAGCAAATCATTACTGGGAAAGGACTGGAAGAAAGAGTATACCATGATGATGTTTTTGCAGTTCCCAATGCAGTTTTTTCCTGGCTAACAATTTGTTCTTAGAGTGATATTTGAGGATCCATGAAGCACAATGAAAAATGATCTGCTCCAGCAGATTTGCTGTTTTAGCACTCTGGAAAGCAGCAACAGTATAAAACAAACCCTTGAAGAAAGCAATAGGTTTACAATGCCTTGTTATCACTTAAGTAAAAGGAAGGTTCAGCTGTTCCCTGA
The DNA here is from genome assembly GCA_013399175.1 of Odontophorus gujanensis. Classification (NCBI taxonomy): domain Eukaryota; kingdom Metazoa; phylum Chordata; class Aves; order Galliformes; family Odontophoridae; genus Odontophorus; species Odontophorus gujanensis. Next base: position 223,045 of record VXAB01004525.1, on the reverse strand, counting down.
GGAAGCATTACAATGTGCAACAGACTGCACCATCATGAGGTCCTTCCAAATGCTGAAATAAGGGCAGCAACAAAATACAGAAACACACTATTTTGTACCTCCAACAAAACCTTACACACAATATTCAATGCCAGTTTTGCAGGGTTTATCACAGCTTCTGTATTCCATGATTACAGCTTGAATAAGCAGATATTCCATTATGTGCAGTAGATTTCCAGGTCATTAGATCATTTTCACATGCTTGACATGCAAATGGCTATATCAAAATTCCATAAAAAAAGACACCTCCATGACTTCCTCCCTCTTAAACCAACAGTTTTCAAACACGGTTCATAGATTGCTAAGCCGTTTTACTTTTTTATTTTTTTAAAGCATTACTACTTTTAAAGTTTGTCATTTGTAAGACAAAGTTCTGCAGGAAGAAATTAAATCTACAACAAAAGGCATTCAGGCAGCAGGCAAATTCTCTTGGTGAATTGAAGTCTGGTATATTTTTTCTTTCTGATCAATTACACCCTCTAGTATACCAAAGATGCATTTGATATCTGCTCTGGTCTGCAAGCTAACGGAACACAGTGCCTGTCTCTCTTCTTCACTATTTTTTTTTCATTTGTTTCATTTCTGATTGTTTTGGGGGAAAGGGAATGCAACTGCTGTAAAGGTTAAACAACACTTGCTGCATTATTTGTTGACCAGAAGCTACCATTCAGCAGGGTGAAGGGATTTCTGATCCCCAAAGCTTCTCAGTACTATAAAAGTGTTAAGAACCAGCAAACATTTTAGTAGAGATGAAGAAAAATGCAGAAATAGCTAATGGCTTGAACAAGTGCAATAACTTCTCCTCCATTCCAAAATAGCACCTACTGGAGTATTTGGAAAGGTATGCTATATTGATCGTGAAGTTTAACCAAAAAAAAAAAAAAAAGAAAGAAAGAAAAGAAAAAAAAAAACATATCTATATAGATTTTTCTTTAAAAAATAAATAACTCAAGATTTTTTTTATTATAGAAAGAAAAGGATGTGCCAACACAGAACTAAGGTGGTTTTACACTCTTCAAGAACACTGATAAGCAAAAAACACGTTATTAAACAAACAAACAAAGACACAAAAGGAATAATTCCAACCTCCTCTGCCTCTTTGAAACTATCCATCTCCAATAGAAGGCTATAAGAATAGCCAAGTGTCTGGAGGGAACGACGGATGAGGAACAGCTGAGGCCTCTTGGTTTGTTCAGCCCAGAGCAGAGGAGAGGCCTCACAGTGGCTACTGCTCCTCACAAGATGCAGAAAGGCAGTGCTGAGCTCTGCTCTCTGGTGACAATGACAAGACCTGAGGGAACAGCAGGGAGCTGCAAAAGGGAAAGGTCAGGCTGTGTGCTAGAAAAACGTTCTTCACCAGAGGGTGATAGGTATGGAACAGGCTCTCCAAAGCAGTGCTCATGGCACCTTAAAGCCCGAGTTCAAGCAGCATTCGAACAACATTCTCAAAGAGTTGTCCTGCATGGAGCCAGCAGCAGGACTCAGTGAACACTGAGGGTCCCTTCCAACTCAGGATATTCTGTGATTCCATGATATTCCAGGCATGCAGGAGCAACGTTCAGGTAACTTTCGCATTTTTAAGCTGCCTGGTGGTCAAATTAGCATTTTACAGAGTTGCGTCTTGTGGTGAGAAGTGGTAAGTTCTGAAACCAAATTTTACTGGAGAGACAGATTCAACCTCCTTGTCAAAAGAGGAAAAGGGTCCTGGACACCTTCAGAGTACCAGATCCAGCTGACAGACCCCCAGTTCAGCCCTGATCACAGTGTGAATGGTTGGTTCAATGCTCTGTGCAATACAGCTTTTCTCAAGAAGGAAAAGCAGGTACCAGCACTGACTATATACGACAAACGTCTAATGTTTTGGGGGTAGCTGCTATACTGTAAAGTACATCAAGAGCTATTCTACAAAGAATAGAGACTGAAGCTTGATGCATGGGCATAGCTGCACACTGCTTTTTGAAGCATTGGTGACCAGAGACCCTTCTGATTTGCTACAGTGCAGCCTTTCTAGTTCAAAAGTGACTCACACCAATTTTCAGGGAGAGATTATCATTATTTTCATTTTGAGCCTTGAGATATAAACTGCTCAGCAGTAAAACAAATGTTGAGAATCATACTTCATCCAGAAACATGGACTGATGAAAAAAAGGATATGAAAACAATAGCAAGAGAACTATTACACTAAAAAACCCTCTTTTTTCCTAAAAAGGGAAACTTTGTCTTAAGAATTACCTGGTTGAAATTTGGAGTTTTTTCTGTTATTTATCCTTTTCTCACTTTGTACAAAGCAAATAACATTTCTGTGCAATTGTAGGAATTTTATCATATGAAAATGTTGACTTTAAAACCAGATCGTTTTGCTATGTATAAATATATAATTACTATGTAAATATGTCATAAATATATATTTCAGGAAATTCATATTCTTAAATGTAAGATAAATATGCCTAGTGAAGAATTTTTTTTACAAAACAGATTTTCATGAATTAGGAGTAGGTGATGAACTGAAAAAAAAAACCATACATATGTGAATTATGGTTGAGGCTATTTATTTGTTTGCTCCTATGAAAGTGGATATGTTTTTAAAGCTTTTGTCAAAAATTTTCTCCTATTTTCTCAGCTAAGCAGTTTTTCACACACAGTCAACAAACACATTATTTGTTGTTCCTGAACACTTGAAACTCCATGGTGGTAGAAAGAGTAGCCATTACTATAAAGAATAGTGCAAAGGAGGGAAATATCCAACAAGTTGTCAAAAACATTTTGACTGAAATGTACCAATAGTAGGCAAAGTAACATGCACAGGAAGCCTACACAGAAAGGAAGGGATCAGTGGCTTAATACGGTTTTAATACATGATATCCCATATGTCACTAGTAACATAACCAAAGGACTGCAAAGTCTAAGGAGAAAAAAAACATCAGTGGTGGCTAAGAAAAATGCTGTCTTTATCAGAATTATTGCCCAATGCTTACCTTAGGAAACTGAAGGCACCAAGTGAGATAAGGAAATGCTGCCTCACTACCTAGATGCAAACTGAAGCCATAAGATAGGAGTAACTAGGTTAGGTATCTTTTACACTCCCAAGTTCTCATGATCTGTATTCTGTAAACTTGATCCTCCAAGTAGAACTTTGGAGTGATGGAACGATTTAGAAGATTTTGTTGTTACTTAATAGAAAAGAAACAACGCACTAGTAGGCTGCAAAATCTGCTAAACGTAAGACTTAGAAAAGAAGCCCAAACTATGAATGCATCTATTTTTTATTTCCTTTAGACAGGGATGAACTAGATAACATCTGTAGGCATTTTGCATTTATTTCTGTAACACTGTATTTCAACTGAAAACATCCAGGATATATAAAAGCAATAATTTACTTCATGGAGATAGCAGTGAACACACATATTAAAGCTAAATGACTACAGTAAATATATACTTGGTATCTAATACCTAATTTTAAGTGCTCAGGAAGAATATTTATAATAACTTTATTCACCAATGATAAAGTATGTTTAAAAAAAAACAGGAAAAAACGATTTTTTTTTTCCATAATATCATAGCAAACAAACCATTTAGCCATTTGAAAAACTAGAAAAAACTTGAGTTTCACATTTTAAAATCTGGATTAAGTATCTTAATGTGGTACTTTTGATTCAAGTACATAACTTCAGAGACTGGAGTGCTTCCTTCTCCCTGGGAGTTTAGCTGCCTGTGAACAAGGCTGGTACCCTGGGAAGCAAGAGGTGTTTCAGAAGCTGTGACTGGCCATGAAGTTGTTTGAGAAAGAGCAGGAAGAGTTCCCATACTTCTTCTGTAAGCTTCATTTAACTTGAAATTCTTGCTTTTGCTCCCTTCCTTGTCTACACTGCAGTTACACTTGTGGCTGGCCATGCAAAACTGCACTCCCTATCCTTCCCTCACAAAGGAGCTTGTCCTTGCTACTCCCTGAGAGTACAGTGAGCATGCCACAGCTTCACCATCAGCATGAGAAAGTCATCCTGCTGCACTGGTAACAAGAAAGCACTTGGTACTGGCCAAGAGCAAGGAGGAGACAGAATCCTAGAGAGAGAAGCAAGGAGATAGCAGCTAAGAAGCAAGCTGAATTTGGCAAATAAAAGAAGGTTGGAAGTAAAGGGTGGTGATCAAAGGGTGGGTAGATAGAGAAGAAAAACATCAGTTTTAAGAAGAGACTGGGAAGAACAGTAGCATATCCAAAGAAAGAGAGGTGTGGAACAGGGCAGCAGGAAAGTAATTCAAGGATGGTGGAAGGTGCAGTGTGACTAAGGGCAAGATGAAGAGAGTGCAGGGTGAAAAAACATAAGAACTAAATAACTTTCAAGTGCTCTTCCACCTTTAATAAGAGGTCTATTTTTTTTCATTAAAAACCAGAAATAATAAAAACAATAAAAAAAATTCACCTATATTGTCAAAGCTCACACATGGACCACTGATAGATTTAACAGAAGTCAAGAAAAAGATTTTCTACTTCACAGTAATGCTTAATATACAAAAAAAAAAAAGCCACAAACGCTTGACAAGAGAAATATAAGCCGTGTGCATACTTGTTGTTTAATATAAGAGGAACACAAGATACTTGTGCTTTCCTGGCAACTCATTTGTACACATGATAACAGATAGAAGTTAATACATTTTTCACTTCTGACACACTACCAAATAGCAGAATAAATAACAAAGATTTATGGTGTTCTTGCATTGAAATATCTCAATAACTTAGGTCCATAACATATTATGCCACTTTCATCTGTCTGCCATCTTTTATCTAATGTTTACATTGTCCTTTAGAACTAATACTTCATCATACAGCTATAATTGTTCTAGCTGTGCCTTCAGCAGTCTAAAGGAACGGCATCTCTTAACTCTCTTCAAATTCCTCTTCAAGCAGCAAACCAATTTATAATACACAAAGTACCCATCTACTGAAGTCAATGGAAGAGAGATTGTTGTTAGGTACAGCTGATCATCTGCTTCTTCCTTTCATCTCCTTCCACTACCACTTCCACTATTCATCTGTTAGCAGATTATGATCCACTTAATTAAAACGTGAACCAAGACTGATCACACAACTTTATTACATATGGTGATACCACTTTTATATTATGAAGGGTCAGAGGTGTTCACTCGTCTAGATTTATACCATAAGTGCTAGGGAATATACTCCTCACTATAGATGGTCACTGCTCCACTGGTCAGCAGCTTCAGTAACAAACAATTCATTAAAATATGACATACAGAAATGAATAATTAGAAGCCCGAGTTCTTGTAAGTTACCAGTTCCTGCTCCAGACAGCTAGCCCACCAAGCCTCACAAAACAAATAATCAGTTTAATTAGACTCCAGATGTATATATGTAGCCATACATACAGTCAGCAAGTCAGCAACACATACTGGCAGTGCAGGCACAGGGGTGAATGCCTCGGTGAAATTCAGAATCAACCTTTATAAGAAGGATTACCTCTACCCTTCCCATCCTCCCCAAACAATGTGCTAACATTTTTCTTCTGAATGAACTCTGACCCCAGAATTTACCATTTGCCACTGAGGACAGTTATCAACCCTCACGCAATGTTAAGTGTACTTTTTCTTAAGGTGTCTTTCAGCAAAGAAGAACTAATCTGCCTAAAGAGACAAAGAACAGATAGCTTTTCAGCTACATCGTGTCTGCTGCTGTGATTTGCATTCATAGGTCTGTGAACAGGAGAAACCAGTACAAAGCCTGAAAATCATATTTCAAATGGAAATATCCCTGAACAAAGTAGAACAAAGTATGGTTTTTCTTTGCTTGGAAGCTGGAATATCTTCAGCAAAGTTAAAGAATTGTAAGAAGCTCTGCCCTGGGTCTAGTGTATTTCAAATTAACAAGGCAAAGTAAATGAAACTAAAGTGTGCTTTTATGCCTTATTCTGCACACCATAATCTCTATGAAGGTAATTGCAGTACAGCTGTGTCATAATATTATGCTAGATCCATTTCATGTATTGTGCTTTATAAGCACTGCAACTGCAAATTAGTTTTGATCAGTATTGCCACCTGCTAATAGCAAAAGCTACTTTTCTACATAGCAAGCTGCTGTGTAGAATACTACTGCACAAAATTTCTGTTCATAATCACCAAGATCAATGATAGGAAAAAAGGAATCTATTGTTTTTTCTCTTTTGTTCTTGCATACAGAGTATCATGGCAAAGTTACAACTTATCATTTTGGGCTTAAAAATGTAAATATAAAAGAATGAAATACTGCCTTCATGTTTGTGAATGTATTGCCAAAATATGAGGGGAAGGAATCAGACCGTCAGAAATAGATGGCTGTGGACACATAGTTAAAGAATACAGAAAGAAAAGAAACGAGCTCCTAAAAAGGACTAGACAAGACACAGTAGCAGTAGGAGAAATTCTCTGACCTTTGACATAAATTCAAACATTGCAAATTCTTACTGGAGTAGCGCAAATAGAATATCAAAAATTAATTATCTCTTAATCAGTCAAACAGTACAGGTACACACTCACTCTAAGGCAATAAACTATGAACCATGAGCAGTGCACAGTTGAGGAAGACAGCAACAAGGACAGAACAGAGAAAAAATGTTTGTAGCACTCATGAACGTAAATGCACCAGATGATATCTTGGGTCAAAATCACTCATATTGGAATAAATGAAAACCTGTCTCCCTATACAAGCATTACTCATAAAAATGACCAAGACAAATAGTAGCATCTATTCATAAACAGAGGACTATGATTTCTCATAACTTATTTAGCTTATATTCTTCTAAGCCAAATGAGTATGAAGTATAAACCAAGAAAAATATGAAGAAATATCAGAAAAAAATCTCTTTTGGTGATGCATTCTGTCTTCTACCTTAACTGTACTTTTTGACTCTTTCTACACTTAACATACAAACATGACAAGATTTCTACTGGCACCAGAAGGGTCATTATCCAAATGAGATAAATGTCATCGTTAAGATTTTTAAAAGTAGCACAAATTAAACAGTCAAACTGGATCAAGACCACTAGTAATTACATGACTGACTTGTGCACATCTCAGTCTTGCCATAAGGACAACTTACTAGAAAGCACTGGTAGTAAATTAGGTAGGTGGAGCATACTTTGCACTGTAAAAATCATATTCATTAGTGTGACAGGACATATAGCTAGGACCTGGAACTGAGCTACAACCATCAAATTAGGAGATGTGGCTAATGAAAAGACCAAAGCTGCACAGATTTATAGGAGTTCTGTTGCTTACAGATTGGACTTCTTCATTTAAATAAAAAAGAGTAGTTGATTAATACTGCTACACTGACAGGTGGTAATGGCTGCGAATGTGGAACCAAGATAAAAATGACACAGTCTCCTTGTATACAGGATAGTTCTTTTATCTTATGAATTTTATGCTACTATCAGCATTCTAAGACAAAGGATGTTAAGAAAGATAAATGCCGTTGTAAAATGAGTTTCAAATGCTACACCTTTTGTCCTTACTTTGCAGCTTTTCAAACTTGGACTCCACCACCAGCACATTAGGGATGACATAAGTATGGAAATTTGTATGCAGTTCAAATAATACTCTCTGTTTACAGAGATTTCAAGTACAGCAGAAACCTACATTAAGTATTTACACAAATTCTGCAGAGTGAGGAGCAACAGCAGGAGTTTCATGCTACTTAGACAAAACTAAAACTCACTTCTGCCAAAATATAATCATGCTGAGGTGTATGTGGTTTTTTTTGCTTGTTGTTAAGATATCTTTTTACTCTCAGGAAAAAAGATAACACTCAGTTGTAAAGCTTACTTTGTTAATCCCTGAAAAAATCATTTCAGATATTTATACGAGAGTTGTTAATATATAATTTACTGCCTTGTTGTCATCTACATCATTACCTGCTAACACTTGCAGATTCATCACTAACTACAGAATACTGCTTGGTGAGCCTTTATATTTTATCTCATTTCCTAATTTTGCCCTCTTAATCGGCTCAAGTCATTGCTGTGCATAGAACTTAAAAGCAGGCAAGGTGCTTTTAACTTTAAAGATTTGGCTCTATATGTTTAATCATATTAAATAGATTGACAAACTGATGATTAAAGCTAGTGGAAAAAAACTCTCTATATAAAGACTTCTAGTTTCTGTGTCCACATACACATTTCCACTGTGCAATAAAACATTAAAAATCTATTAATGTAGTTGTGCCAATACAAGGCATATCTACAACCTTCTCATATCGCATGTCAGATTTTCTCAGATGTATATGCATACAGATCTTATGCTATCTGTACAACAATGAGCTTAAACTAGTTGGGGAAAATAAATACTCATCTATTTTTAAGCGCATAGTTGTTAACTGCAGTTGTTATCTACATTATACATTATACTGTTATTGTCACAGAGTTACATTTTGTCACTAAAAACCATGTCCTGATTTTTCCTTACATGCAAAACTGGATGCAATGTCACCAGTAAAATTATTTAACTTCTTCAAAACAATCAAACAGTGACAAACCTCTAGAAAATACTCTGAGCTGGCTCTTTTTCAGAATATACAGTACATTCTCTTTGATCGAGCCTCAAAGAGAAGCCACTCAGCATGCTTAGATGTGATTGCTTCCCTTCTCTTTACTTCTACTAGTTTTGCATTGAAAGAGGTCAGTGGTTAATATTTTCCTTTGAGAAAACTGTATGAATACACAACACATGCACATTTCATCAGGAGGTGGAAGCTTCATGGTCTGCACAGCTGTAACCACTGTTCCTGCACAGCACTGGTCCTTCTATCTCAGGGCGCACAGGGGCGCAACCCTGGCTACAGATAAACTGTAGATTTTGATTTGGAGTGGAAGAGCAGCTTTGAAACAAAACACATAATTATCCCTGCACATAGAATGATGGCTGGAAGCATACAGAAATTCTGTCTTGTATGAACTAGCTTCCTTCTGCAATCCACCTGGAAGCTTTCTCCAGGCACCCATCAAATGCCATCCTACCTAACATGTCCTTATACCGTAAATGCCTGGTCACTGGGACAACATCAATCTCTGCATGATGTGGTTCTTTTAGGCCAAGTCCTCAGGCTAACTTTACGTGGAAGTCAAAACCACTGAGCAGCTCCACAGCATAAAAACAGACTGCAAAACCAAACACTTAAATCTACTGAGCCATTCCTGATTGCATTACTTACTAATGCTGATACAGACTCTCTGCATTTTACTCTGATTCAAGTAAAGCTGGATCCAACTTCGTACTATTGAAGCACCTCTGACTTGCAACCAACAGTATTCTCACAGAGGTCTGGTCACAGCTGCTGACATATACAAACACGCATTCAGGAGACAACTGCCTAATCAGCTGGAATTTTGAGTCATTACAATTCAATCCACAAGCACATTTAGTGTGCAACCTGGCATGTTTTATTAAGCCGTAGTTTGTTTTCTTTAGTACAGTTATTTAAGCACAAAATCCAGCATGATCAATGAAGTGGGAAAGAATACTTGCTGTAAGGTTATTTTTGTTTGTTTTTCTTTCCCCCCATTCCTTTCCAGCAAGCATATTACCAAACTGTCTTGAATTTCACGAGGCATTTAACTGAACAAATGCAAAACAGAGTAGAAACTTGATCATAGTACTGTGGAGAAAAATCCTGCACTGACCATCCACTGTAGACGTACTGAACAGATTGAGAGCTGAGTAGAGTTTCATATATTCTTTTCAATTTTGGAATATTCTTATTACTACTATAATTAAAGTGCACGTTCAAACATTTTTTAGTTCACAGACATAGGAGCACAGTAATCCTAGCTGTTTTAGCAGCAGCATCTCTTAACGTGGTTTTCATGCCACCTCTTTACAGCAGGCTTTAATGCTGCTGTAAAACATAGATGATAACAATATGCTTTTGAATAGTTTCCAGTGCCTTCTGCAGCAGAAAAAGCAATTTAAGATTAATATATTACATATATTTATATATGCATTCTATCATTCATACTTCATTTTCTATACCGTCAATGACCAAAACATCCCTATACTAGTTCATATATTTTATCAACAGGAAAATCAGAGTTTAATAAATTATGATTGAAAAAACTTTTTGCAGCTGTTTAGTTGCACTGTATCATTAAATTTCCTTATTCCAAGAAGGTTGATTGGTATCTCACAGTAGGGTGACTTTTTTCTATTCCTGTCTCAGACACATCCTGCCTGTGTGGATGATTCTTGTTGTGCTAAACTTCACGCTGGGCCACAGAAGCAGAGAAGAACAATCAATGTTAGCGGTGCTGTTCTGAAAGCAGGCACCACATTTCTGATGTGCTGATCCTTTAGAACAGAGTTTTCAAACATGGCTTTTTGCTCAAAGGTTTTTCCAAGGTTCTCATCATGAACACCTCATTTACAACTTCATGATTCATCTGTTCCATTTTCTCAAAATGGAAGAGAGCACTAAGATAAAAATTTCATTAAATGAGACAAGATAAAGAGCAAAAGTTATTTTAAATTAAAAGACAAAGTGTGATTTATCCATCTCTAAAAGCATTTGTTTCCTTATTTCACTGCTCTGAATATCTCAAAATCTTTGAAGTAGATGATTTCCCAGCCAAAGAACCATCAGTGATAACTCTGCTATTGTTTCAACTGTTTTCACCTGTTCAGCAACAGATTGCTTTTAAAATACATAAATAAGTTTCATTGCATAATCAAATTAGGGAAATGATTTTGATTATCAACGAAAGTTTCATGTCCAGTTCACTTAACAAAATCATAAGCTTTGCTCTCAAATCTGTTACGGTTCTCCAGACATGGGCAATTCTGAAATAACCGATAATCTTAGTACTGTCTACTCAAATACCTTACAATATGGTATTAATGATTTAAACAGCAATGCAGAGGTGAATCTGCTACCTCCTGAATAATGTTTTAATTGTTGCAAAGTGGATTACATCAATACTACGTTTGAAAAGTAGAAACCACACTATTATTAATCAATTAAACCATGTCTTAGTCCTAGTTCTATTTTCTAACTAAACCTTGTGTTTGCCCTAATGTTTAGCCGACATGTTGTGGTACACATCTTCAGTTCAGATTTTCATGTTTGATGACAGTAGTTTCCTTCTGGCATAATACATAATTTATATACTTTATAAGAACAGTAAACAGAAATTATCTTAGTTACAAAAGAATATCCACAACACATATCTGCAAGAAACAGTACTTACAAAAAAGACAAGATTCGTAAAGAAGACTGGGATCTTTTTAAAGAGGTTGAAAATATCTTTCTCCCCACAGAAACAGCTACATACATACACTGTTCTAGGCTTTCATTTGGTTCAGAAATCAACTACAATGTTTTCTGGGGATTCATCTTTAGTTAATATCACATAGGAGTTGTAATCTACATGTAGTCAATGGAAAGTAATCCTTATTTAAACAAAAACTTGAAATTAGAAACCACGTAAAAACAAACAAACAATAACACCCACATTTCTAAAATTTTGACATCATTCACTTGCAGTCCGACAGAACTATCACAATGTGGTATAGCAAACCTTCCATTTGAGAGGGCTGCAGCAGAGCATGGTATCTTGCACACAAAATCGTTAGTTGCACAGGTTGATGTAGTGCAAACTCTCCAGAAAAGAGAAAAAAGCAGTAATCCAAAGGACTATACATTTAACTCCGACAGTGATAAATCAAACAAATTTTATGGCCAGTGATAATGATGTTGCAAATAAACCTGAATGGATTACTCCTCTTGACTTTTATTATCTACATAGATTAAGGATTGGAGGCTTGCTACTGTGACTCTGTCAACAGTTCATGGGCCAGTTCAGCCCAGTTTTGTGACAAATGGGGTGGGGGGCCCACAGACCCATGTCCTTGGGAAGGAGGAGAAAGAAAAGGGTAGGGAGATGGGCCTAGAAATAAAACAGTGGCAACAATGTAAGTAGGAGAACTAATTTACTAAATAAGATACCGGAATGTGAAATAACACAATATAATACAATATAATTGGAATTGAAGCTAATAAATCAAATAAAATGAGAGAGTGTCCAAAACCAAAGTCCTTACTCTAAAACTGAAGGCAAGATGGCTAGAGAACCTCCACTGCAGATGATGCAGCAAAAAAAGGAACCCTCAGGACTTCCGTGCAGTTTTATCTTTGCCTCTGAGTGGAAAACAGGAACGCAAAGTTCTCTGGGGTATGTAGTTCTCTTCTGAGAACTAGGTACACAGAAATTCAACAGTCCACAGAAATGGAACGTGAACTCTTTAGCTCCCAGTGCTTTACAGACCTGGGGATGTTGGTCAAAGCTCAGCTAAACATGAGCCAGCAGCATGGCCAAGGCCAATGGCATCCTAGCTTTTTTTGGGCATAGTGCTGCCAGCAGCAGGAGCAGGGAAGTGATCATCTCTCTGTACTCAGCACTGGTGAGGCCACAACTGGAGTACTGTGTTCAGTTTTGAGCCCCTCGCTACAAGACAGACATTGAGGCCCTGGAGTGCATTCAGAAAAGGGCAAGAAAGCTGGTGAGGGGTCTGGAGCACAAGTCTTGTGGGGACCAACTGAGGGAACTGGGATTATTAGCCTGTAGAAAACAAGACTCAGGGGAGACCTTACAGCTCTCTACAACTACCTGAAAGGAAGTTCTGGTGGGGCAGGGGTCACCCTCTTCTCCCATGTAACTAGAGATAGGAGGAGAGGGAGTGGTTTCAAGTTGCATCAGGAGAGATTCAGGTCGGATATTAGGAAAACTCTGCTCTCTAAAAGGGCAATTAAAAACTGGAATTGGCTGCCCAGTGGAGTTACTGTCCTTGGAGGTGTTCAAGAAACAATCAGATACTGTGCAGAGGGAAATGGTTTAGTGGGGAAATATTGGTGGTAGGTGGACAGTTGGATCAGATGACCTTGGAGATCTTTTCCAACCTTGGTGATTTTATGATGTAAACACAAGCTCAGAAACAGAAAAGACATGAAAAGAGGCCAGATCAGCTTTCCTTTCGTCTTTAATCACAAAACTGTTTTCCCATTCCTCATGATTTACTTGATTTTCAGAATAAGGAAGTATTTGCAGGATTCACTTCATTGGAAGAAAGCAAGCAGTAATTCACTGACTTTTGAAGACTTCCTTCTTTCATGAGAAGAAAACACTTATACTGCTAATCTGTCTGACACTAAAACCTCAGATTATATTACTGTCCAAAGGGGAACCATTTGAGTAATTATTAAGTTTTCTTCTTAAGGATTCACTTATCATAAAATATGAGATTTTAATTTTTTTTTTTCAAATCAAACTTTTCAAATATAGAGAAACATATTTCCCTGCCTTTTCCAACACAAGCCAGAAATAATTGACCCAAAAGAATATATGAAGTATTTTGTCCAGCTAACTCTGGGTAAGGCTTATAACTGACAATATAAACTATGCAAAAAATAAGAAAAGAAATTAATTGGAGAATCAATCTAGATTTCTTTTTCTATTTCTTCTATTGTTCAGGCATCTGTGATGTATTCTAAATCAGTTGTTTCAGTTTTGATTTTTGAGCTCTAGCAAAATTTGCTAAAATTTCATTTGCTCATTAAGTTAACAGAGGAACAAATATAGTACAGTGTAACATTCACGTTTTTAAATAACATTCCTTAAACCTCACATACATCAAAGTTAGGAAGAAGTCAGCTCAAGTAACCATGCAATCTAACATGCAGCTATACAACATATGAAATACTCCATAATTGGCCACTTTATCATGAGTTATGTATATCCACACAGCAGTACTCAGTGCAGAGTATCTAATAGGTTATGAATCTTCTCCCTAGTTTGTCCATGTTAACTTGTAAGTGTGGCATAAATAGTATTTGCTGCTCACAAAGGGCCAGATAAACCATTGTCAAATGTCACAAGTGTTCTCGTCAAATAATACCATGAGTGAGACTGAGTTGAGTATCTCAGTTCCTCTTAAATAATCCTTCATCCATTGCAATACAACTTGTACTAACACATATCATGCAAACCAGGATCAGTGCAGTATTTATACAACCCATGCTGACAAGAAACAAGGTGAGTAAGGACTAATGAGAGATATCTGTCAGCTAATTTCACAACATAGTGCATTTAGTTATAGCAGCTAAATCAAATCTGGACTTCATTCTTAACGTTCTTGGAAGAATGGCATTCTTCTGTTCCCTTTTCCTTCAAAAAAGGAAAGTGGGGTCAGGTATGATATCTTAAATGAACTCAAGGAATGGCACATCCTTTCCTTCTCAGACTGCATTTATGGACCATTTGTATAGTGTTTATGGAAATAAAGTGGCTTTGCCTAAACTTTACAAGGGAGAAAATGTTCAATTCAATTTTGAGGATTTATTTGAGAAAAGATTTAAAGAGAAAAATATTTTCCTGTTACTATAAGCTGTCAGAAATAATCACTGCTGCTTTATAGTACATCACGGCACTTATCACAAATTTACTCATTTTGGAAGTGTCTGTGGGTAAAAAGATTTTCAATAAAATCTTGAAAAATAGGTATTATGATATTCTGTAAATGAATCACAAACATTTTAAATATACACAAACTACCTATAGGGCATGCCAGATAAAAAATACTATACCTCTCAAGTTTGCTCTGCTTCTGTGTGCTTACAAAAAATAAATAAGGGGATGAAACAGTCAAATATGCATTGTGTAACAGATTTTGTTAATACTAGAAACAGAGCTAAGTAAACTTATTACAGACAAAAAAAAATAATGAAGAGAATTAATGTTGATTTCTCCTCCATTATACTACCCTGAGGAAAAAAATCTCTTGAGAAGATTAGGAAAATAAGCAAATTGCATTCTATAAATATTTTTCAGAGGAGTACTATCTATCTCAATAGAACACACTGCAGATTTGGCAACGAAAAGCTTCGCTGATGTTGTTTCACCAGTATCCCCACAAAGACAAAATTTGAAAAGTGTCCTTGAACATCTAAAATTTCTAAAAGGTTATAACAAAGGAGAATGCTGTAACCCCACTGATATAAAAGGGCAATTTACAAACCAGAAATCAACAACAGAAATATTCTGTGTAGAAACTGGACTATCCTAAAAGATCATTTACCATATTAACTAAGTTCACTTTTATTTTCTGAATATGCTACATCTAACTCCTCACATACTTATTTACTGCATTCTTCACACACACATTGGATTGAAACCACAATACTCCTGTTCACACATAATTTTAATGTAGAAATAAAAAGATAAGTTCACCTAAATTACTGTCTGCAGAACATCCCTGAATATTTCTGCCTGTTAGTCAAACAGTAGTTTTGTTGTAGTTACAATGAAACATTATACTTTAGAAACTCTTCTGAACCTGTTCGTTTAGGATTCAGGAGCCTGTATTCCAAAGCCTGAAATGTATTTACCTCCGGGACGGAGATTACAGCTACTGATACTTTTGACAGTATATGGAAAAAGTAATGATAGATCATTAAGTCCAAACGGTTTTAGCAGAAAACAGAACCCTTCACAGCTGAAACCTGGTCTGCTCTGATGGTCTAACATAGGTAAAAGCTTTGCGAAAACCTCTTCATCTGACAGTAAATATTCTTTTGAATCTCTCTATTCTGAAGTCACTCAGATTCCCTCTGCTTCAACACTTTCTGTAGCTATTCCTATGTTTACTAGTTCAGATAATGAGTGGTTACATGCCACCAAATCATATCCCTCTAATAGGCTAATGGAGAACTCAAATCATATTGTCTACTATGCCTTTCAGGAAAAGAATTAAATATATAAGTAACAAACCATGATGCAGGAAACATGCTGAGAAAAATAAAGGTCCTTGACAATTCAAATGTAAATTGAAGCATTTCATTTGAGGAAAAAGAAAGAAGTGAGATTTTTCTTGAAAGCAGCATGAGAGAAAGAAACAGGTTATCAGGCATTATTAAAGCCCAGACGTAGATTATGTGCAATTCTTCCTCTGCTGTGCACCTTGCTGAGAGAGTGAGCGAGCATGAGATTTTTGTGGTTCCTAATTCAAGTCACAAATCCCCATGGAAAATGCCTGAGTTACTCAATGAAAACATCAGAAAAGATCACAAAGTCCACCAAGAGTATGGAGCAGAAGAACAACACAGCTAATTTATGTTTAAATTCTACCTAATCTACACTGCAAGAACTAAGGCACATTCAAAGACATCAGTGGTTTCCGAAACAATCTAACTACATATTTTCTGCATATATAAGAAAAGAACACCATCTAACATAAGCAGACACTGCATTAATTAGAGGAATAGATATTAGTGATGTAAAAATACTTTTACTGTATCTACCTCATGATTACTTGATAGTTACTAATAATATATCTGAAAAGAATCTACAAATTTCTTGTGAAATTGTTCTTTCCCAATAGATACTGTACTGTTTCAGTTCTATCTCCAGAGAAATATTAAAACTCTCACTTAACTGAGGCTTATATTGTATATCTATATCAATTAATTGCAGAATGTGTATGTATGCACGTTTCTAGACAGTGATGCAAAGACCCTTAGCTTTGCTATTTTTAGTTGCAAAACAGTGCATAGTTTACATTTGATTCCTCCAAAAACATATACTTTCACAGAAATAACTAAGTTTTTAAGCTGCAAGGGTTGCTGTCAAGACTTGCAGACAGGGTAGGGGGGTACTCTGAATACCTGTGTTATTGTTCTTTAATCCTAGTGTCACATAAATATGAAAAAAAGATCCTTTAAAACAGATTGATCCAGTAAGAGAAATCAAACCCCTTACTGATGTAGGTAAATTCACTGATTTTCAGTGCCTTCCCCAGGAGAAGATGGGTTCAGAGTCTTTTTCTCATCCTTACACTTACTAAGGAATACATAGAACAACACACAAGCATGCAGCAATACTGACTAATTCAAAGGTATTACTCGCCTTTTGAAATAGCTCAATAGCTGATTGAAGCTATAAATAACACCATAAAAGGACCATATCTATAGAGCCCACAAGAACATTTGCTTGTTAGTGCTGCTTACACAATGGGACACTCACACTATTTAAGTGCCTTTTTTCTCCTAAGTCTACAAGATTAATTGCGGTCTTGCGTCATTTATGCATAAATATATATACACACACACAAGCAAACCTTCAAAGATCTCAATAAAATTGAGATTTTGAAGTGAGAATAAAATCACAGAATGCAATTTTCTCTAGGAGCGATGAGCTTTTAAGTAACAATGTCTAATAATTCTCTTCTTGCTTTTCTTACATCTCCTACAGATTTTTCTTATTCGCCATATCATCTGGAAGATGCAATAATAATAATTCATTTTCAATTACTAATTCAAAATATACTCTATTACGTTCACTACAACAATAAAATATTACCTATAGCATCTGTTTATTATTCGTAAAACCATGTTCCTAGCTCTAATTAAAGAAAAGAAAATTTTCAAATGTCAGGAAACTTTTCTTTTACAAGTTTAGATGCTGTAAGCCTTATCATTTACCTCAAGCGATGTCCAGTAAGTAACAAATGCATCATTCAAGAAAAGGTGGTCCCAACTAAGTCAAACCCCACAGTATACTGAAAAAAAATGAACACAGTCTTACTTTTCAACATTGAAAGACTCTCCAACTTCATTATAGTTTAATTTTAATGATAGCTAAGTTTCTACTCAAGTGCTTTGTTGGATACGGAACAAATTATTTAGGAGGCTGCAGAATTCGACTTGAAATGAATTTATGGTACTTACAAGCCCATGCAACTCTCTAAAATTGTTTATTTCAAATCAAATCTAAAACTTTGGAAGGATGTCATGAGCAAATATTGCAAATTACAGGTGTTTTTTTTTTTGTTGTTGTTGTTAAGTTAGGCATTGTATAAAAAAAGAAGATGAAGAAAAAGAACTTGCAGTGAATAAATAAATAAATGGCACTTGAGGTGTTCACTTTGGAATTGAGAAATCTAATTTTATGCCCTTAAAGTTGATTTCAAAACTGTAAGTTGAAAGCTGTATAAAGCAACAAATGATTGTCTACTGACAAATTCATCAACTTAAACAACATTGCAGGACTCAGTAGTTGCAAGTGCTATAATATTAAAATATTAAAATAAAATATATGATTGTCATAAAATGACTGGTTCTTATAATAAGTCACAAAACATCCCTACTGCCTCCTTTAAGATCCAAGTTCTCAGAAACAAGGTCCAAATCCCAAGATAGCCTCATATTCCCCAGCCAAGTTTAAAGTTTCTTCATGCTGGAGTGTCCACAACAGTTCACTTTAAGAAGTGATCAAGGGGAAAGGACATTATTTTTTTAATATATAAGTTCACTGCATAACAACCCTCACATTTCTTGCATTTCTAGAGCTAAAATAGCTCAATTAGCTTCTTTATATATTAGGGGAAAAAAAAAGTTAAAATGAGATCTGCTCATTTCTTCAGATTTGTATCCTGAACGTCAGAGTAATAAAGCTTTGGGGAAGGAGGGGGAAAGAATAACAATTAAATAAATGGTCTTACTGAATATGAAGTCCTAAAAACTTTCCATAGCCATATTAACCACCTGGTTGGCACTAAGTTACAGCATGTGGGCTGCTGGGGCACCAGAGAAGGTACTGAATACAATCTGGCTACAGATTTTAAACCAAACATTATCCTCATCATCACACTGTTTAAACTCCCTCCCACAGCCTTAAGGAAGTAGCACGTGGCACCATTAGAATTATGGTTGTAGAATTTTCCTGCAGTGCAGTCCTTTCTTTTCATCACTGCTAGATTAGCTTTTTCTGCTAACTTAACAAAATGATATTTGCAAAGAAATAATTGAGTTTTTGTAGCCTGGAGGCATTTTTTTCAATTAATTATCCATTACTGCTTTGGTCAACAACTACCAAAAAGAACTTAATCTAAAATAAAAACAAAACTTCTAAGTGAGAAGTTCAAAACTAAATGAAAGGATTATCAAGAGAACAGGAGTCACACATTCTCCATCAGCAGGACTGCTCAGGGAGCTCAATGTCATTTTTATACTGTTATATTACCCACAGACAAAAGAACCAAAGCTATTTAGAAAAAGACCAGCTAGCTTTCATAGAAATACAGTTCTAAAAGCAAGCATTCTCCATTAACACTTTGGGATACTTTTTTCCTGTTCTTGATCCTATCAGAAAATTGTCTCAGAGCTTTGCTGAATCAGCTTCACTTATAATTTGTCCCACCTTCACCATTTACTTCACATACCTTTTTCTACCACTTGACTGCATCTCACTCCTGCTTTCTGTTTTACTACACCAAATGAGCCAGCTTCTTTCAGTCTCCTCCTGTACCAGAGGTTCTCTATGTTCCCTGTGGTCCTAGCTTATTCACCACACTTGCATCACTTCAAATTCAGCAGCTCGGCTCAAAGTTGCTTGGTTACCTGCCACCCTGGCTATGCCAGGTCATGTTTCAAATTCACCTCTAATTTGAGCTGTGTGATACATGTAAAAACAACAATCTCACATGTAAATACCATACCAATAACTAGAAAGCTTAAAAGTGAGCTTTTCAACTTTTGCAAAGTAAATGGTTATCACAGAGACTGTGGTGCAGCACTGTGGAACTTACAGTGGATCCCATCTCCCCAGTATTGGTGTAGTTCACCCAATACAGTGAAAAATAAGAATTTTATGTTGCCTGGTCTGTACTTTT
The DNA here is from genome assembly GCA_013399175.1 of Odontophorus gujanensis. NCBI lineage: Eukaryota > Metazoa > Chordata > Aves > Galliformes > Odontophoridae > Odontophorus > Odontophorus gujanensis. The sequence continues at coordinate 203,307 of VXAB01004525.1, read as the reverse complement.
TTTTTTTTCCTCCAACACTTAAGAACTAATAATAATCAATCCAAGATACATAAAGCCCCTCGAGATTTATTAGGGAAAAAAAGTATGAGCATCACTTCATTGGTGTAGGATAAGAAGTCACCTACACTGAATTGGATGCGAAATTTAGACTTCTGTCTTGGGCTGTGAATTATGCTAAGTCCAAGAAAAAAAATAGACTTCAGACTGCTAAAGAAGTAAAATCATTTTCAAATGCCTAATCAGACATACACAGTCTGGCAAACATAGGAGGAAGCTGTATAAAACTAAAAATGTTTTTCCCTTTTCAATTCATTATTTCAGTGCTCTTGAGCATAGCAGAATAGTTGAGATACATCTGCTCACTATCATCTGTAGTATTTCCTATTCATGGTGAGAACAGATGGAGTCACAGTAATCCTCAGCAGATCTTACTGAACCATGTTCTGGAAGAACATCAAAACTGGAATACACAATATTTCATTGATGAAAGAAACAACAAAAACAAACAACAACCTCATTTACTGGCTGAAACACAAGGATGATCTGAAAAAGAAGCCAGCTTTAAAAGGATCCCTAATTTTTCCTGTAGCAGTATAACAACCAAGATTTAAAACTGTATTGAAAATACTTCTTCGTTATGAACATAGACATTTGATTTGGAGGTTTTGTTCTTGGGTGTTTTATGTTAAAGCGATAGAGCAACAGGCAAAACAACTGACCACATTTAAAGAATACTACTATTCTAAACCTGCTAGTTAACTAAAGCAGAAGATAATCATTTTGTTTATCATTTCTACATTTAAGCATTTCACTTCTTGTCATTTAATAGTGAAAACAAAGACCATTTATTTCCAAGCAGTTTAAATATTCGGTACAACACAGTCCTTCAAGTCACAGTTCAGGGAATGAAATGCGATTCAGCAGTCATGTGAACTCTGATTCCTTTCTAGTTCTCAGCATAAGAAAGCTTGTTACAAGGTGTGACTATTCACATCTGCTTTTTTTCTTTTTTGTATAAAGCAACTACTCCCAGCAGTTTCATATCCCGCATAAAATAACAATTTAATTAACTGTGCAAAGCAGAAAGCACTTCTGTCCTCAAGTACTCTATGCAGGTGCATCAGGTTGCCAACATACCATCTGGCTTGATGCAAGGTCTGTGTTTTCCACACAAGAAAAACACCTCACCACATGGGGCATTTAGAGCTTAGCTAAATAAATTAGCGTTCTGCCAATGCATAACAGCAAACCTTCAAGCAGTTTATTGGCTGTCTGATTACATGTTCCTAAGAGCCTCGTTGCAGTCAATAAAAGGCACGTGAAGAATGATGACAGTGTTACAAGAACACATCTCACACAGAGCTTTTAGAATTATGTAAATCACAAGAATTTCAACATAGCATTTATGGTAGCCTGTAATCTAGGTTATCATATTTCTATATTGTCACGAGCATGAAGGTAAGCATTTAGACTAGATGAAGTATTTAGAGAAACTCTTGATTCTCTACAGATTTTCTATTTTGTGAAGTTATATACATCTACTTCTTTTAAAAAAGAATAGCTTAAAGAAGAGCGTCATTTCTGACTGTTCTGTAGCTGTTCCTGGTGCAGCAAATTAAATAACAGATTAGCTTGCCTGCAGAAAACAGACTGCTGAAGTAGCATGATCTTTACAAAGAAAAAGCTATGCAGCCTTGAATGAAGACACCCCTAGAGAGAGAAACATCAACAATAAAATTCCTCAACTAGTGGAATGTATTTCAAGATTCTGCCCTCAAAAGTAGTTAATGTAGTTTTTTATCTACAGTGTAAACCTGGATGTCACCTCATATGAATCCAGCACAGAAGCTCAAGACTTCATTCCTCAGAAGTGAAAATTTGTCAATCCAAAGCAAAAGCAGCTGTAACAGCTGCCCATGTCTTTTTTACTGAAAGTACTGAAAAAGCATATACTGACAGGATGTCATCTGTTGGCTTGAAGTTTTCCTCCCATCCTTTACCTTTTCCTACTGGAATAGGAATAAATTCCAAAGCTTTTGACACATCTTATTCTATCAAGCTACCCCAGATGACTTAAAACTCTTTCTGTATAGATGAGTAGGCTTTGCTACCCAGAGTAGCACCCCATTTATGGAAACACCTTCGTTTTCTTCACTAGCAATTGTGCCTGCAGAGGTACTGTAGATCTCCACCTAACGCACTTCCAAGCCTTCCACCATTATGGTCTGAGCAAAACAGAATGTTTCTGTCTTATTACTAAATCCATTTCCTCAAAAAACAAGTTTAATAGCAAGAAAGTATTATGAGCATGGAAATTCATTGTTTGAAATCCAGTTAATAACATCCATTGTTATATCACAATACTTAAAATTCTTTTAACTTTCAGAGTTCCCTGCCTGTTTGAACATACGGAAACCTTTCCAATGCTAGCAGGTGAGTGTGCTAAAAAGATTCCATTAACAGGTAAGTAATAATTCCTTGAAAAGCTTGAATACTAATACACTTTTCCTTCTGAGCCTTAAAAAAACTTCAATATATGGGAAGAAGTATCCAGACAAAAGTATTAACAACCTATTTAAGAAAACATTAGGTTCTGAAGTTTATATGCAAATTCTGTTTCTAAATGCAAACAGATTGCTACTCTATCTCAATTTGTCTTAAAATTTGATTAAACACTGCTAACAGATTAAACAGATTATGATTGCTCTTTAGTATCAGAAATGGTCATCTACAGAAAGGTCTATAAAAGAAGCCTACGATCTTCCCCATCTCACCTTACTCCTGTGTTTTATCTTACCAGAAAATGAACAAGTTTTGTTTTAACCCTTGATTTATTATAAACAGATGACCTGAAAACGTAGCTAAAATGCTGACAAATTAACCTAGCCTCTGCCAGCATTCAGTATTTGTCTAAAACCAGTGACTGCTGGGTTGCAACAGTGCAATCTAGGGTTTACTGAACTATTCATAAGCATCTCCAACAATCTTGTGATTAGAGGCTGAAAGCACACAGTAATTACAATAGTATCACTTAAACAGTTAGACTTCACATCCCCTGATATTCCACCATATAGTACAGATCTGTAGACTACTTCGATTTAAAAGTCAAACTTCATTTCCAGAAGCAGCTTCTGCTCCAAACACAGACAGCATTATAAACTGTTTTCCAGAAGTGCTGAGCATTCAAGTCCGAACAATCTGACTTCTTTTAAAGATAATGGGCTTAAGAATTGCTTCTAGACCTTCATTTGTATGCAGAATATCTAGTCGTGCTCAGTAATATCAGTTATAAGTCCAGTGACTGTACAACTCATGAATACTCAAAAAACCCACTCAGTTACCCAGAGAATTCAGCATGAAATTAAACACTGAAATTTTTAATAACATCTAAATACAGTTAAAAAGAGGAAATTACATTTTACTTATTTTCAGAGCCGTATAAAACAAACAGCATTGGCTCTGTAGCTACATACTTCTGAAAGAGTTGAGCAAGCAAAGAAAAAAGAGTAAAGAAAGGAAAAATAAAAAAGAAAAAAACATAAAATCCCAATGACATCTTAACTGAAAAAATTCAAGGGGTTTCACTATGATAAAAAAAAAAGTCTTCAAATAGTTAACATTTTAGAAAGTATGCCTACTGAATCCAATGAAATACAGGTTTTCAGCCTAGGAAGGCTGCATGAAGACAGTTCTTCATTGCCCCCAGGGCACAAACTTGGGGTGTTTCATTTTTTCTTTTGGTTTGGTTTCTATTCTTACCAAACAGCAACAACAAAAATCTAGAAAGGAACCTACCACTGTTTTCCCCCTTCCTCTTTCCTGTTTTTCAACCACAAAATTTGTATTTTCCCGTATTTCTTTGTTACAACCCTCAATTGGATGCTGGAGCCTGGCCACCCCTCACTGCCATTCAGAATGTTCTTTTTCCAGTTGGCCACAGCTTTATCTGCAGCTGCCCATGTCTTCTGATGATGATTATAAAACCTAACTGGAAATATTCAGTTCCAAACAAACTCCTATGAAATGGATTTTGCATAATTAGGCTTCCTAAGGCATCCACCCCCTCCCCCAAGAAAAAGGAATAAGCAAAATATTCAGTGCTCCCTAAACTGAAACAGAACCAATTTTTTTAATGAACTGAGATTATTAGACCTTCTTGGATCTTACTGCAATAATCTCTGAATTAATTTCAGTCATTTGCAATTGTCATTACCTCTTTACTACTTTAGAATGAATGAGATCCATTTAATCTTCACTGTTATAATTAAATGTCATTAACCTAAACTAGGAAGGTTTAATGTTCCATAAGTCACAAATTTTAGTGTCTGCAGAGGAATAAAGATTTTTCATCTGTATTTTTAAAACAGCAGAGCATAGTAGTTTCAAGAGATCTGAAGAATATATTTTTCCAAATTACTCAACAATCTTTAAACAAGAGTGTTGCTTAAGCCACTTATTCAACTTTTGCCAGCAATGTCACAGTTTAGCATAACATTTGCAAATTAATGAAATGCTAATACAACACATCACTCGTATCAGCTGCAGACCAGGATATGGGTGGCTCAATTACTTCCGCATTTACAGCTCACTGAGTTGTGAAGGGCAAATATAAACTTATTCACACTACTAAGACGCAGCTGTTTGTGAGCTAACACCAGAGGAAGATATGGGGGTTTTGTCTCAGATTCCAAAAACAGAATGGATATATCAGCCTTTCTTTATGGTAAGTTTGGAGAGGAGGAAAGATGAACAAAACATTACGTGAATTAATAATTAGGAAATAATTTAAAAAAGGAGAAGGGTAGCACAACAAAAAAAGGGGACCTGAATTTTGTTGTATTATTAATCAGTCCGTAACTGTACGGATGTTAGTCTCATATTTGCTTTGATTTTTAAATACATATTTTACTGCTGCTTTCAAGTGTTTTGCTAAGATTAATGTATATTTCTACCATACTACATCAATTATTGCCTTTTTTTAACTCCTTAAAATATATGGTAACTCAAAGTGATAAGCTGGTGATGTTCACAGGTATCCTTAGCATTTTCCTTAAAGTTCTGAGCGTATAAGGTAGACAACTATCCCAACAGAATTTAACATTCACTAAGCTAAGGGAAAAAAGCACGAAGGTCCCAGTGTAAAGCTCAAACTTCCCCATCTAATCTTGTATCAGGCTGATGCTAATATACTTAATATACCTACAGATATCAATGGAAAGTAACTGCTCTTTGATAAGTTGTGCTACAGTCTTTATCTATAACACACAACTCCATAATGATGGAAAATGATCACAAGTTAAGGCAAAAAAAAAACCCACAATATTTACAGACTTTTTTTTAAAGATAGCTATTAGAATGACAGTAAATAACTAAGAAACATCCACTTGCAAAACCTACTGCTCCTACAGCTGATCTGGGTGCAGTAGGTACTCTTTAGATCAGTGGCTATGCAGTAAGATTTTCAGTATGTCATGAAGGAGTCACAAATTAAACCTTTCTCAAGGAGAAAGGAAACAGTCCTGAAAATGAATTTCCTACAGTCAAAACAATGAAAGCAAATGCCCCCCAGGAAGCTCATAAGAATGCCAAGAAAAATATTTTATGCATGATCACAGCTAATAATACACATATTAAAGAAGGAATTAGTAATTTAATTAGTAAATTAAACATTCAGTAATGGGAAGTGGTATATCGGAGATTAGAATAGAGCATTTTATGAAACATATGAAAAGCAGAAGAAACAAAGAGAGGAGAAATCCACGGAAGAGAATAAAACAAGGTATTATACAAAAATAGGCAGAAAATAGAGAAAGCGCTTGCTCTCTAAATCCTGTGGCAGTAACAGTGATTTTACGTGTTTTTTTTACCTAGTCTAATTACTCAAATTCAGCTTCTTTTGAAAAAAATTCTCCTTTTTCCTTGTTTGGTGGTCAAACGCATGAATAAAATTTGATGTCACTGCATACTTCTAACTGTGGAACGGGAAAAGCTTCCTAACAGATTTTTGTATTTCTTGGCAATACTGAGAAGCATGGACTGGCAGAATCAGCCTTAACTCTCAAACAAAGAAAAGAAAAACATCAGAAAAAAAAAATCATTACTGAAAGTGAAGCATAAATGCTCCTGCTCCCTTCTAATCACCTCCCACCACCCCTTTTCTCTAACTATTTTTCAGCTTACAGATCAAACTGTATTTAATGACACCACATTTTGTATTAGTCATGCTGCAGAAATTTTAATTGTCACCCTACATACACAGAATTCCAAAATACAGTTGCTCATTATATCACAGCACATTAAAATGAATGACAAAGAATAGATGAGAACGAAGAAGAATCAAACATCTGAGGGTGATGCTTCCCACTCAGATCTAGTTCCAGTAAATAAACACATCAATCTGCCACAACTCAAACATTATGGAAAGTGGATTGTGATATGATAAAAACCTCAATTTTATGCCCTAAGTCATCTTTCACGCACACCATGATTCAGATATCTGAACAGTTGTAAAATAAATTTCTTCTAAGGTATTATTCTATTTTCATCATTCTAAAAAGCTTAGAAGACCATCAACAATGGATGAGTTTGACAGTGACTCGTAAGATGCACATCAATAGGTTTTCATTAGCTTACTGATCTCAATGTAGGGAGAAAATATTGAAGCATGATAAAAACTACAGTACAGGAAAGTCAGGGGAGATTAAAAACTGTTATTGATAATTATCTGAATGGTTTTCAGAAAGACTAGTTACTTACCTGCAAAAGGGAAAAAGAAAAAAGAAAAAAAGAATCAGCTTCAAAATTAAGATAACTTGAAATCCTTTGACTGTAGGAAATCTTACTGTAGTTGACTCAATAAGCCAGAAAGTAAACCATCCAGGACCTACAAGGGAAATTCTGTGGACTGTGTAGAGGTTGGAGGGAGGTCAGACATAATAATCTCTGGATAAAGTCAAACTAGGATATTTCTGTGTTGTAAAAAAAATTATGCCCTGCTAATCTCTTGAATACTTAGAATGAGTCAATAAAACGGTTGCACAGGGACAGAAAAGAGGCAATTAAACTCAAATTACAGCCTTAGGGAGACTAAGATTTCAGATGAATCAGAGAGCTAAGAGAATTAGTTCTCATCTCCAAGATTTTTGCATACAGCACTACAGAACTTGGGCTCAATCAAAGAATAAATTTCATAACCTTAATTCATAACCAGAAAGCTGGAATGATTTTATTACCATTAATCTAAAACCGTAGAATGATATTCCAGCCAGAAGAATAATCCTGGCCTATGTGCTAAAGGCACAAACAAGCTTAGAATGGTTTGGGTTGGAAGGGACATTTAAGATCATTTAGTTCCAATTCCCCTGATAGAGGCAGAGACACCTCCCACTAGACCAGGTTGCTCAAAAAAGCTCCATCCAGCCTGGTCTTGAATACCTCCATAATGGAGGCATCAACAACCTCTCTGAGCAACCTGTTCCAGTTACTCACCATCCTCACAGTAAAGAATTTCCTCCTAACATCTAGTCTAAACGTACCCTATTCCAATCTAAAGCCATTTCCTCTCATTCTGCCACTACACGCACTTCTAAAAAGTCCCTCCCTGTATTTTCTGTAGGCCCCCTTCAGCTACTGGGGAGTTGCTAGAAGGTCTCCCCCAGAGCCTTCTCCCGGCTGAAGAGCCCCAGCTGTTTCAATCTGTCCTCACAGGGGAGGTGCTCCAGCCCTCTGACCATCTTCGTGGCCACTGGATGCAGTACTCCAGGTGGGGTCTCACAGGAGCAGAGTAGAGGTGCACCATCATCTCCCTCAACCTGCTGGTCACACTTCTCATGATGCAACCCAGAATACCCACCAACATCAGTATTTCAGCTCAGTACTTCAGCAACTCCTCCTCAAATTTTTGCTCAGCAGTAATCAATCACTTCTGGCTTCCCTCTGTACATATATATGTTGTTTTTTTTGTTATAGTGTACAAGGATCTTGCCTGAGGCAGCAGCAGAACTACTCTCACAGTTCTATATGTTCAAATCCAGCAATCTTCTCTTAACCTTCCTGATAATTAATGATTTGCAGATGTCTGCCAATGAGGCTTCAGAGAGGTATCTAAGGTGTAACATAAATTACAGGGTTTCACTTTTAGTTTGCTGTAATAGGGGAGATGCTCTACCCATAAAACACTAAACAAACCACTTTGTGTAAACTACTTAGGGGAAAAGAAAATAGTTATACGTTTACACAAGAATGGGGAAGGAAAGAAGTAGGCATGATTTATGGTTCAAAGAGCTTACAAAATTTTAGTTGTGATCTACCAAAAAGCTATTCTTACATACCTAACGGAGCTGCAGGCAGGCACCTGCAAGGCTTCCATTCTGCCAGAGCAAACAAGCACAGCCACATATCATTCACCAAAAGTAACAATGCAATAATATAATATATATTATATGTTATGCTATATATACGTCCACAGTAAAGACTTCAGGTAGCAGAGCTATGGAGGTCAAAGTAACTTTTCTAGACATAACGCTTTAAAACTCAGTAATGGTGAGAACCATATGTATACAAATCCTTGTAGAAAACAGAAGGAAACAGTGAAAGGATTACAAAAGGAGAATAACAACAGACGTCACAATAGACTCGCTAACCAAATATTATACAGTAATGATAGAAAAGATGAGCCTTCCTAAAGGGCAGCTCCAAAGAGCACCTTCAAAGCAGGAATTAGAATATCCAGCAAATAGGAAATACACAGGAAATAGTTTTTCCAGAATTTCATTTCACAAGAAAAGCTGCATTATGAACAGCTGTTTTAGTTACTGCATGTTTGCACTATCAGCAATGCTTGTTTTTTGTTTTTAACAAAGAAGCATACCGGATGTTATCTTTCCTCAGAACTTGAAATAGATTATTTCATTCTGATCTAGAAAATGTAGAAGCTAACAAGAGCACTTTGGGGACTCAAAAGACAGCTAACTTGTCCTTAAAAATCTTCTGTGCATATTAAAAATAACCGTTGGAATAAAGACTTCTAGCAGAACTTTCAAATAAGAGTCTCAGTAGTTCATAAGCCCATAGGAAGCAAGCTGAGTTTCCAATACTGGTTAACAGGTTGTACATAGAGCCATTTAAAGAACAATATATGCATAAAATTAACATTTCATTACAGCAATTACAATAGTTATCAGAGACAAGAATTGTTTATAGTAGAGGACTTAAACCCTAGCAGTTAGAGAGGTAAGGCTTCATGCAAATAAGTATCTTTCAGCAAGTTCACAGAGTAATTGCAGCTTATAGTTATTTTGCAGATGGGCACCTTTCCTGATGGAAAATACTTTGGGTTGAGAATTGAAGGTTCAGAAGCAGAAGATACAATTTTGTGTTGTTCTTTTGTCTATAAACAAATGGAAAAAAGTGACAAAACATGGAAAACTAAAGTGCCAAGAAGTTTAATGCGGAACTTCATCAGGTGAAATGTCTCAAATTTTAAATTAAAATTTTTCCACACGCTTCTGAAATGAAGTGCTCATTTTCAGTACGCTTGATGAGTGCTGAAGCCTATGAACTGCTGACAGGGAAGTGAGAAAGGTTATATTTTTCTAAGGTTTATTTGCTAGAAGTTATTCTCTTTGCAATTTTCTTTCTCTCTACAAATTTATTACCTGCACTAGATCTGCTGAAGTGAAATCTCATTTGCCAGTATATGGGAACTCCGTAACATGAGCGCTTTTATAACATCCCATTAGGTATCATTTAATAGGAATCAACAATGATATTATTACTTCTACACTTAAAGATGAAGAAAGAAACATTTATTTTGAAATCCCTATAATACATGGTTTTTTCTGTTATCTTGGTTACACTGATTAGTTCAGAAATTTGAAGAAGCAGAAAAGATATATCCGTTACTTGAGTAAACTAGAATCCACCTCTGGAAAGAGAGAGTATGCCAGCCATTAGGCCATATTTATAATCTCCATATACTCTTTTTGTTTTAACCGTTTCCTTGAGCTTCTTAATCTTATGTTCCCACCAAATTTGCATACTGATGGTTCTCTTTATCAATTCCAAATTCTTTATGGAACAGGACAGTGAGAGGACAGCCAACTCCCACTTTTATCTCTCTGATCTCATCTCCTCCATTGGAGATATATTTTGAAAAAGTTTTTTAAATGTTAAGCAATTTTCAAGACAAAACTTTCTTTCCCTATACTCAGGAAGAGATGCCTCACCAAAAATAAGACTGAATGAAAATACACTAGTGATCAATAGAGAAGTATTAAGCCTGCCTAGCTTAATTGTTGTGACAAATTTCACATCTAAATACAAGACACAAATTAGAGTGTCCACGTTGCAAAAGAGCTGATTAAGTGGTTCACTGCTGCAAAGAGTAATTCCATTCCTCCCCCTCTTCTTACCTTGTGAACCAGCCTGCTCCATTATTAGCTCTGGTACTTTCCTGATTGCATGGTAAACTTATTTAACTAACATGACAAAGCGTAAAAGAAATTGCTTTTTACACCGAGGTGGATTTCTGTAGGTTACTAAACAGAATCGGTTTAGCATATTGTCAGATAAAGGAATAGAACTAGAGCAGAACAAGTGATGGGATTACACAGCTAAGATCAGAGGCAGACAGATGACCCCTGCCAAAAGGGTCTGTCCCTAGCTTTTCATACAACATACAAAAAAAACAAACAAACTGTGAAGCTCGAGTTTAGCATTGATTCTGATAGTCAGAAGATGTTCACTCTATGCACGTTAGATAACGTAGGCGTTAGATAATATATACAGGCAATGGAGTCTCATCTGGTATAAATTATCTTACATAGAAAAAAAAACTAAAATTCTTCCTTTAATTGTTTTCAAATACTTACGATAGAATGACTATTAAAATAAATTAAAAGTTAACTATTACCTTACTAACTCTGTGGGAAGATTATTATTGGTGATGAATTTTTCCTCACACAATTTCAGTTTTGACAACTTGATGATAGAAATACTAGTTTTCTAACATGCTTTGTTTATATCTGTATAAACAGATGTAATAAAATATTTAACATTGTCTTATTTTACAAAAATAAGGCGTTCTTAAAATTTGTTACTTTCCAGTCGTGTTTCCCCAAAGATCTTTTAGAAGACAGTGATATACTCAGCACTTTGAATGCAGAATTGCATCAACAAGTCATGCAGAAGCAGATCATACATTCAAGAAGGAAAAGAAGAAGGGGAATATTTAACTTGCAATTCAGCTTAGAAAAACTAATAAGCTTAGAAACTCCAAACTCTGAGAACAACAGGGGGAAGATAAGTGGGAACTGTATTCAAGTGTTCTTTTTACAAGATTTCAAACAATTACTAGGTTTCTATATCAAAGGCACTATAAGTAGTAAGTGGTCTACCTTTTAATAAGGGAGATTTATGGAACTGGGAACCCACTCATACCAGCATAAGCTATTAGGATAATCTAACATAAGGAAAGCACATAAAGAAAAGGTGGGGGAGACAAAGAACAAAAACACCTAACAACAGTAAGTGTTGCAGATTCTGAAGAGTAGATATTCTTGAGAGTAATTTCTGAAAGTATTGTCTATCAGCCTTGAAACTAGAGTCCTATGCAACTTTCTTGATGCTGACTAATGTTCTAAAAGTTAAAACCACAATTGTAAGGCAAAGGAAGTTGGAAGAATTTTTTTAAGCCACCCTTAAATCTGCTTCATACAGAAAAATGTAGGTTTTCAAAATAAAAGTAGAACATGAAGCCTACTCTGTTCTCTGTAGTAAAGAAATTTCATTCCCAGGTAGTAACAGAAAAAGTCTGGATTCTCTTGGTCCCACATGGGAATCTAGGCTCTGTATGGAGAGAAATTGTATTTGTACTGTACTTGCCGATATATATTACATCCTTGCTCTTTGCAAATCAGTGAGCTACAACCATTTTTATTTATTCTCTACTGTGCTGTTCTTCAGCAGGTTGCAATTCTTTTCAATTTCAGTGGCAAAGCAAACTTCAAGTTAAACTTATTTTTTTTTCCTCAGTCAAAGTCCCTGTAACTTATACTTGTCCACATTAATAGAATACATTCAATAGGCATACTGACATTAAGTAATTTTCAGCTATGACATCTAGTTTAAAATACAACAAGACTTTTAATAGCAAACAATGATATATTTGTTTCCTCCAAAGCTATACAAAATTTTCACTCTGGGAGAAGACAGTCAGAAAACAAGACAGTTCTTCCATCAGGCTTTGCACTTGCAGGTGATAAATGTATGGAACAAAAGTCATAGGGCAAAAATAAATGCAATTACAAAGGTAATATAGACTCTTCTATCTAACCAAAGTATGCAACTGACTTATCCAGAAAACATTTGTATATAAAAACCTCTCCCACCTTCAGCCACAACCACTTGGAGGAAGTACATTTCATTAAGTAATGTTTTGATTTCAAATGATTAAAACACACCAATAATCAAGGAAGCCTGAAAATATACAATGCTATAGAAGCCAAAGCATAAGCAAATTCAGACAAGCATTGTGAAAGTATAGAGAGGTTATTTTTTTATAGAAAATATTATGAAAGCTTGGAAACAAATTCAAACACTTCTTCCAACTTCTCTTCCAGTCAATTCCAAATTCATAACATTTAATGTACCATATTGTTTCTGTAGGCATTAATTTTTAAGGGCTGATGGATATGTGTGTATTTGACCAAAAAAAAAAAAAAATCAGATCTAAAAACGATTAACTTTTTGCCCTCTGTGGATATCCAGGAAGATTAAGTGGGTTTATTCAGAAACAAGCCACAGCTGATACCAGCTGAGCCAGGGGAGACCAGACGGATGCACACCATTGCTCCTCCCCACCTACATGTAGCACCATTTTTATGAGTCTACCAGACAGTATGTGTCCTTCCAACTGCTGACCTAACAGCTGTATTTTTCTAAGCATTATGTAGCAGAATTACTGTTTGATTTTTCCTAAGGGCACTATGTAGCTCCAAAACTGACGAGATAAGCAGTAATTCCCTCACTGATAATGTGGAGATTTTGTCACACACAGTGATTAAACTGAACCATTAACTGAAAGAGAACGAGAGGAGTTGTACAGGATTACTGAAACAAAGCACCTTTCATTGATAGCACATGATGCGTTATTCTGAAAGATTATTAGTTTTAGTATGTTTTTCTAAGGAGGTCTAAACTCTTAGTAATTACTTACAGCAAAACAATAACTCAAAAAAGTTTACACTACTAATGATAAGTATATGATAAATTAAATTACTAAAATGACTGAGAAATGAACAATACTGAATGGGCAACATCTTCAGAGATTTTTTGACAGCTATATTCACCCTGATTCTGTAGCAAGACATATGGGGTACAAAACTCAACGCAGAAAAAGTAGCACATGACAGCGTTGGGGATGTTACTGTTAAGAAATCACAAATAGATTTTTCTTTTTATATTCCACCTGAGAAGAGACTGTCCTTTGTTCCTCACAAAGGATTTTTTTTCCAGTAGCAAGAACTTTTTTCATGTATAATCGAAATCAGGAATTCTGTGACTGTTTCTTTCAGTCACCACCTCCATCCCAGATCCACTATCAAAAATCTGTTAAACACTCCACAGTCAATGCTGAACATTTTCAAGTTGAGAATAAGGAAAAACATGTAAGTTTCGTATCCCTTTGATCTAATAGTACTTCTGGCAAAAGAAGTTCTACTTTTTCATTAGACAAGGTATAATATCTCTAAGAATTTGCTTGTTTTGCATACAGCATTGAAACAATTTTGCCTTAAGTTATGTGAATACTAGTAACAAATTTTCTACATCCACTATATAGAGTCCTTTCCCAAAAGATCAGTCATGTGTAATACATTTCATGGCATTATCAACTGTATGGGTATTTCAAACACTACTGAAGCAATGTTTTTACTTAAATCTACATTTTGCTTGTCAATTACAATATTAAAAAAATAAAAATATACACTTCCAGATAAGGTCTTAAATATCTGCAGAAGGCTCGCTCCACTCTACTTAATCTTTTTTATATCGATTTTAATTTAATTAGAGCAGTTTGAGCATATAAGCAACTTTTTTGACACTTCACCACATTGAAGCAACATATGTAAGCTCGCATATACCATTAAACACAGTGACACAAGTTCCAAGTGTTTCCAGATCCCCCCATATACACAGCTGCAGCACCTGAATTATTACTCTACTCTCCTATATCTCCACCATAGATACTTCACACAGCCTTGCTTCTTCTCCATTGTGAACTTTGCTTCCTCATCACCAAACATTCTCTCTACCACAAGACAGCTGACTTATTTCTGGATCATACTTCTGAGAATATTTTTTTCAAAGACTGGAATCCTGAATTTATTACTGCTTTTCATTGCTCAATTCACTTTGACATCAGAGATTAACTCAGTTGCCTTTGTATCCACCAGACCACCTTTGAGCTTTGCACAAAACTAGAGCATTGCAGTGAGCCTTTAGATGATAGATACACCAAGCTGAGTCCACATTTACCTCAACAAACCAACATTAAGAACTAAAGAAAAAAACATTTCCAATCCTGCTCCCTCAGGTCTTAAGGTACTAGAGTGACCCCATACTGAGGTGATCTACAGCCTAAGCAGTTAAGCCAAATGCAACAGACCTTTTATTTGGAAGGTGACAAATCACCTACAGTCCTCTCTATGTGTATCTTTCTCATATCCAGTGCACATCAGCCCAGCAACTATGTTATAGAGATCTAGAGTCTCATCCTTGCCTCAGGCAATAAAAACTCAATCCTCTTTCCATTCTCCAGACCATCACCAAGCATGTGGTTCAGCCTCCTCATCAGCTACAGACTGACAAACCCACAAGTTTCACTCACCTTTATTTCTGAGGGACTCTTCCTCTCTTAACAACATTCACCAGTTTTTTTGCCTCAAAACACCATGCTGCAGCACTGGAGCCAAATTTTCTACTACAGAAAGGGCTCAAGCTAATGAAGGCACAAGACCAAAATGTTGCAAGACACAACAAATCACCCAGGTGCAGCTCAGAAGAAATTTTAACTGGTTAGAAAGCAGGTGCTCATGATCTTCCCATTATAACACCTGTTGGCTTTCTAGCTTGTTTGCTTCAGATAGTAAGGAGGAAAATACTTTCAGGATAAACTTGAATTTTTTCATGCAAATCGTCATTCATAAAATAGGAGTTGTTAAATTTAAAAGTGCAAAAATTAGATTAATGGGAAAATGAAACCCCTTCTTTCTTTCATTTTATCACAGGTTCTTGTAACATTGTTATTCTTAAATTTAATTTCAAAATTGTTTTCAGCTTTTTTTCCCATTAATCCTCAACACTGGCTTTACAGGTTGCCATTCTTGAAGAAATGAAGTGTTAGACTAAAAAAGCTTTTTTGCTTAGCTTATACATGCTAAAACTCAATTTCAGTTTCCTTCTTCTTTCTTGAAAATGTATTCCTCGTTAATAATATTGGAAATGTTTAAAAGCTCTTCAAATCCTCTGGACTTTCCTGCAATCTTTCTTCCTGTAACCTATCTGTAAGACAGAAGTTTGTTTTAAAAAGCGCTATTGTTTTAACGTTTATCTTTTTCACAATTTTCTCATCAGAGTTATCAAATACATTTCTGTTGTGTGTTTTAACATGTAATTCAGACTACTAACGTCCAATGAAAATTTTTTTCAACGCTTTTCTAGAAAGGAGTAAAAGCTTGATCTAAAAATTATATCTGGTATTGTTACTCTTCCTGAAATTTAATTAGAGCAAACTATGTGATTCTTCTCTTTTTGCTTTAAACTAAAAACCTTATTGCTCATGTGCCCATCTTGCTAAGAAATTCTGTTACTCTTTGCTGACTTTTATTTTTCTTGCTATATGATCATAGTTTTATTATTTTTTACCTATTATCTTCTTGTAGCATTCTAACAAAGCCACGTGAAAATGATGCCTGTACTCAGGGGAACAAGTAACTTCAGATTCTCATTATCTTCTCTACAGCCAATATTTACCAAAAGAAGAACAAAGAAATTCTAAAATGAAAATCTGTTACAAGTTAGTTCCAATCACATTTTATTTGTAGAATTAATGTTCATTAAAGGAGAACAGATTTGCTTCTGCTTAAATTTGACCTTCAAGTGTAAGATTTAATAGGCCAGAGCTTAAAGTAAATCACTGTTGTTTGCTCATTCTTTTTTTTTTCTTTATTTACTGAGAGTTGTAGAGAGGAAATAAAATATGAAGTAAAAACAGAAGTCAGAGTACGAAAAAGGATGAGTATTAGAAAGAGTAGGCTAGAAGCTATTTAAAAACAAAATAATTGCAATGTTTTATTCTTTGTATGTACTCCTCATCTGATATATGTGAAATATTATCTAAAAAGAACAGTATTTGTAGGGCAATGCCTCAGAGAAAACAAAACTTCCAAGCAGTTCAGTTACAATACTGTAATTATATTTATTAACAAATGTATAGTTAATAAGAAGCACAAAATCTATATATTATATATTATATCTAACATTATCATGTGTAGTACATTAATATAATAAAAAGCACAATATAATGCCTTTGAAAAAGAGTAATAAAGAAACTTTCCCTGTAATGCTCTGTCACTGTGTGGACAAAGGAGACACTGATGCTTTTTCATTTAAAATAAAACACACAAACTAAAAACGTTTTTTACATAAAAAAATAACTCCAGATTTGCATATTGATCTTTGACCCAAAGTAACAGGATTTCAGACTTTCAGGGCAATATGTACTTCATAACATGTACTTCATTTTTGAGAACTTAGACGTGGCACATTCTTTTAAAACAAGCTCACATATGTTTTAAAACCACAAACTCCTCTCAGGTTAGGGGGGAAAAAAGGGGAAAAAAATTGAAAATCTCATTAGAAACCTGTGTGAGAAGTTTCAGTTTGTCTTCAAGCAGAGAGCACACAGCCCCCCCTTATTGTATCTTGACACTTCAATCTCTGGCTGGATCACGTGTAAATCAGGGTTAAAAAGCAAACTAAAAAGTAAAAATGTGAGATTTGGGTTCAGTTAGGGCCTAAGCACAGGGAAGAGAGAAAGTTCATTTTAGGTTCTGTACAGTTTCTTAATTCATCCATCCTGGCTCACCACGCAAAGTGCTGCAGCAATGTCTGTTAGTGCCCACTGATTGCTCTCTGCCTTTCATACCCTCACCAGACTCATGCGACAAAATAATCAACAAAATTACTCTGTCTGAAAGGCAGGGAGGTGGATTTTCAAAGGATCGTGAAGCAAACACCACAAGACAACTGTCAGTGGGGGATGTACGATGCAGCTGGATCTCTGTCTATGGAAGCAGTCAGAAGCACAGGTAAGAGCATCCTACCCCAGTGCAAGGAAAAACTGGCAAAGAAAGAATTGCGACGACGCAGGCAAAAATATGGGTTTAAATAATGCCAAAGAAACAAGAAAATTGAGAAATAAGGTGAAAATGCAGGCTTTTCTGATTAATCATCCTCTCATCTACTTGGGTTTTATATCTCACAGTGTGTATATATACACAATCAATGCAGAATCTTTCACAAGAGGATGACTGTAGCAAATGTGGGCATTTCAATTTAAACTATCCTCCTGATTTTATTTTTACACTCTGTATTAATTAACTTGAAGTCAAATGAAAGATCAAGAAAGTAATGTCAAAACCATACAGAAAGTTATTTACATAAAGTGCTGAATAAAAACGTTTTCCCTGATGCTGATTCTCTTTGTGTTTGGGGCCATCTGCTCTTCTTCCCTCATTCATTCTCTACCTGGTGGCCTGCCTTTACCCTGTATCCAACATTTAATTTTCACATGCTTGTCCAATCTTCTTAAAATTCTATACAAAAAAGTCCATTTGCAAAAATTTTCAACTGGATAAATACTTTAATAAAACGAAAACCACTGTCAAAATTAACATGATATCTTCATGTACTCCACATTTTCATTTAGCCTCCATATTGACTGTCTCCTTTTCTACTATCCTCCCTTGCTACTTGTAAATGCAGTAGTCTCTCCCTATTTCTCCCTATTTTATCAATCCATTATGCTTAAGAAAAGAAAGAATCTAATATTGTTTCAATACAAATACTGCTGAGACAGTAATGGAAATGACAGTTACTAATATCTTTATATTAAAAAATGTTACGATCAATGAACAAATGATTCATGAAATGGATATTGTAAGTTTTTTTAATAATCATCCAAATAATTGAAGCAAATTAAATAAGCAAAGGATGAGAATTATAATTTAATCAAAGTCAAATCTGTTCCATTCCTAACTTGAGTGCACTACAGTAAAACAATTTGTTCGAAGAATATTAGTCAGGTTGTACTATCAATCATTCATGTGATGAAATGCCAGAACAAAATTTCACACAGAGCTCTAAGCCAGTTGCTTTGGTATATGTATAGTGATAAAATCTTCAATTATGTGATCTCATTATTTTCCTTCAAGATTTCATTTTATTATATTTAAAAAAAAAAAAAAAAAAGATTGTGTTCATTCAGCAAAGATCTATTTAATGTTTTCATTCCTCCAGTTTATCAAGTTTGTGGTCTCATGGCTAATTTGTTGCTCCCTATTCAAGACCTGCACTGAAGAAAAAGAACAATATTTTCCTCATTAACTTTCTTACAATACCATCACAAGGGCCTTAGTGCTTCATAAACATATGCAAGTTTACTTCTATAAAATATCTGTGACAGGACTGCTCCTATTTTATATATACTAGGATGAATCAAAGGAAACTAAATACAAGTTAAAATGACACCCCTAAAAAGGAGACCTTTTGCAACTCATATTTGATTTAAAATATGATACAACCATAACGCTTACTTTCCAGCATTGCTCAAAACTAGTGTAACCTAAAATCAAATCTGTAAACATGAAGCAGCCTTAACTTCTTTCCCCAGAGAGGGCTGCATGTGGCTCAATAAGGGTAGGTCTGAATGGCAGAATATTTGGTGCCAAGGACACGGTGCATAGTCATACATTTCTCAGGCTTTTATGTTGAACTATGTGAAGTATTTCTCATGACCAAATATGCGTTAGTAGGTAGAACACATATTCTGGTTATATATCGTGTGGAAGTAATTCAGTTTTCAGATCGAGTCTGCTCAAATGGTTTAGCAGGAACAGAAGATTCACCCCAGAACCAGTTCTGATCTGAAATACAGTGCTCACACATGCACAACATATATTTTTTCCTTTAACACAATACATGCGTTCATGACAATTGGTCTCAGTATTACGCACCTCATGGCAGCGTACAACTGCAACAGGATTCTGCACAGGCAGACTCATAGATCGGTCATTATAAAGTGTATCTTTGCTGCTCTCTGCTGGTCACAGGGATTATTCCTTTATTTTAAACCTTGCAGAAGGAACTCAGAAACAATTGTGATAAGTGTAGTAAATATCAATTGAATACGAGGTTTACCGCATTTAAAGCATAATCTCAGCTACCACAATGATATTCTTTTTTTTCTTGAGAAAGTCTGTGTTCCTCAGATCATCAAAATTAAGAATAAATCCAAGAAGTGAAATCACACAAAACTCCACCTTTTCAGGCCATGGCATTCTGACTTACAGAGGTACACAACTAAAATTACTTTTGCTTGTTATACTCAAATTTTTGAAAGAAATAAGCAGAGCCTAATGAATCAACAGGCACAAAAATATGTTCCTATGTGTTTCACCGTGCATGATAGGACACTGCAATATTAGAACTGAAGATTATTTCACAGACCAAGGAAAATAATTTTCATTCTTTGCATATTTAGTATCTTTTCAAACATGTTTGTATGAAAAAATAATAATAAAAAAAAGAAACAAAACTCAGCACCTTCACCACCACCACCAAAGAAGAACCCCCATACAGGTAACCTGTTCAGTATAGAATTGCACAGCACAAAGTTGTGTATTTCTTCTGTTCCTTTGGGTTATATCTGTTGGATCCCAAGCATGGAGCAGGTGGACTGAAAATCCTTAACCAGTTCTAAACTCAAAAGTTCAGAAATACCAAATTTAAAGCGATGTCTCAGTTCTATTTCAGCGTGAAAAACATTAGAATTCATTTCCAGTGGATAAACTGTATGGCAGAGAACAAGTAAAGTCAGAATGAGATGAGGAAAATGAGGTGCACCATGCAGATGTGCAAAGGCATGACTGAGATACAAGAAATTTTTGCTTGATGTAAGGCAAAGCAAGAGGGTCTGAGAGTAAAGAAAAAATTAAGTAGTTAAAAAGCTTTTGGTTTTGTTTTTAAACAGAGTAACATGGTTTCTGCTGTGCCATGGGTAATGTTAGACAAATCTTCATGCCCAAAGGCACTGTGTCCAGACTGGATCAGCCATGCTGTTATCAGGAAGGACAGAGAGACAAAGGAAGTTACAGCAATGACCCAGAGCCCAAACAATTCTCCAGGTGTACGACTGTTTTTGAAAGAGGTAGTTTAGATATACATCCATTAAACAGAAAAAGCAATTTCTGAACAGCAGCTCAAAGGATCTCATCTGTATATTAATTAGCAAAATCAGCCAGTACAAACTTCAATAGATCTCCTTCGTGCTAATCCTAATGCTGGCATTTAGACAGTCATACGTATGAATCTCCTGGCAAAAGCATATTCTGAGCTAGGAGGATGCTTTTTGTGCAAAACAACTTGCCTTTCTTGTTACTCTTAAAGTTCATACCCATTCAATACAATATATTACTTGTCAGGTACCTGACAAACAAGCATCTGATCAGCACTGTCTTATCAAAATCTGTTTTGAATTCTTGCCTCAGCTTAATTCTGTAATAAAGAACTAATATATGTACATTTCCTACCATTCCCAGTTTCAAGAATCTCTAAGACATGCTTAATTTCTCTTTGAATTCTAATGTAAGTAGAAGTGTCATTTTTGGAGCTCTGAGCTGGTAAGTCCTTAGTTAAGAGGTCCCACTGGGTAAGTATTGCTCAGTACAACAGACTCCAAAATAAACAGTATTAAATTACCATAGTGAGAAAATCATTTTCTCTTTTCATAAAGAAGAATTTCATGGCAGACTAAGCTAATTTTAAAATTTGTTCAAACTATGAAATGAAAATTACACCTAATAAGTATACAAAAAAGTAACAATCTTTTCACAAATCATACTCAATAATGTATTACCTGCATGTAGCTGGAAACATAATTCAGGATTTTTGTTGGTTTGTTTGTTTTTCAGTTAAACAATTTATTTAGCAAAGTACAGAAATACAAACAATTTATTTGATTATTGTTTGATTTCAAACTCATATTTTCCTCTAAGAAATATCTCAGCACCTGTACACGTACACATTTAGCCATAGTCCCGGATTACAGAAGTTGAATTGGTTTTGAGCATGGAACATTAAAGGAAATTGCAAGCTAAAGAACATGTTCCCAAATGGCTTACAGAGCTTGAGGTCAATGCTCTCCACTTTATGACAACATAAGTAAGATGCAAAAAAATCATGTTGTGATTTCTGTGACTGTTTTCTAAAACTCCACATTAAATTAAGCAGTTTAAAAAACATACCAAAGCAACTGTCCAATATAATCCTATAGAAAGAATTTTCGGCGATTTTAAAATATAAATGTTTCATGACAAATTTATTTATTCCACAAACGTTACTAATGGCTTTAACTAACTAGAAAAAATAGAAGATTCAATTTTCCTTCATTTTCTTCTTGTGTTTTCATTTTAATGTTGTCACATTATTAAGATATTGAGTTCAATTTTTTCCATTAAATTCAGAATAGTAACATTTAATGAAATCTTCAGTGGTAACAGTGACATTTCAAAATCTAAGCTTCATATGTAAAGCTCAGATTACATATGAGGCTTAGATTTTGAAACTGTAAACTTCGTAGCCAATCTCATTTCTTTCTTCCATTTCTTTCTTTCAAACAAAAAAAAAAGCATTAGATAATTCACAGTTTTATCAAAATCTCCAAGGTTTGTATTCATCTATCCATCTGTATGAATGCTTTTTCAGCTGGTTCCCATAACATTTCAGATAATCTTCTCTTAGCAAATGTAGCGTAACCAAAAAACCTTTTCATGTCGGCTATATAAAAAGAAGATAATTCTAAACCAAGTCAACATCTAAAGCTTATTTATCACTCTGTCACTCGTGATTTTCACTTCCCTTCCTTGAGCATAGCTTCTTACACGTCATTTTCTATGTTCTAGGATGCTGAAAACAAACAATAGCAAACTGTACTTTACAAAGAAATATGTACTTTCAAAGAATTCCCAGAAAATCTATCACTGTCACAATGGCCAAATGTAAGATGACGGAATGATAGAAGAAACTGTGAAATTGAGAAATTTTTAATACTGCTCAGTACCAGTTTGAAATAACTTGGTCATGAATTTAAGCACTACAAACAGCATCATGAAGCATCTAGCCACTTTCCAGGCTACAACTGAGAAAAGAAGGCTCACATTTGGAAAATAAGGTTCAGCTGGATACACCTGTATCATTGGAAGTAGAGTTTTGTTAAATCATAGGAACAGAGCATCAGGTATTTTACACCTGGATTCAGCTTCTGTGGGTGGTTAAGAGATGGATAATTAATTGAGGTATTGTGCCACTCAATCATTTGCTTCACCTCCCTTCCACTGTCTCAGTAAAGTATGAATCTAGGCAGAGAACTCAGGTTCACCCTAGGAGAATTCTAAGCAATGAATTTAGGCTGTTATGAAATTCTAAGAATTTATTTCTACTACATTCTTCCCAAATGTATTTCTTTACTGGATTCCCAAACACAGCAGAGGCAAGCCGGTCTTTTGTCTGCTTCACAACCTCTTCACTATTGTGATCAAAGAGATCTCATCTCCACAGCTTTTTTGACTGTTAAGATTTTTAACACAATGCGCTCAGTCACAGAAATAGCAAAAGGGCAGCCATCTAGACGGCTTAACTGGTGGCCTATAGTATACTACAAAAGTATAGTATGAATTTAAAGTGTACTTCTTACATTTTCACTGAAGGACACTAAAGAAATCAAGATCTTCTAAAGATGTGCCTAGCGACATAATAACCTGAGACCTATGTCCAAAGAGATTGCGTCGCCTTCTATAACCTTATTCTCACCATCTACCTACACGTAATTAACTTGATATCCAACATGTGATAACATTCCTTTACCAACTGTTACTCCTCATGACATTTGCCATTCTACCTTTCACCTTAGCTTGACAAACCATTCTGTGTCACTGATGCCAGAGCTCAGTGTGAAGCAGAAGACACAAATTGTGCTTTGCTCTGTTACACACAGAGGTTTTAAATGAATACTGCAGGAGAAACAACAGGAAAAAAACACAAATGACTGCTTTTCCCATTATATTTTTTCTGTAATGACTTTTGTTGGGAGTGATTGCCTCCATCTTATTAAGAGATACTTGTAACCATACTAAACTTCTGCCCGGATACAATGAGAGGATGTTCAAAGTAGAAAAACGTGACTAAAGGAAATTGAAAAAAAAGAGAGAATGTTTGCTGTTGTAATGCTAAGTTATTTATTACATGTGCTCATGGTGTCTGTGATAAAATCACAAACTTTACAGCAAAAATCCAGTTTCTACAAGCATAAAAACTTGTAAGTTACTAGGGACATGCAAAGAAACAGGGAAGAGCTAAGGCAGGGATCTAAGGATTCCTATATACCTTCACAAACCACCTTCTTCCTCCACACTTCAGTCACTGCTCAAGGGGAAAGCAAAGGAAAACTAAGAGAGGGCAAGCTTCCCTCACGCCTTTCTAGGAGCCAAGTAACTGTCCATGGTAATTAACCCACTTTAATTCTGGGTAAAAAGCATCTTGGAATTTCCTATCTCACAGTACCTGCTGCTGAGGAAATTCTGAAAGCACAATTTTGAAGGTTTCAGTAGACCACAGTTAGTCTGTGAACTTCTCAGTTCTTCAAATGTATACTCAATATCTGTCATGAAAAAAATCCACACTCATGAACTGAGAGCTCTGTGTGGACCCTGACTGCCTCCTGACCAAGCAGGAATGTAAATAGCAAGGTTCACCCACTATGCTTACAAGTCTACTGCTGTCACCAGCACTTTTGATCATAGAATCATAGAATCAGAATCATAGAACGGCCTGGGTTGAAGAAGACCTCAAAGATCATCTAGTTTCAAGCCCCCTGCAGTGGGCAGGGTTGCCAACCACTACAGCAGGCTGCCCAGAGACACATCCAGCCTTGCCTTGAATGCCTCCAGTGACTGGGCATCCACAACCTCTCCAGGCAACGTGTTGCAGTGCACTGCTACCCTCTGAATGAAAACTTCCTCCTAACATCTATCCTAAATCTCCCATTAGTTTAAATCCATTCCCTCTTCTCCTATCACTATCCATCCATGTAACCAATAGATCCCCCTCCTGTTTATATGCTCCCTGCAACCACTGGAAGGCCAAAATAAAGCCTCCCCGGAGCCTTCTCCAAGCTAAACAACCCCAATTCCCTCAACCTTTCCTCATAGGAAAGGTGCTCCAACCTCTGATTATTTTAGCGGCCCTCCTCTGGACCCATTTCAAGAGCTCTGCATCTTTCTTGTGCTGGGGGCCCCAGGCCTGGATGCAGTACTCAGATGGGGCTTCCCAAGAGCTGAGTAGAGTGGGACAATCACCTCCTTCTCCCTGCTGACCACCTCTTTTCTAATACAGCCCAGGATACATATGGTCCTCTGGGCTGCGAGAGTGCACTGCTGACTCATGTCCAACTTCTTGTCCACCAGTAACAGGACAGGTTCCTTGGAGGAAGAATTCAAAAAGTAATCAAACTGCTGTTGTATGTGGTAGACCTGTGACTACAATGGACATTTCAGATAAAAAATAGTCTCTTACAGCTATAAAAATATAAACATGAGTCGTTCTGTATCACTTGACCTCACTATTGAGTGCATCATGATGGTCTATGCACAGCCTAAATGTGCTGTTTTATCTTATACTGATTTATTAGCAGGATATCCTACACTGCCTAACTTTACAACCATAAACGATTTATTAAGTTAAATGTCAAGTGCTTTTTTTAAAGAAACCGAAGTACAGAAAGTGAAAAAGCTCCCAGTGTGTGAGCCTTATAAACAGGTGGCAGACGAAAAGTGTCTTATAACTTAAGCTCTGGAAGCATAGAGCTTACTTTATTTTATGTGCTGGCACTAAGAACAAACAAACAAAACTAGATTTTATTCTTGTTTGTATTTGTTTCTGACTTCTCTGAAAAGATAACAAATAAAACTGCACAGCTCCTGAAGGCCTAGACTGAAAAGCCTGGAAGTGCTATAACAGTCTATAACTCTAATTCAAATGTTCTTTAATGGGTGTTATCTAGAGTGAAGAAATGACTTGCTGAAAATGTGCTCTCCACCTCTGCCCTCACTACACTGCAGACAAGTTCTCTCTGACATTTCCTATCTTTCAACAGTAGCAAGATTCATGTTCAGAAATTTTAACTGTGAACACCTTGAGCTAAAATTGGAAGCTTTTCTCTAGTTTATCTTTGAAGACAAATCACTGGGCTTGTAAGCTCAACATGGACTTCTAGCATCGCATTAAGAAAAACCCTTTGGAAACTGTGAAAAAAGCCTTTGGCAGCAGTCTGTAACAACTGTTCTTCATTCCGGTAGTGAATGACCAATCAGTGAAGCCCTCAAGATGGAAGGGGAGGAAAAGAATTATCTGCTGCATAGAGGCGTACAGAAAAATGTTTTCCCTCTAACAGAAAATACCCAAGAAACAGGGAGGTGACTGAGAAATGTAAGAGCTATTGGGTGAGCACACGACAGTTGGTGAGATACTTTAATGCATTAAAAACTCAGTGGAGGTGGGCAGAGCTTCACCAGCGAAAGTAATATTGGAACCAGTACTCTGAAATTGAAGTCAGTGAGAATATTCTAAACAGCTATATGTATAACAACCTGAAAAGCTATCAAACATTATTGTAAAAGTCACATTGAGATAAGACTACATAAAGGTAAGCAACCGCAGTGACCTTGAATTACATGTATTTAATGCAGTATACAAAAGGATAATTAACCAAATTTGCCATTGAGCTGGCTACTTTTTCTATAAGTTATGACTGATGTTTTTTCATAGTGGGCTTTATATGATTTAGAGAAGGGAATTAAGCATTTTTTCCTTCTTTTTCCTTTGAGAGTCCTTAGCATATCACAGATAACAAAGAGATAATTTGTATTGTTACTATGATTACATACATCTCAGTTTGTCACCCTCATTTTAGCCTTTGTGTAAAATTTAAGAAAAAAATGGCTCTGAGTAGAGAAACAAAAAGAAAATAGAATTAAGGAGACATCTGGCATACATAACTTCCAGAAAGTTATGGTACTATTGGCAAAGGCTGGGGTTTGTTACAACTTCAGTGTAATGGGATGAAGCTGAGCATTCACACACTATGTGATACAGGCCCCAGCTGGTGTTAATGGAAGAGCTAAAGCTGCCTTATCCTTCTCTTGCTCAATAAATCAGTGCCTGAGTTAGACTAATGAAACAGGAAAAGCTATTTTCCAGGCAGCAGGGCAACAGACACAGTTACACAGCAGCTTTGCCAAGTCTTCAAGTCTAAAAGGCGTAAACAATGAGAAAGCCTTCCCCAAGAGCATTTTTTAACCTCTTTCATCTGATTGTATAGCAACACAGGACCTAACACACAACCAATCCTGTCATTTACTTCCTTTGCATTCATATTAGAGTATGTATTTGTAAACTGAGAAAGCTGTGTTTTAAAAAGTACTGACTTCTGCAAGCAGTATCTCAGGTTCTCAATATTCTGATTGTGAAATAAAAGTGCATTAAAAGATGGATAATCACTTCCACACTATCCTCCAGCACTTCACACTAACAAAACCCAGTGCCACATCCATCTATACCATCTCCTTTTACACAACTCAGTGTCATTGTTATTCTGGTTTGAGCATGTGCTTTCATGACTTGAGTTAAAGCTTTTCCATCTTACTTACCAGTAAAAGTGTAAAAGCACTAAAAATGTGTTAGAATTCCTATTATCCTACAATGCTTAGGAAAATATGCGGCTGCCAAGCATACACCCTGTCCAGGAGAGTGGTGCTGTGGGATTGCACCCTTGAAAAAGGAGAAGAGGACCAACCTCAACTGAAGGACATGCTCAGCAAAGGCTAATGGGCTGCCTGACTGTCATCTTTACGCAAGTATAAGAGATTTCATGTCCTTATTCTGTAGAAAAGATCTATTTTCTTACACATTGTTCCAACTGGAAGACATTATCCTTCAGTTGGCACCCCATAATCTAGATGCTGAGCTCATTAGGAAACAAAAGATCATGGTTAGGCCTGCATCGAAATGTTTACAACTACTAATGTCAAGTTTCATTAAAGTCAGAGTCAAAATGCTTTCACTGGCAATCCATCAGGCTTTCCATAATTTAGTATCCAATGTCTTGAAATTTTAAATCTGCTACAACTATTCAGAGGGAGTTTGGAGCAGCTTTAGATTGCCTCCTAACAGAAGTCTGAAGGTGCATTCTACTGTATACTGTGTACATGACAGCCACTAAATAAGCCAAAACAAAGTGCTGCAATTGGTATTTGTGCCTGCTGAGAGAATAATTTCCTCTATGCTGACCCATGAAGATCATGGGAGCACAGAGTTAAAAAATACAGTTTCATACATTACCAGACTTTAAGAAATCCAAGGTGACAGTACACTGTACAGACAGATTTGGTTTGAGTAGATTGGATTTCATTATTTATTTTGAAATAGAAATCATATCACTGAATACATACAAATTTTAAATCATTGACAACTCACCGTGTTTCTTCAAGATCAGTTCAAAAGATAACAAGATCCCACTATTTACTCCATCCCTCTGAGATAAATGAACTCTACATATTATCTCTTGGAATGTCAGGATTTTCTTCTAGGTTTCTATATTAACATGTAGATTAATAAATTTGACCTGATGTAATTTTAGACTTCTGACTTCAAAGAACACACCCAAAGCTTCTGAGGCAACTTTCTTCTCATTTTTCAAGCAATAATTTTAAGAGTTTCCCCGAGTTTGACAGCTGTGAAAATGGACTCATGAAAGAAACGTGATTCATGAGAAATACTAAGATTATTACCTTGGAAACAGAATCCTGAGTATACTTCACAGAACTGACAAAACCTTAGCTATTTCATCACAAGGTGGTTTACACAGAAGACCTAAGGCAGTGAGAGTATTCAATTTTCATTTCTATTGAGTTCATGGCTTCTCTACTGAATATGACAGGATTGCCAGTTAGGAACACGTACCCATTTAAAGCTGGTCCAATGACACCAGCTACTTTCATATGGTGTTTAATGTGTTTTCATTTAATGTCTTCTCCCTTTAAATGGAAAATTTTATGAAGGTTTTCACCTGAGGGAAGCAAGGAACACGATCAGACCCATGTATTCTGCTATAAAACAGCTATATGGAGTACCAGTACTCTCATTCAAACACACAGGTCAATTTCATTCAGATGTCTATGGCAGTTGTAATTGTTCTTAAAATAACTGTGAAGGCCAGAGGAAAGGTGTGCTATTATAACCAACCACAAAATATTTTAAAGAAAAGGAGCAACTATAATGTATATTGTAAGGTATTTCACTTTCTGTATTCTGTGGGATGATAAGGACATTTTCTTTTATTTCAGCTTCCTCTCTGCAAGATGGCAAACAGGAATTCATTTATTTGGTTAAGCTCAAAGGGTCAGCTCTACCAGGGCCAATACAAAACAGTCTTACAGTTCATGTTTGTTCCTATGCTTTCTATAAATGGTTTCTATATTAAAGCATTTGTAGTGCCATAAGTTAATGATTCTATGTTAAGATCACATTCTGTCAAATGTTGAAAATTTCAATTAGAAGAAAGAAAAATCTAAGAAAATCCTGAAACATTACACTCTGAACACATGACTATGTTGAGAAATGTTTAAATGTCTTTTGGGAAAAAAAAAATTTTTTCCTAAATATTGAGAATTAAAGACGTAATAAAATTGCCAAATTTCTCCTTAGTGAAGAGTATTATGAATTAATTTATAATCTAAAAAAACTAAACACTGCTCTAATTGCACAGGAATTAACAAGATTCAATTAAAAATATATCTTGAAGTTTCTCCATGTCATCATCTCACAAACATAACCTTAATCATAAAACTAGAAATTCTGGTAACATTTTAGCCTCCATCAAAACACTGAAGTTATGTTTTTGAATTCAAGTCTACACCAGGAAGGAAACAGACTACAGAAAAATGAAGCTACTTCATCATTAGAGGTTTAAAGGCATATGAAGAGTCATGTTTCACGGAGGTTACTCTGAAAAACTTTGCATTACTTTGGAAAAGAAACATTTGTTGAAGGCTACTGACTTTTAGTTCAGCTTTAACTAAATTTCATCACTCTCTTGTGGAAAGGGATGAACTGTGTACCTTATCTTATTACCATGTATAATAGTATCTTATTACCATGAACTTCTTACAATTGTTACAAATGTGGTACCTCTCTCAGATGATCTGTACGAATAATTAATATAGTTGTTACTCTGCTGCTCAGTAGTAGGGCTGGCTGAATATCAGAACATTCCCCAGGGAGAACAGGTACAATCTGGAAATGCACATAGCATTCCTGTACAATAGAAAAACATGTTGCTTGCAATTTGAAATCAAATTCCTGCTTTACAATCTTTATTAATAATGAATTTATTATTTGTTGATATGATAAATCATTATCATTCAAAGATTTTTTTTCTGAATAATTTTGGTTGTTAACATTAGGCAGACCCACACAGTGGAATATAAAAAAAAAAAAAAAAAAAANNNCACCTCATCTAAACGCTTCTTGAACAGCGCTAGGGATGGTGCCTCAACCACCTCCCTAGGCAGGCCATTCCAGTGCCTGACCACTCACTGAGTATTATTGAGTAGTAAGAATACAAAAAAAAAAAAACAACAACACAGGAAGTAGAATTTCTTTAAATACGCGTTTTAAAAGCTCAGTGGCTTTAAGCAACAAAGAAACTGATTTATATTATCTTTCCACCCACTCTAATCCACTGCAAATTAAAAATGTAATAATTATATTTTTTCTATTAAATTCAGCTTTGTTTGAAATGTTTTATATAAGATCTTTGAATGAAAAAAGGAAAATAATTATTGGGGCTTTGTCACCAGAAATCCATCCCTAAACAAAAATAAATTTAGATTCTGGCATAAAAGTGAATTATGGTTTATGAGTATATACAGTTATTCAGTCTTCAAAGATTGCCATGTAAACCATCCCTGCATGTATTTCTTTCTTTGTTATTTAGCATATACAGATGTAAAACTCCTTAACAGGGAATATTATAAAACAAGCAGAAAGTTATAATATACAGATAAATATACACTAGCGTGCTGCTGCGAGAGTGTGAACATCGACAAATTATTTGTTGATCAACAATTATAGTTCAATTATAGGGACTGTGATTTCAGATCAACTCTACCTCTACCTAGGTAAGGTAAAGAAAAAACTGATTTTTTAAAATTTGGAATTTATTTTAAACATGCCAAATTGACATACTTTGTATTCAGTCCTCATTGAAAGTCCCTTCATTCCTCAGTTTCAATAGGGAGCATGGTCAAACCTAAGACAGGAAAGGTGGTCCATGTTGAAACTGGAGATGGTCAGGCTTATGGACTTAAGAAAATTCAAGCATTTTACATCTCAACCCTGTGAGAAACACAGTGCAACTAGACCCATGGACTGAGTGGACTTGGTTCAATGCTAAACATCTTATTTTTATTGTCAGATGTCATGAAAGGATTGGCAGGTCACTTACGATGTATTTGGCATTTGATCCCAAGCATAAAAGCAGGTGAACATCAGAAAGACAGTTCTTGATATTGAAAAGATTTAATCTAATTGTCACAGGCTTCTTGTGTTTGACAAGTACAAAATTGATTCATGGAATCATATATAGCTGAACATAATTTGATGGGTCAGAGAGATTTTCCCTTTAATAAAATAAATAAATAAAAATCAACTGCAACTTCAGTAACTCCTGAGAAATATCTTTTTTTTCTTTTAAAATCCTATTTAAGCAATGGAATGGATTGTCTATGTGCAAGATGCATTACACAGCCCTAACATGCATTAATAAGGCTTTAGCTGAAGTATTAATTCGAAAGAAAGTTGTAGACAACTTGGAGAAAGATTGGAAGACAGCTATAAACTAGATGTGAAGACTAGAAAGCTTGGCCTAACAGGACAGACTGAAGCAACAGTGGTTATTTATACTAGATAACAGCCTGAAGGGACTGAAGGGATGAGTCTGATACCAGTGTATGAACTGGGAACACTGTCTAATTCTGTAGCACCTGGGAAAGAAAATGCCTGCATTAAAACTGGAGGTGTAAATACTCAGTTGTCACATGAAGAAAATCTAATTTCAAATATGTCGAGTCAGAAGAACTGTTGAATTTCTACAAACATTTCCTAGGAAAAAAGAGAAGTAGACTCTTTAATGGCAACTGAGGTGAACTAAATGACCACTGACGTTCCCTCAAGTTCTGATTTCCTAAGTCTTTGTCCTTTTGCTAGGAAGATTTTTTCCTAATATCTAATAAATTTCTTTCTGTCACATTTTCTACTTCATCTATCCCTGGTAGTAATATTTTTATTTTCAGTTTTTCCACTTGTCAGCAATATTTCTCCTGTTTGAAATTCTTACTGTGTCTCTTCTTAGCCTTCTTTCCCATAAATCACTTTTAATTTTCCTAATATTCTCTAAACCTAGAACAAATATTATGTCTACTTCCCAGCCACTGCCTTTATTCACTTACCCTTCCCTTTATTCTCAATGAATAATACAACTTGTAACTGCTACATACTATTTAATAGTACAATTACAGCTAGGACCACTGCTGTATTAAACAAGATATTAAGGAAATTGATATTTTGCAAATAAAGGCAAATATGTGGTCAAAAAGACCTAGAGACCTAGCTTCCACCAGAAGTCTACAAAACAGAGTGCCAGTGAAAAACTCATATGTCTGTATTTGCCTTAAAAAAGTTGCTGTCCTTGTCACTGCCAGAGAGCTCTGAAATAACAAACTGCATAACTGAATATATTTGTTGTTTCTTTCTTTGTTTGTTTCTTTCTTGACTGTTACATGACAAGGCACATTCCTCAGCCTCAGCAGGGAACACAAACACTAAGACATGGTCCCAACGCCGCAGACTAAGACTATACATAAATTAACACATAATACTCAATTTGTAGTAATTCCATTAGGCATTGCAGCATGTTCACAGTATGTGTTCTGTAACATCAGCAGACATTACAGCATAACTACAACAACAGGAAAAAAAAACAACTGGGAGGACTGTGACTCTAAGGGCAACACAGCAAAATAAGCAGCCACAGCTCATAGTAATGCTGTTAACTGGTCACATATACTAGTTACTGTATTGCCAGAGTGTGATGTAATCTAGAACTTTATAAAATGCTATTTCGTACTGTAGGAGATATGCATACAAATTGGAATATAAAGTCTGCTACTGTAACAGGCAGAAACTTCATCTGTGCCAAGCAAATCTAGTTACTGGAAAGCAATCCAGATCTATTTCAGTAATCCAGATCTCACATATATTTATCTATTTGAGAAGAAGAAATTCATATTTCCTGGTCATCAAAATGGTTTCAATATTTTTATTGGCACTAGTGCAATTCAATTATTTTAGAAATCCATTTGCTAACTGCTTGGTGTTAGATAGTTTAAATAGTTTTAATGGTCTCCTGCTCCTCCTCACTTTTTTGGGAAATTACAAGCCAAAAAAATTGTCTTGAATTTCAGAATAATGTAATGTGAAATATCTAATAACTTTGTCAGTAGCATGCTTTGAATGGTGTTTTCACTACGTAGTATTTCTGTGCATCTCAGCAGAGGCTACTGAAGAAATGACAGAAGCTGTCACAGTTCCTGTACATCATTTTGACAAGTGTAATCATTCACTGTTGGTCGTTCTCTTTTTAGGCTACGCTAATTACCACTGAGCAGTCTTCCTACAACCACATCAAATATCCACACACAGTGCTACACTGGGTAGTTTAATAACATGAAAAGCCTTCTGATACGAAGTAGAATTCTAGAAATCCAATCAGAAGACTAGTTCAGTAGCTTCATGATTTTTTCCCATGAGCTTTTTTCCATTTCAGATTCAGGTAGATTTTGATAGTAGCATGACAAGAAGAGAAGAACAGCACTGTGTATAATAATTGCTAATTGTGACCATTTTTGCACAACTTCACCTGCATTACTGCATATGTAAGAAATTCACTCAGAGTAAGGAAACATATAAATTTTAGTAATAAGCTCAGTAAGCAGCAGCTCAATTTAAGCTTTGGATTTACTGGAGGTTTTCATTAACACCAACACTTAATTGGTACAAAGCATACTACTGCAGTTCACAATGAGCAGTTGAATAACTTATATCTCGTTGGATGGAATAACAGAAATCTTCAATGAATGGTCTAGAAGGAATGCTGTTGCAGTGCAGTAACATAGTCAGCAGTAAGTTGTAATGAGGCAGCAAAAAGGACAGGTAGAAACCAGGAAGGCAGGAGACAGAGATCCTCTCAGACTCACAGTTTAACTGTGAGATTGCAAATTTGTTACTAGCAGATCTTGGCACTGAGAGTGGAACTGAAATAGAATCTGTCAAGAAATTTCTAAGTGGTGGGTAGGTTTGGAAATTGTCTTCTGCTCTTTGCTGTGATTTAACCTCGCAAGCAGGTAAGTACCACACAGCTTTTTGCTCACTTCTCCCCCTTCCTCCTAGTGGGATAGGGGAGATAATCAGAAAAAAAAGGCAGAATTCATGGATTGAGAGAAAAACAATTTACTAAAACAGAAAAGGAAGAGAATAATTATAGTAACTATAGTCACATATATGCTTGTTTTGTAAAAAATGTACATATGTATATTTATATACACACATGTATATGTATGTAAATATTTACAAAACAAGTGATGCACAAAGCAACTGCTCACCACCCGACAACCAGTGTTCAGCCAGTTTCCACGCAGTGTCAGCCCCCATCAGCCTATTCCCCTCAGCTTTATAGCTTTTTTGCATGATATCATATGATATGGAAGATCCCTTTGGCCAGTTAAGGTCAGCTGTCCTGGTTTTGTCCCCTCCCAGCTCCTTGTGCCTCCCCCCAACACCTCCCTCACTGTTGGGACAGTACAACAACCTGAGGAAAACAAAATGTCCTTGGCTCTGTGCAGCACTGCTCAGCAGCATCTAAAACGTTGGTGTGTTATCAACATTGTTTTTCTCCTAAAGCCAAAAATTAGCACCACATCAGACACTATGAAGAAAATCAACTTTGTCCCAGCTGAAACTAGGACAGTTCAACAGCCACAATGCAAGTTAAGAAAACAGGCAAGAAAAAAGACACTGTGAACAGGCCTGCAGTCTCTTTAGAGCATCTATATCAACATTTCTAATGAGTGCACATGGAATAATGTATCAAGCTACAACTGTATCTCAAACAATCAACAGACTGGAAAATTCCTTTTCTCATGTGTTTCCCTGATTATTTTTCTTAAGCAATATATTTTTCTTAAGCAACAGGAGCCTGAAGGATTTAAGAGAGACCTATAATGCTGCAGAGAGAACCTTTTGGAATCCTACCAACTTCTGACTACTTTTAATCTGTCCTGCTGAGCATTTAGGCAAAGCACCAATTCTGAAAATGACAGTTCTCAGCAACTGCATCCCTGAGGCCAGTAGTTGAAGCACATTAAGAACATTCCAAATGCACAATGACAATAGGTGGCTGGTAATAGCAGAGTGGGGATCAAATGCTCAAGGATTAAAATATTATTGCATAGCAGCAAACTATTTAAGCATCCACATGACAACACCTGCTGCAGTTTCAATGTTTATATGAATTATAATATCTCTAGAAAAAATGGAGTGCAAGTGAGATTAATATAATTTTGTTGAAGAGAATTAGTTGCTAAAGCAGTCCTTTTGACATCAAAATCCTCTTAAGTTTTATGAGAGTCAGGCATTTGGATGGCACAAATCAGTGCAGCTGTACTTTACTAAAGCTACACTGGAACAACTAACTCAGGACCTTTTGACATAAACAGTTCCTACAGATACAAGTATGCTCGAAGTAGGACATTTCAAGTCAATGTTTTAAAAAGGAGATGATTATGCAGTGCAGGTTTACCCTTTCAGTACTGCCTTTAACAAACCCCTTGCAACATTCTTGTGTTCTGCCCCGTTTGGGAGAACGTCTCATTTCCTTTCTCTGTGCTTCCCGTGTTCAGATCTAAATTTAATAATTCAACTGACACTTCACAGAGGTGTTGTAACATATAATTAATGTCTATAAAGTAAACTGACAACATCATTAATGATTTTAAGCATAAAATTGATCATTATGGCAATCCTAAAACCTTGTGAGACGATCTATATAACTGAAAACCTGTAGGCCATTCTTTCTTTGGCAGCTAGGAAGGCCAACCATATTTTATGGTGCATCAGGCACAGCACTGCTAGCCAGGCAAGGGAAGGGACTGTCCCACTCTACACTGCACTGGTGCAGCCCCACCTTGAGCACTGTGTGCATTTTGTGGCACCACCATATAAACAGGACCTCTGCCTCTTTGGAGCTATCAACCTCCAGTAAAGAGCATCCAAAGAAAGGCTATAAGGATGGTGAAGGGAAAGATTTGGAGGGAAAGACCGTTCTGATCTTCCATTCTGAACTTCCCTAAGGCTGAAAAGCCTGTCACACACACAAAAAAACCATCAGATCATAGTGTCTCACCTCACTGAAAGACAGATGTGTATCACAGTTGTTATTTTTTCTTTAACTTTCCCCTCCAGTGCTGTAAGAGGATCATTTTGATCTAACAGGAGGCCAGGATCATCAGCTGAACCCATTCTTCTTCATCTACTCTAGCTTTTTGTTCCTCATTAAAACAACAGCTCTCAAATTGAAAACCTGCTATTTTATAGCAGAGAAGAAAGCCTGGGCTTGAAATGGAGTGGAGAAACTGAAACTTGGAATGTCTGAGGTACTCACACCTTTTTGATCATGACCTTTCCTGACCATGTCTGTTAAGTACTCACTCTGGTTCCCGGTACCAGTTCAAAAGGGAACTACAGATCATGGTAGAGATCAGCAGTCCCAGGGGAAGCTAGGGTCTACTGAGTGCAAACTGGATGTGTAACAGTCCTCAGAAATGGGTAG
Organism: Odontophorus gujanensis; assembly: GCA_013399175.1. Classification (NCBI taxonomy): domain Eukaryota; kingdom Metazoa; phylum Chordata; class Aves; order Galliformes; family Odontophoridae; genus Odontophorus; species Odontophorus gujanensis. The sequence goes on along the minus strand of VXAB01004525.1, from coordinate 166,970 downwards.
GATGATTCCAAAGCTGAGCTAAGGAGTACTGCTTTTCACAGGCTGAAGAACAAAGGGAAATGTAGTTGAAGACTTCCTTCACTTCATGGGTTGCTTGAGAGAAAGTGGAGAGAAACTCTGTGGAGGCATGTAGATGAGGCCAACAGACAAGAGACAGTGCATCAAGGAATGTTCTGATCACATGTAAGGAAAAAATTGTCAGTTATGAGGCTAATCAGACACTGACACAGGCTGTTGAGACGAGTTAGAAATGCTCAGACCTTGACTAAACAACCCTGCTTAGGACCTTGGCTCAGTTTTGAGTAGCAGGTTGGACTAGGTGATCACCAGAGGCTCCTTCCAACCACAATTATCCTCTGGTTCTCTGATTTTATGAAATGTCAGCCTAGCTACAGCCCCATTTCTCTACAATGAAAGGTTATACAAAAAGTTAATAATTTTTTGCTTTCTTTTTTTTTTCTTCCCTGCAATATACTGGTTTCAGTTGTATGGCAGTTGTGTATTCTGTGTTAAAATTCATGCACAAATTTTCATTTTGTGAAGCTTTTAATTCATCTGGGAGAAAACCTCTATTCTAAATTTGTAGGTCCTGAAGCACTGCACGTGTGGTCAGCTGTTTCAGTATTCATAGGAATGCTATCATTTCAGTGCTTGTTTTTATTATTCACACAGCTGTCACCCAGAGTGCACATATTTAAATAAACAGAAGAAGCCAAGGGCTAGTAAGGGCACACAGAAGATGTGATGAGAAAAAACAACAGTCAATAAATAAAAAAAACTGAAAGAACAAGCTGTTGCAAGGCTCTCATTCATAATGAGAAGAGGAAAACACCATCTGGCAAGTTTAGAGAGTATCTAATTACAGACTTACCATGGTCAGTTGCCAGCTTAAGTGGACCCTGACATCTGAAAGACCAAGAGAACATTCAGTGGCATAAGTGGGTCATGAATATGATCATCTCAGGTGGCTGAAGAAGTACTGTGTTCCACTACTTCCAAGAGGATCTCAAATACACTCATTTTTATCTTCTATTGAGGTAAACATGGCAGCTTAGCATCTTCATGCTTCTGTAGAAAACAATCCTGCATTTATCTTATAAAAAATCTGTATTAATTCAGAATATATGTCTATATTTTTATTCTGAGTAATGCCTTAAAAGAAGACACGCGGGTGTGGATTATATTCCAATGTAAGAACCAAGCTGAAGTATAAAAGGAAAAGCCTTTACTGAGCAGTAACAAAACAACTCAAGGATTATAAAGTTGCCTTAACAGCTTCTTGATGGAAGACATGTCTAGATGTTTTTCATGTTGCCCAAAACATGAAGCTTCTTGAACCTGTTCTATTTGCTGAACTTTTTCTTCTAATTTCTGCTGAGAAGTTTCTGCTAAGAAGCGTTCTGTATTTAGAGCAGAAAAGGTGAGTGGGCATTTTTGTACCTGGAATCCTCAGAATATTACCTTCTTGCTCTGCCCAGAAATGTTATATATCTACAATATTTTGTATGTTTTGGAAAGTCTAGTAAGCCAGCTAAAACAAAAAAATGGCTCTAACTAGCCTTTTGGATATGTTACAGATCAGCATGCAGTCATTGCATTCACTACTGTCTGCATTTACTTCAGCACAATAGATTCTAAGAAATCTGTGTGGTTTTCACTTGTGAGTAGATGAATGGGGACAATTTATCTAAACTCCCTAAGAATTAAGTGAATCCTTTAACCTTATAAAGAAGGACAAATGAATGTTAACTTGTAATTGAAGTCCAAGAAACAAAAAATAAGACAAAGCACAGATCAGTGTCAGAACAAATGGTGCAATATCCTTGACTCAGATTCTTAACTGAAAACCCAGTCACAACCAATTTCAGTTGATTAACAACTCCTTATTTAATGGAGGTCAGCCACCTAGCTCGCTAATTCTGTTTATTTGTTTTTGCTGCTAAGATAAGAAGTTTCTACATCTAGTGTGCTTTAAGCAAAAGTTTATATATGTAAATTTTATGGTGGTCTAGACAATTGAAAGTCCAAATGATGGTTGGTGAGAGTATGGAACATACATCTTCCATCACTAAGACTTGTCATTCTAAAGGCTAAAGGTGGATATATAATAAAATGAATGCAATAAAGATGACAATTGTGATAGTAGATATATATATATCACAGGAAGGAATTAAAATTTTAAACATGTACCTCATTAAATCAAAGAGAATGCTTGGTCTGAAAACATTCAGTGTTGCAAAATGCATGGGCAGTTTTAAAGTCTGGCAAATGAAACAGAAGAAGTTGGAATTATTAAAAGCAATACCAAATGAAATGAATATAGGAAGACATGAAATGAGTAAAGCAGATAACTTACAAAACAGGAGAAATTACTTAAGGAAAAGAAGGGAGACAATTTTCATGTCTAATAAAGAGTAAATCAGACACACTTCAACAAAAAGGCAGTTATACAGAGGTATCACAGGTAAAATTACAAGAATGAAATGAGACTATGAAATAGACCACATTATATTGTTGCCAACTGTGTCTCAAAATACAGACACATTGAAGGATGTATTCCCATACTGATGCTTTTTGAGAAAGCAGCCTATGCAAATAATACAGATGAAGTGGTAGAAACTCAAAGTTTCAATGTATAATTTCTTGCTTCAAAACACAAGAGGATGACACTTGATGTGGCACAACAGGACAAAACCTGGCTGCATTTAGACTATCAGTCCTGCCAGAAGCCTTATTCATTTGTATAAATATAATCAACTGATACCTCATCCTGTGATTTTCTTTCCTCTGGATGACTCATCAGAAGGGCACATGCATTAAGTGTGTGATTTTTCACCAGCCCTAGTGGAGGTAGGTAAGCTTCCTGTGAGCACTGGTGTATCTGCTCCTCCAGTTTGAAGATTAGTGTGTCTACAAATATTTAGAGAAGAATAAGCCCTGATGACAAAGCTACAAAGCTACTTAGCTCTACATTCCTTACATAGACAAAGGAAAATGCATGTTATTTAACCAATAAATAATGTCAAGGGATGGTCAAGGAAGAAAACTATAGTCTTAAGACAAACACTTCTGAAAGACTTACTATTCATGCTTAAACCTTATATTTGTTTCTGTTTAATGCTAATATTGATTCAAAGGGTTTTAAAAAAAGACAACTTTAAAAAAAAGAAAATACTATGGACTTTTAAGAAGCATATACTTTACAATTAAAAATATGAGATCGCAGGATGGCTTTCTGGGCTGCAATTTCTGTTTTCAAATAGTATAATAAGGTTATCATTATTTACCACAGCTTGATGATAATATGCCCAGACGCAGAAAAAAATGATAAATGAATTATTAATGCTAAAATGAGCCATACACCTACAGAGAAGCAGTAAAATATCCAACTGGAACTAAAAGTTATGGATCCTAACTCTACGTATTCTTTCCTTCCCATAAAATGTTGAAATAATCAGTTTGTAATTTCTTTTTTATTGCACAGAAATCAATGCATTTCTTGTTTTATTTTGTACTCAGTCAAAGAGAACTGCTATGACCTCAAAATTACCTGTGCATTTTAATATTCTTGTTACAAATCCATAAAATGTGAAACTGCTTTACTAATAAGGTCTTGAGATTACTTGGAATTACTTGTAATTTGCTTTTATATGTGACTTAGATTTGTCAAGCATTTTGATATTTGACTGCAGCTTTATTTCTTGTACGTACTATAGAATCACAGAATGGTTTGGGTTGGAAGGGAGCTTAAAGATCACCCAGTTCCAACCCTCTTCTACAGGAAGGAACACCTCCCTCTAGACCAGGTTGCTCAAAGCCCCATCCAGCCTGGCCTTGAATGCTTGCAAGGGGGGGGCATCCACAACCTCACTGGGCAACCTGTTCCAGTGTCTCACCATCCTCGCAGTATAGAAGCTCTTCCTAATATCTAGTCTAAAACTACCCTCTCCCAGTTTCAAGCCATTTCCCCTCATCCTGCTGCTACATGCCCTTAAAAAAAAGTCCCTCCTCAGCTTTCCAGTAGGCCCCCTTCAGGTACTGGGGAAAGCTGCTATAATACCTCCTTGGAGCTTTCTAGAGAGCCCCAGCTCTCCCAGTTTGTCCTCACAGGGGAGGTGCTCCAGCCCTCTGATCATCTTCATGGCCCTCCTCTGGACACATTCCAATGGCTCAATGTCCTTCGTGTGTTGGAGGCTCCAAAACTGGAGGCAGTACTCCAGGTGGGGTCTCAAAAGAGTAGAGTAGAGGGGCAGAATCACCTCCCTCGACCTGCTGGTCACAGTTCTCTTGATGCAACCCAGGATACAGTTGGCCTGCATTGCAAGTACACATTGCTGGCTCATGCTGAATCTTTCATCAACTGACACTCTTAGATCCTTTTCCTCAAGGCTGCTCTTTATAATGGACAGATTGTAGAAACGTAATTGCTATGACTGCTATTTTTTAAAAAATTAAAAAATTAAATTGCTAACATGCTATATTGAAATCAAGAGCCAAAAACCTTGTATTTAAAAATCAATGTAAAAGGTTAAATGCAATTCATGAATATGTGCATTTTTTCTCTTCTTCTTGACAGTAAATAAGTATACTTCAAATATCTGCTTTAAATCAGTAGTGTTACACTTGTCTTTTCTTATTCATATGAGCTTCTTCAGCCGTTGCCCATGGAAACACTGCAGAGCTGACCACTAGTCTCAGTGCATGCATCAAATGAATCTCTGAGGAGGGAATACTATTTATTAATATATTTTCCAAAATTGTTTTAAAATTAAAATTACTTACATGAAGATATGCTTGCTTAAAATTAAGGCTTGGAAACATAAACAAAACTCCAAAGGGAGATCAAATCAGTGAACATCCTCATTACACTGACTAGGTAGGCTGTTCCAGCAGGGTTTTGAGAAAAGTTTGTGTCACAGAAAAGCCGAATGACATGAAACATTAGAAGGTTGTTGAAGATAAAGCCCAGATTTTTCTTGAGGCCCAGATAAACTAAGAATTTATGTACACTGCTGCAGACACAATAATTATTTCAGTGTCACAGATTTTCTGTAAAGACACTGGGTAGTAGATCTGCCTAATTATTCAATGCCAAATACACTATGGGTCAGAGACAGTTGTAAGTACTTTCTAGGATAGAACCATATGGCTTCATCTATTCATTTATTCTAATGCATGTTAGGTCAGTAACATTTTGCTACCATATTTCAGAATTATCAGAGTCAACTATAACCACAGGATGTGAAAAAACCTTTAACAGATGGTTAGCAATGAATTGCTGTTCAACAAACGCAATAGCTTGACAGATGACAGATTGTTTATGTCTTGCCACTTTGGCAATATTACCTGGACCAATGCTGACACTGTTCATGGCTCAGTATTTTTTTGTTTGGTTGCGCGTTGTCATTTTTTTTCACTTGGAAACTAACCAAAATTCTTGACATAGAACAAACACAAGCACAAGTAAAATACACATATAGCATTACTATATGCAAAATCATTATACTGTCAAAAGTACTCAACCATTTCCACATTTCATTTAGAAAAAATATACACTATTAGGAAACGTTTATGGTAATATATAGCATTTACTTTGGAGTGTAGATGGAGGAGGGGGTTACTACTCAGTTAGGGCAATGATTTATCAATACCAAAAAGATTTCCTTTTTTTCCTTGATGAATATTTTTCAATTTCTGTATTGATGTTGAAGAGCAGCAGGAAACGTTATTTCAGTCTAATCTTCTAGAGAATCTTTTTTTTTTTCATAGCTTTTAATTTCCTGTTTAACCTAGAAAAATTTATCCTGTGTTTCAGATACACGAATACAAAAGATGGCTTTTGTTACTACATAGTTTGAATTTCAAATGAAAACCACTGCGATAATTATGACTTTCACAGTTATCCCAAAAATGTGAGAAAAGTATATCAACATGTCAGATTTGAGAGAAACTGGAGGAGATCCAGCTTCAATTTACAGAAGAGCAAAAGCAAATCCTGTTCATCCATCCAATTTGTGTCAGATTTATAATGTAATCTCAGTTACTTCATCGCAGTATGGCATATTTGACTACATTTTCTCAAGTACTCCGTCTCACATTAGGCACTTCATGATTTCTGTAATGAGGTAAGGTAAAATAAATTAAAAATTAAAACCTTGCTGTTTGTTACTGACTGCAAAATGATGCTTTCTATAAACAGAAAATTCAATCCTGGTCAGGTAATAATGTATTTACAGTTCAGCTGTCTAGCAGCTGGGCTCAGGAATTTTAATTCTACCTTTGTGTTGACTGTCTGAATCTAAAAATAGCCCTTTTCATGTGTCAGTTCCAGGTTTATCAGCACTGATTAACAGATAATCAACCTTCTGCACAAATGCTTGATTAAGACTCACTTCCAAAGCTGGGATCTGGAGAGCTGAATGTTCATTTGTGTCATTAGATTCTAGTCATTAGAAACCAAATGCAGTAGTTGATAAATAATGCATACATATGCATCTGATACTGCTTCTGTAAAGTGAGTTCAACATTCAAACGGGTGCAACTACTGTAAAAACCATTAATGGAAAATAGTGCTTCAGAAATCGGTACACAGAAGGAAAGCCACAGCAAAATAAACATAAATCAGACATTTGGTGTGTTCCTAATCTACTGCTAGCCTTAAAAGGAGACAGACAGAAACTGACTGATACTTCTCCAGTTCTTTCAAGAAGTTCTGTCTTTCCTTTATGCATGCACAATTTTCAATAAAAAGAGTAGAAGAAAAGATAATCAAAACATCCATTTTTGAATATATTGAATTCTCAACAATTTATTGTTAGGACGCAATTTTAAAGCTTCATTCTGAAAACTTTTCTTTCAATACCTCACTGCATTTTCTTTGTTTAATATTACTCCCACTACACAAAATTACATAAAATTTACTTACTCGCCAAGTTATAATCTCCAATTCCATACTTAATTATGTAATATATATATATATTATTAGAAGTTAATAACAAATTACTGTATTACCATACTTGGGTAACTGGTCCCTGATTTTATTAATAAAAGAACAATCAAGTATTGACTTTTGGCCAGCTGGCATTTCTTTTTTCTGCAAAAACTGCTCAAAGTTAGAAACCAATGAGGAAAAGATAATAAACCACCTCAACTTCTGTGGTAATATTTGATGTTCTGTAGCAAAGAAGATAGCCTGTCAACAAGACATTTTTAACTCTTCTTCACCTCTTCCTAAACTTGTAACTTCTGAATTGAAAATGTGAAAGAAAGGTACAAAGCTGTGCCAGGGGAGATTCAGACATTAGGAAAAGTGTCTTTACCATGAGGGTGATCAAACACTGGAAAAGGTTTCCTAAGGAGGTGGTTGTTGCCACATGCCTGCCAGTGTTCAAGAGGCATTAAGAAAATGCCTTCATCAATATGCTTTAAGTTTTCATTAGCCCTGAAGGGGCAAACAGTTAGACTTGATGATCTTCAAAGGTCCCTTCCAATTGTATTCTTGCACTCTACTCTGTTTTATTCTAAAATGGCCCCTTTCTCCTTCCTCTTTGTCCCTCCTTGTGAGAGTACTGATGCTTCTTTTCCAAAACAGCGAAGAAGTACCTTTTTTTTTAATCATATTTCATATTCCAAACCCATATGAAAGATACACTGAGTTAAAACTTAAGCTGTGCTGTCTGATTAATTTCCACAATGCATGTTGCATTCAATATCTCGCATATAAAGCCCATGGAGAATTGTATCACAAACAATTATCAATACAGGCTTTTTTCTTGATATAAGACTCAGCAGCCCCTGAGACTCAGTATTTTCACTAGACTCAGTAAAGCATCTTCAGCTTCAGAATATAGCTCATAAATAGCAACTTGCATAACTACTATGTTAAGAAATCACAAAATGTCAAACTGATATGAACTATAATCATTTTTACTCTGTCATAAAGATTTCATTTCAAGAAATAGATTTCATTTAACAAATACTGACACAGTGAATATGCACTTTAAACAGATCATTAGACAATATGTATGAAGATTCTCAGTTTGACAAGTAATTTGTTTATCAGCTTTAACAATAATGTGCACTTTCTACAAATAACTGTTAAATGTCTATAATGTTTAGAACGCCAGATTTTATCCTAGTGCAACTACTGAGGAGCTTGATAGATAAAGCTTTATAAGAGAAAATTCTGTAGAGTCACATGTACAGATCGTTCTTTTTTGCATGGAAATATGTATTATTCTCTAGTTCACACCTGAATGAAAAAGATTAAGAATCAAAAGAAAATATCTATGACACTTGAGCTTACCAAGGTGTGACTTCAGTATGCATTTGCCATCCAGTATACCATGCCATCATGTGAAATCAATTTATTCTCCATTCACATTAAATCTCAAACTGCATATATACCTCTTTGTTTCAAACTTGGAGTCACTGTTGAAGCACAACGGAGAAATATCTCAGGATGTACTGACTTTCAGACTAAATTTACTAAAAGATTTTGCCAGATTTTTCCTTTTCGCTTTAGAAAAGGTGCATTGAGCCATAGAAAATTCAAGACAATGAACTGTCTGCTTTTCTTGGTTTGCTTCTTTCCCGTCAAGCATCCTGTTCTCTCTAACTATGCAAAGTAACTCCAGGTTGACATAAACTAATACTGAAGAATACTGCTATTACTGCTATGGAGAACACTGTGACTTCTCCTGCAGCCTTGAACTAAAACATTTACAAAAGATCAAAATATGCTGTAACTGTTTTAGTGATATACAATAAAACTAAAGGGTTTTTCTTTTCTTTGTTTGTTTTTTAATTATTATTATTTTTTATTATTATTATTTATTTTTTTTTACTGAAGATGTTTGTTGATGTACGGTTTCAAACCAAAACTGTGCTGTATTTTAGAAATCGCTTATGGGAGGATCTTATCTCCATGACACATACAACAGAAGAAACTTGCTAGAAAGCCAGAGGTGTCTTTTCATTATTATTCTGACAATAAAATAGGAGATATGTTGCAACCTGATCAGCTCTGTAAGTGTGCTGAATCTTCATAAAGCTGCACAGAAGAATAAAAAACTAATTACAGGTACAGGAAGCTGTATTTAAAAATTATATGTACTTTAAGGTAGAAAAGCCATAAGGAGACAACAGAAACATAATATAATGGTTGTGCTAAAAGAAAACAGAAAAAAAATTAAATACCATATGTGATTATTGTGTAACAGAGGAGGACTGAAACATGCAGTCCAGCAATTACATTTAAATTCCTGTAATGGATAATCATAGGTTAGGCCCTAATTTGAAAGACATTCCTTTATAAAGCAATCACATCACTTGCATACTAGATACATTGGGAAAAAAAGTCTTGCTTTTCTTGTAAACACTGCACAGTAAACTCTGTATAGATATAAAAAAAAAATACATTACTGTTGCACACAAGGGAGCCCCTACATGGTTTTATTGCAAAAAAAAAAAAAAAGTCAAGATTTATGACAAAATATTATGAAAACTGCATGACATTTATATAACAATTGCATGCCCTGACATTCTACTGCAATGCTTTATTTTGGAGTCAAACTAGTAACTCCAGAATTACATTATAACTTGCTACTGCTTAAGTTTTTGGTAGCATTTTCATATTTTCAGTACGCATTCTTTCTTTCTGAAATAGAACTGCCAGCAGCAGACCATTAGTGGAGATCTTCTTGTTTCTCAGATGGGCTGCTTAGAAGGTGTGTGAAGTTTTAGTCCTAAGTTTTTTGTTCACTTGTTTTACTGATGGTAGTAAGCAGAGTTTCTGTACTAAGTGGTTTTCTAAGACCACCGCACTCCACAAACATTCTTAGTATCTCCAGTTGTGCTCTGTCCATTTGCTTAATGCGAAGTCCTGCCTTTGAATAATACGTTAGAGGAAATTGCCTAGTTAGCCAAAGGGTTCTAACAAGGTTGAAGCATAAAAGGAGAAGTTTTCCAAAGAGTATACTTTGTTATACACAAGAGCACCAGATACTGTTTCAGTGGCCAACAATTTGTCACAATGTCAGAATGTGCTCATATACATTCCCTAGACAGCAAAATCTCCCTTTTTGGCTTCTTTTATAAAGAAAATGCATCTTATCAGAAATAAATATTAGTTCGGTTTTCCCAGGTGACCTACCAAGTTAAATGAATTGCTGGGAAGTTTCTAGCTGCACACAGCTGAGTTGTCAGGGCATTGCAGTATTGCCTCTGGACAGCGGAGGGCATTGAGAGAAGTGGAAAACAGGCTACATGACATGGACTGACTCATCTGAGTATTCACTTTAACTTCTGCTTTGACACTTCAATGTCCTTGCTTTCCCGGCATTTCCTCTACTGCTGCTTTGCACAGATGTAACAAATGTTTCACACATGATATTGTTAAAATGGCATTATTAAAAGTAATTAAACTGTTAACACAGTAAAAGAGGTTAAAAACAGTCTATACTGAAGTTTTTACTTATAAAGGATGAGTCTGCAACACTATATGGTCAACATAACAAGGAGAATTAATAAGACCAGCATACACTGTTTTTCTAAGCTTGTATACCATTGTCAGACAGGACTCAGCTGACAGGTGTTCAGCTGAGATGGTCCTCTGGAGTGACCCAAATATCAATTAATTTTGAGTATAATTGTTTTGCCCATTTAAAGTCCAGCTGAGTTGGCAGTTTCACTTTTGTAATACTTGCTTTGGGTAGCCTGAGAGTTATGTTTCATTAAATCAATCCTGAGAAACTGTGTGTGGAAAGGAAACTTTTTCTGCCTATGTACTCCATCACTGGTTTGTGTTCTATAAACATTTGCTCCCAGACACTGAATTCTGGGCTATGCTCTTATCATTAAGTAATTACTGCCAAATTGCCAATTGCCATGTTAGAGAGCTACTACCTCTCTAAGAAATTCAGTGGTCATATTCTTGTGGCTATGTCTGTACAGCAGAAAAATCTGAGGTTGTCTCAAGACTAGTTCAACAAAATTAGCAAACTGCTGAATCAAATCCTAAGTTACAAAAGGCTGTTATTGCTGTGAGTTTGACTGGGACAGAAGTAAGATAAGCAAGACCTAACAAGACTATGGAGGTGTTGTACTGGGCAGTCAGTACAGATGTGACAGAAGTTATGAACTATCCTTACACTACAGCAAATATAGAACTGGGACCTCAGAGGTAAGCATAGAAAGGCATCAAGTGCCCAGAAATCTAAACAAAATAACTGTATAAATTGGAGTAGATAAGCCACAAAAGAAGGCTTATAAATACAGAGGAAACTGGATTTTGCTAAGGCACAGCTCTTCTTGAAGTTACCAAACTAAGCTGTAGGAATACAGAGCCACTATACTAGATGTAACTATTTAGGATATAGATAAAAGCAGTCTAAAATTCATTATGGATGTAACCACGTGCATTGTTAAGGTCATTGCCGCATCAAGAAGATAGCCATAGGCTAATGAATTAATTTTGAACATTTGACTTATAAATGCATTCCTGAAATTTGTTTGCTTTGAAAAAGTTCTCGCTACTGAAACTCAAATAATCTCTAGATCTTTGACAGGGAAAATTTTCATTAATTGGTTACTTGAAGAAAATATGACTTTCAATGTGATTCCAATGATGTCTATATTGTCAGTGCTAGCAATGCCATATTTGTCAGATATACTTTTCACTACATTAAACAAGAAGATAATTACACTGATTTTAAACAATAAAATGATACATTGACAATAATTTCAAATTTGAAAAAAAAAAAAGCACTGATGCCTGAATAGTGAGCAACTGCAGAAGCATATATGAAAATTTCCTCCTAGATAAAACTATCTTAGAAGGGAACGCCAGGAGGATACAAATCCACTCTAGGGCTTCTCCTACCATTGTTCCATCACATCTCGCAGACCCGAACAAGGTAAGAGGCTACATGGTGGAAATTCCTTAAGAACACACTGTGGAACTGCCTTGGTAAGAGTTACATGGTCAAGAAAACCATCTACAAATCCATACTGCTTGCTGAAGGCATAACTGGAAATTCAGATGGTTCCTAGGGGAAGACAGGAATCTCTGAGCTTGTCTGAAGTGCTCTAGGATTACTTCTTGTAGCTCTTCCCTATCACTCTTATAAACATCCCAATACAGTTGCCTTCTCAGTGTGAAAATCTTTTGAAATACATCATTTAAAATAGCCAGTCTCTTTATGGTGAAGACTGAAAGTAAGACTTTCTGAAGGGAGTGCCAGATTAAGCTTCTTAGACTAGAAGAAATGGTGTGGCACTTGAAATAAATGGCAAAAGCTGAAATAGAATTCCCCTTCAAATTATTCCAAGTGCTGACATTCTGCCAGAGTATAAATTAAATACTTGACAAAAGGAATAGCTACATAAAGACCCCCAAAAATTGTGTGACAAAGTAAAGCTGGGGTCACAGTTACATGCAGTGTCCATAACACTGTACAAAGCATAGCATTAGAATAAACTGCATTACAACCCCATAAACTTAGTTAAGTCATTACAACTCTAATATCCATAAATGTTTTAGAGTCTTTTAGAATCTTTAAGACTGTTTTTACACTCTTTTCCTCAGAGAATGGGGTTCCAGCTGTAGTAAAGTTCATGAAGCAATCTTGCTAACCTGACCCCTAGAAAGCTGACCTCATATAGCAGCTCCTGTTCCCTTTGGTTCTTTTTACCCTTCACCGGACAACTGTTAACTGTTTCCATCTGAATCTAACTTCTAGGACAATGGTGAAGGCTGGAGACACAGAAGACCCAAATGATGAGATTGAGTTTATAATGGATCAAGCCTCAAAAATATTTCCTAAGCTTCAATGAAGTATAACATAATATGCGTGAAAAGAAGTTCAGAGATTAAAATATCTGCCTCAGGAAATGAGTAAGCAGTCAGTATTATCATCTTTGACTTTAGTTTTGGAATAAAAATCCTCTTTCTGAGGATCCTTTCTGGCTCCTGAAAATACTGGCCATTGTATTGGGTTTACATGGCAAGGGTTTGGTAGCAAGGGATCTGCCTCTGTGAGCAGAGACCAGCACTGACCCATGTCAGATTACAGCCAGCTCTGGATGGCTCCAGAAGGGACCCACTACTACTAGAGCTGAGCTGTAAGCAATGCTGGGTGTGCCTCTGGGAGAGCAAATATAAGGAAGTGAAAAACTGCTGTCCAACAACATCTGGGAGAGAGAAGTGAGAAAATGGGAAAAAAAACAGCCCTGAAACCATCAATTCAGTGCAGAAAAGCCCACGGAGCAGCAGGGGATGTGGCCTGAGAGAGGCTGCAGCTCCCAGGAGACCCCAGGAGCAGAACTGAAGCCAGTGCTGCAGTCCATAGAGAGGAGCCCCTGTCCTCCTCACGGCAGGAGGTTGGGGGGAGCTGCTGCCTGTGGGTACCCATGTTGGAGCAGTGCACTCCTGAAGGATGGGTCCTGTGGTATGGACATATGATGGAGCTCAAAGAGCTGCAGCATGTGGACAGCCCACATGAGATGACTTCAGGAAAGACGGCATTCCACAGGAGAGAATCCATGCTGGAACAAGGGCACAGAGTGACCATGTAGGAGTGGCAGAGGTGAAGCCTTTTGGACTGACCACACACATCATTGCTGGCTCCCCTGTGCCGTTTGGAGAAGAAGACAGAAAGATTAGATTGAGTGTGAGCCTTGGAAGAAGGGGGTCTGGAGGGAAGGTGAACTTGGTTGTTTTTTTGTTTTTTTTCCTTTTAGTTCTCCCTGTCTGACTCTGTTATCAGTTATATTAAATTAATCTTCTTCAAGCTGAGCTTGTTTTGACCGTGACAGACCTATTTTGGGAATACTTTCAATTTCCCATAAGGAAATTGAGATCTAATAAGAAAAAATAAAATAAAATAAAATGATAAAAGAGACAAGGACAGTTTGTTTACTGGAGAGTATGAACATATCCCTTTACTGCTGCTCTTGCGACCAGTAAGTATTTGTACAGAGGTAGCAGAAGTGAAGTTCAGAGGACTTGACTCATTAGCACAACTGCAAGTGCATTTCTGTTCTGAAATTCAAATGAAAATTCTAGGTGGATGCAGAGTACTTCAGGATTCATTCCAGGAGCTCAAGACATCACAAAGGTGTATTAGGAGAAAAAAAGAAGAACAAAACATTAAATTATTGAGAGCTGGGTGTGAGGTAGGACTGAACAGACCTTTACATTGCCAATGTTAAGTGGTGCCTCATGGTACAATCTTTATGAAGACCTTCTCTAACTAGAAAGGAACACTTTTACAGCTTCTCTTGAGAAAGACACATCCCAGTGTTTTTATAGGTGCTAAGAAAGTCTGTCATAAGGTGAGGATTTAATTCACATTATCGGTCACAATGTAAAGGAAAGCCAAGGCCTATGCTTTTATGTCTGTGGCACCACTGAAATACTGCACATGCTGCCCCTGTCAGCACCTTGAAGCAAATTTTCACATGCTTAGAAAATAAATATGCTTCTTCCATGAGAACAAGCACCCATTTACAGTGATCAATCCTGAGGATTTAGGCACTAGAAAACATAGTTGCAAACCAGATTGCTTCATCGCCAGTAACCATTCACTGGGATAACCATCCACAGCTATGTCTGCTGCTGAAAAACATCTGACTCCAAACCAGTTCAAGACAAACCTGTAGTTGACGCAGTGAGACACAATTGCTCCCTCGAGTGATTATTTCAGAAAAGACCTTACACTGACAATCTACCTGACGGATGAGTGAGGATGTTTTTCACCTTGTATCCGTCTGACAAGGGCACTGCAAGAGGTCTCAAATTACTTGCCCATTACAGCTCACATCCAAGAAACAGGCTGAGGTCAAGACTGAAATAATCTTTAATTAGATCCAAGTAATCACATATTTGCTAACGGAGACAATCATATTTTAAAAAATGGAAAGCATTTAATATTATGATAACAGTAAGTTATAGTTTCATTATTGTTCTTCAATTACAATATAAAAAACATCTCCCTCCTGGGAAAGCAGTGATGCTGACATAGTACTTGGAACTATCTTTCCTGACTCTATACATCTACAAAACACACTGATTTCTTAAAAAGTTAATTAATGTGGAAAACATACCAATACTAAAATTGTTACTTCTTCAGTGCAACAGATCATGGATTTCAACCCTCCTGCTAAAGCAGGATCCCTACAGTAGGTGTCCAGATGGGTCTTGAACATCTCTAAAGAAGGAGACTCACAACCTCTCTGGGCAATGTGCTCCAGCGCTTACCCTCACCATAAAGAAGTTCTGTATGTTTGTGTGGAACATTGTATATTCCAGTTTCTGGCCATTACTGTTTGCAATGTACCCATCACTGAAAAGAGTATGGCCTCAGCCAATGCACCACAAGATACCACTGGCCTTCTTGGCTACAAGGGCACGCTGCTGGCTCATGACCAACGCACTGTCCACTAGGACACTCAGGTACTTCTTGGCAGAGTTCTTCTCTAGCAGGTCTTCCCACTATTTCTCCCCAGGTGCAGGACTCAGCATTTGCTTTTGTTGAACCAACAATTACCACAGATTTTCTCATGAGCTCTTCTAAAAAATAATGTGGGAATTTGTGCTTCCCTTTAGCTCTCTGTAGAATCATTAATGTGCATATATCTGTTTTATATGAAATTATAAGATTATGTAGTTAATGTTAACATGTATCAGTGGTAATTAGCAACTACATGCAACGTACGGATATTACCTGGCCTGATATCAGTTTTGAATCCTATGTCTAGTCAGATTATCAGTCCTCTAAGAAGTTTATAAAAACTGATAAAATTTCAGAAAAGAAACATAAAATTGTTTTGAATGTGGAAAGTAAATGGTACAAGACCTACGATAGTCTTAAAATTGGCCAAAACATGTACTATGAGCTTTGTCATGGTGAATAAGAGGGAAAGAGTTCTAAGTGTCTTTAAATCACAATGGGCCTCTTACTGTGACATTAACATTGGCATATGTGGGTAAGAACAGAACTTTTATTTGTTAAATAAGTCTTAGAAGTCTTAAACTCAAGTTACTTAATACAGTTTTCATGCTCGTGTATTTTCATTGATGCTCCTTAGTATTTCATCACTGGTATCAACAGTGGGATTGAGCACACCCTCTGCAAGCTTATGGATGACACCAAGCTGCACGGTGTGGTCAACACACCCACGGGTCAGCATGCCATTGAAGGAAATAGGCTTCAATGGTATATTAATAATGGTATATTAAATAAGGTTCAAGGGAACCTTATAAGGTTCTACAAAGCCAAGTACAAAGTCTTGGACCTGGGTCATGGCAACCCCCACTATCAATACAAACTGCAGGAGGAAAGGACAGAGCACAGCCCTGACATAAAGGACGTGGGGGTACTGGTGGGTGGGAAGCAGGACATGAGCCAGCACTGCGCCCTTGCAGCACAGAAAGCCAACTGTATCCTGGGCTACATCAAAAGAAGCATGGCCAGCAGGGTGAGGGACGTGATCTGGCCCTCTACTCTGCTGAGACCTCACCTGGAGTACTGTCTCCGTATGTGGAGTCCACAGTACAGGAGAGATGTGGACCTGTTGGAGCACAAACGAATTCTACATGAAGGAATTCAAAGACACAGTTTCTTTCATACTCACCTCCATGTCAGACGCCATTTTGTCAGACTGCCCCTCTGCTGCCATCACACAACAACAAAATGTAACGGAATCTTGGCAAGAAAGGTCAACCTCTACCATCATCATATGCCTCTGATATCATGGCCCAACATAGTAAAATAGGAAATTCAGAAAAGTGAAGCTTTTACTGCAAGCTGTAAGTCACAGTGCAAGTCAGAGCTGCGATTCATCTACTATCCTGAGATCCTTCTAGGTAACAGTGGCAAATGTTTTTCCAATAGCACATATTTTTTTTTTTTCTTATAAATACAAGTACGAATCTTAGATTTCAAAGGAAGCAGCTCTGACAACGCATAAATATACTAAAAGTATGTAACATGTATAACCTACAGCTAAATAAAATGACACAATATGAGAAAAAGTTCTTTCCAAGGAAAATACAAAGATTTAACTCAGATGAGAGATTATTTTCCAGGTGTGCAAACTGCACGCACTCCTGCAAGTGACAGAATAAGGTCTTATTCTCCAGATTACTGCACATGAGCATTATCAATTATCTGCACAAATTTGGGCTTTCCAGAAATATCAGTCTCACTACACACACACAGTAAGATTGGTCTCTGCCTGCCTTTTAAGTGTAACAGATAAGCATGATTAGCCACCATTAGAGAAATGTAGGCAGGCTGTTTCTTGGTTTTGTTGGTCTCAAGGGTACTGAGATACAGATAAGAAATGCCTGCACATGGTTTGTTCTGCCAGCAGCAATTGTCTTTCCTGGTGCCCTACAGCCATCACTTGGAAGAAGCACAATTAAAAAAAAAAAAACAAAAAAAAAGCTGATCAAGGAGGAACTTCTGATGCCAAAACTGTAGATGGCTTATTCTCTGCATTTGAAATCTCAACACAGGTATTTGCCAAGGAATTTGGCCAGTTAAATGACAAACAAGTGTGAGCTACAAGATGAATCTCCGATCTTCCTAAAAGAATTTGAAGAAAGGGGTGAGAGGATAGAAGAGTTCTCTTCTGGATCACAGTGAAGTTACATCAGTCAAGGTGCTAAAGAATGTTCTAGAAAAAAAAGTGCTTCACTATTGCTAATGCATACAGCAGATAAATACACATTTTGTATAATACGTAATCTCCAGTAGAAATGAGGGCATAAGGTTTTCTAAATGGAGATAATAGTAGCAATTAACCTTGAAATGTATTACATTAGCTTTGAAATATTTGTAAACTAGGTAATAAAAATGTTTTAATATCGAGTGTTCTTACAATGCATTGGCGAAATTAGACCATATTTTTCAAGAAAATGCTAATCTCAGCAACGACAGCATTTTGACAATACTGTAGTATGAACACAGTGTTAACCTCTGAGATGAAGTATTCAAAAGTGTAGGTATTTTTACAACTACATATGTAAAATGGATAGTTTAGAAAAAATAAGTCTTCTTGATGGCTGAGGAAGAAGAGAAGTAGTTTGTACTTGAAGTTTCTTCACTTATGAATTATTCACATGGGCTAAGTCAAGGAGATAGAGTGTATGGACAATGTAAATAGTCCAGAAGGCATTTCTTTTTGTAAATGTTCTAGTAAGCGCAGCACCTAGAGGTGCAACTATGAGGTATGACACTCCTGACATACTGCACATAACTCTTTTACTTCCTCGTTAAAGAATGCATTGCAGATTTGAGTTCTGGGTCGCTAGGATTTTCTCCAGAATATTTTCTCCCCTTCTCACTGCACACATGCACAGAAACTCTTATCTTTACATTTTTTCAACTCCACAATGATTTTAATAAAAGTTGTAGCTTCTTCTTACCCGTGTATGTGATGGCATGACTGACACAGCAACAGAAAACTGAGCACAAAAGGTTGTCAACCTGACTGAAAACGGTAACCGAGGACCAAAGAATAAGAGAAACAAATAACTGGATAATAAACAAGTACTCACCTGGAAAAACATCTTTTTTTTTTTTTTTTTTTTTTCCCCTTATTTCACATAATCAACAATGAGAAGGCTGCTGTGGACTGCTTTAGACAAAACAAGTTTTATCTGTCTGTTTAAGGAAGAATAATTTTGGTCTGTTTATCCAAAAAAGAAAATATGTCTGAAGAAATTTATTTTTTAATGCTTCTGTAGTGTTATCAGAAATTAACAATGACTACCAGAAATAAAGATAGCAACTGGAAATGACATTGAGAGATACCATGAGGGGAAAACAACTGCAAAAAGCAAAAATCAGAGGTGCTTTAACTGATTACATCATCTGCCTCATTAGGTTTAGGCAGCATTTCGTTTGTCTGGACTAAATTTTCTATCAGGCGGTGAACAATTAATCAATGGCTACCAGAGAAATAGGTCAGATAACTACATGAAGTACTCTTCTACAAGAGGAAAAAAAAAAAAAGCAAAACCACACAATCTTCCTTACAATCTTAAGAAAACATACACTCATTTATAACTTTATATGAAGAAATTAGGGCAGATAATCCAGGAAAGAGTCACAGGTCAACATGATAAAATAAGCTATAGTATTCTAGATGTTACAGCTGTCTAGCACTTGATGTTATTGCTGAATCTTTCACCTCTGATATGATACATAGGAGTGGAAATTCAACAGACCCAATAAATGAACTGCTAAGAGAAAAATAAATAATAATTAAAAAAAAAAAAAAACAGGAAAAAAAAACTTAGAAAATTCAAGTAATCTTTATTACCGCACAAGTGAGAGCGTAAGAAAGTAAAACAACCAAAAATAAGCCATTTATAATGTGATTATTGTGAGGTTAATCCACATGGATCTACCTGAATCTGACAACAGAGTCTTAAAGAGGAGTAGAGAAAACAGTACGATGATCAGAAATGAACCAACGCAAACAGCAGAATGTTTGAGTTAAGTGTAATGCAAAAAACTCATAATTGCAATGATGTAAGATCTNTAACTTTATATGAAGAAATTAGGGCAGATAATCCAGGAAAGAGTCACAGGTCAACATGATAAAATAAGCTATAGTATTCTAGATGTTACAGCTGTCTAGCACTTGATGTTATTGCTGAATCTTTCACCTTTGATATGATACATAGGAGTGGAAATTCAACAGACCCAATAAATGAACTGCTAAGAGAAAAATAAATAATAATTAAAAAAAAACACAAAAAAAAACAGGAAAAGAAAACTTAGAAAATTCAAGTAATCTTTATTACCACACAAGTGAGAGCGTAAGAAAGTAAAACAACCAAAAATAAGCCATTTATGATGTGATTATTGTGAGGTTAATCCACATGGATCTACCTGAGTCTGACAACAGAGTCTTAAAGAGGAGTAGAGAAAACAGTACGATGATCAGAAATGAAACAACGCAAACAGCAGAATGTTTGAGTTAAGTGTAATGCAAAAAAACTCATAATTGCAATGATGTAAGATCTAGTGAGCTTTTTTTTCAGAGTAAATGCTATTAACCCTCTGAATCAAGGTACAGAATACAATGATGTATGCAAGCTGTCATGTTAGGGAGACGTGCTTGAAACAACACGAAATAAATTTCCAGATATTTGTAGTTAATATTTTCTATTAAAGCAGACACTGAGCTAAATATTAACAAGTGATATATTAAATGTCCTTCATCTAGAAAGGCAAGAAGTCAAAACTGAATCAGAATTGAGCATCTAATTGGATTGCACGTGAGCAAACTGAATTCAGTATGAATTCGAAGTGTACATATCTATATAACTAACTCCATATATTGGTGTGTCAAAAAGCCTGATTTTCTGAAGCTAAGGAATATTTTGAGTGAAGGTAACTTATGGGAAAATCAGGCCAGAAAATATAGTAAACAATAGTAATTGCATGGGAACACGCATTAGAAGACAAAAGCGTTGCAATCCAAGAGATGCTTAGGTTAAAAACTCATTTTCCTTCAGTGGTACAGTAGCTACACTGGTTAAAAATGTGGCAGTAATAGCAAACATGTGGAAGAGAGTGTAATAATCTGAATGAATCGGGATTTACAGAAAACATAAACAAGAAACTGAGACAAAAAAGAACATACATTATTAAAAAGCTGGTGATCAACTTTCAGAATTTCTGTTTGCACTGGTTATTATTAAAACCCATTAGGAATAGACAAAAGCACATTAACAAAGACGGCATCATACAGGTTTAGTTGTTCTTCCTCTGACTGACACAGAGCTAGAAAAACATCTACTGCCTACTTTAAAAGGAGCATAAGTCTGGGAATGATTCAGAGAAACAAACAACTTGAATTACAAGGTAGAGATGGGGGGAGGGACTGGAATTGGACACCATTTTTTAACAATTTTAAAAAGAAAGAAGTTGTGAAATTAAGTGACTATTCTTTCATTCCTTGTCATCTTCACAGCACATCTAGGTTCTGGATTCATGCAACTTTAAGAAAACTTTATAGCTCTCTTAATTTGAGAATATCACTGATTCAGATGGATGGATCTCAAACAAAAAAATATCACTTGTGCTCACTTGCCCTCTCCTCTTATCAAGTATATTTCCTGATTTAGTCAAACACACTATGGAGGTTCATTACAAAAGTAAATGCATGGAAGTTATTGTCCGATAGCATACACACATGATCTGATAAATCCTTCACAGAGGAGCCTGGACAGACTGTATCAATGGGACAAGGTAAACTGTATGAGTTTCAATAGGGCCAAGTGTCAGGTCCTACATTTTGGTCACAGCGCCAGGTAATCCTACAGGCTTGTGGAGGAGTGGCTGGAAATCTGCCTGACAGAAAGGGACTTTGGTGTACCAATGGACAGTCAGCTAAATATGAGCCAGCAGTGTGCCCAGGTGGCCAAGAAGGCCAAATGCATCCTGGCTTGTATCAGGAATAGTGTGGTGAGCAGACTAGGGAAGTCATCCTGGCCCTGGTGAAGCTCACCTTGAGTACTGTGTTCAGTTTTTGGGTACCTCAATACAGAAAGGGCATTGAGGTGCTGAAGCAGGTCCAAAGAAAGCCAACAAGGCTTGAGAACGGTTTGGAGAATACGCCCTATGAGGAGCAACTGAAGGAGCTGGGGCTGTTCAGTCTGGGGAAGAGGGGGCTAAGGGGAGATACTATTGCTCCCTTCAAATACCTGAAAGTTGACTCCAGTGAGAGTGGGGTGGGTCTCTTCTCACTTGTGTCAGGTGACAGGACAAGGGGAAATGACCTCAAGTTGCAGCAGTGGAGGTTTAGGTTAGATATCGGGAAAAGCTTCTTCACAGAAAGGGTTGTTAAAAATGGAGCCTACTGGAATAGGCTTCCCAGGGATGTGGTTGAGTCACCATCCTTGAATGTTTAAAAACTATTTGGATGTGGTGCTCAGGGATGTAATTTAGAAGTGAGTTGTTAGAATTAGGGTAGTATGGTTTGGTTGCAGTTGGACTTGATGATCTTGAGAGTCTTTTCCAACCTGAGTAATTCTATGATCCTGTGATTCTGTGATTCACCTCTTGAATCAACCTGTGAAATCCTCTAGTCTCTGCCTTCCTTTTCCTCATGTGTTTCTACGTATCAGGAGATAATTCCCTGTACTGTTGCATAACATTTTAAACTCAACAGAAGAAAAAAAAAAAAAAGTACAGAAAGTCTTATGAGCACTAACATATTTATTAACAGAATGGTATCACCTGATCTCGTGACTGAGATTTTCTTCTGCCTACAAAGTCAAGTATGCCATTTTTTCTGCTACTCACTGACAAAACCACAATCTTTTAAAACTCTTCCACTCAGTAGACCATGAAGCTCATTAGTTCTAAATACCCAGGAAAAAAAAAAAAACACATAAGATCAATTTAACTTACATTGTTTCTAAAACTAAAAAGAAAAGAAATAAAGATTTCTCTTTTGCTATTTCAGCCTTAAGTACTGAAGAGTAATAAGTTCTCAAAACTTGGTATAGATTGTGCATACGCCAATTTGTAGCACCCACATTTGCTCTTAGCTAACATACAGGCCAGAAGTAGAAAAAGAAAAAAGAGTCAATACGTATTTCTAGAGGGCATCTACAGATTTTCATTAAAAGTGAACTGAACCTTGTGGAGAATAAGTAAAAATTAAGGCAATTTACAGTGATAGGCAAACATTGTGCTGCATACAATTTTCTCTTGATTATTGTGGCTCCTTGACAGTAAGAATGTCAAATTTACTTATTTAAATTAAACAAATTAAACAGGTACGTTCAAAATATAAATTCAACATTGGTCAGTAGGATATTTGCCAGTAGGACTGGAAATTATCAAAAGTCTTCCTGGTGGAGATTTACTAGACCAAAATCATGTATCATTCTCCTACTCACATTATTCTCATAATTTTTTTGAGAGTATGTTCTAAAATTGCAAAATATTAAAGCTCAGCCAAACGTTTAGCTTTTCTCCATTTTGTAGTGGAGCTAATATCCATTTATTCAAAGTCCCATTCTATACAACATAACTAATAACCAAACTGCAACAGGAATGAGGCCCTTGTGCTCACAAAATTAATCACAGCTACTCATCACAGAGGAATGGTGACCTTTTTCCGATCAAAAGTTTGCTTGGCTCTAATATTACTATTCTTCTATTATTTAAAAAAGTTTATTACATACTAGCAAGTTTGCATAGGGTACTGTGGTGTGGAGCACTATGGTCTTTATTTGCCTGTTTCTTTGACATCTTTTCTTCCTTTGCAGTTACAGTATTTATACAAGTTACAAGCATGTGGCCATCAGTGTGACCATTAGGCTTGAGAAAACAGCCCTTCAGTAGACACTGACCTGGGGACACTAGAAAGCTTTTACAGTATCAATGGACCAGCTTCAGCAGGTATTTAGAGACATCAGACTGCTTTAAGGCAGGCAGCTATGGACTGAGGGCACCTATCATAAAGTCCCTTGGCTTTGAAACTTGCTTACCCACCTCTGTTTTTTGATGCTGCAACCAGAACTGAAGTTTCTAGTGTGGAAGACAGCCTGCCTGCTGTCTAGAATGACTTAGTGCTATTTGAAGAGAAATACTTAACCAAGGAAAACTTCACTGGAGTGCTGTATTAAAGGTATCTATCTACTGCTCACTTGCCTGCATCAGAGTAATCGTTTGAACAGTGGTTTTAATTCAATTTATCTTATATGAAGACTTAATTGAACAAATTACTTCTAAGGAATGCCTGAAATTGCTAATATTAACATTCTATCATCTTTTTTTTCTTTTGAACACTGTCAGCTCTGTCTACTCATTTCACATATTGGTCCATGATTGCTTTCACACTTCATAATTCTGCACATAACTCTCTTTGACATCAAGGACAAACAGTGTACCAGGTTGATCTTAAGAAAGGTAAAATGTCAGAGAAGCCCATATGTTTACTATAAACATTTCTGGTACGAAATATTAGTCATTATGAATGTTCTGAAGCTAATATCCCTCCATTTCTAATCATGAACATCAGGATGAAGTGTGATATCACTGTGGAGGCGCTGAAATTTCCAGCAGATCAAAAAACATGCACAGAGACTGCTGGTTTCAGAGCAACCACATAACTCCAGTGTCATTTCCAGTCCTTGTCAAAAACAGTTGTAAATATCACCAGGAACTACCTATGCTTCCATGGTTTTCCTCTGTTTTTCCAGACAATTAACTGGAAGTTTTCATTACCCAGGATTATTAAAATGGGATTAAAAGCTGTTGTGACATTTTGGAGGAATAACGTTTTTCAGTAATACATCTCAACTCTAACAATGTTATCTCTAAAGTTCTACTACTGGCACTCTTCAGGCTCCTAAGTAAGGTTTCCAGACATTAATCTCGAAATTGTCATATTAGATACAAATAACATGGGAACTCAGAACCCATATTTTACCGTAATATGTATGAGTACTGGTATGACTTTTTTTTTTTCCCCTGTTGGAGCTACTAATTGCTATGAAAGCGTTTCTTTGTGAATAGCATATATTTTATACGAATATTTTTAATTACCCATATCCTCTACTATTCTTTTCTGTACCTTATCCCTGGCAGTACTGGTTTCAATGCGTACACTGAGGAAGAGTTGCTTATTTTACTGTTTATTAATGAGGGATTGATTTAGCTTTTGAAAAACAATTACCATTTTCCAAGAAACATTATAGAAAAAAAAAACCAAAAACATTTAACCAACCTCTTGATGTTTCAACCACATTCCCTCCAACAATTTACCCAGAATAACTGCAGTCAGTAGAAGATACTCAAATACAAAGTTCTTCCATGTCTTAAGTTCATATGATATTTGCCTATGAAGATCACAGTCTTTTCAATAGAGCACTTTAGATGAAAACATACTGTATGTTTGATTGGCTCAGTCCTTATTTGTGAATGACCTCTGGGAAAGCTTTCCATACAAGAAAAAATATAACTGATTTTAAATTTGTATCTACAAACTTTGTTTGCTAAATCTAATAAATTCATTTTTTAAAAGAGTCATTAAATTTTCTTAAGGAGGATATAACCTAGCTACTGTTAAATATTTAACCTAGAGACAAAGTCTGCACAACTCATGAGTGTGAATACATCCACTCTACTACTTATCAATTCAGGGGCTGTCATACAATATTAAAAACATATTTCTGAAAGCGGCTTTGTAACAACAGTTATAACAACCATTCAGCAGTTAAGGGCAACTGTGCAAAAACACAGTAAGAACAGTTAGCTAAGTGAGTGCAATGCATCATCATCTACAGATAAAGTCTCTGCAACCCACAACCTACAGAAACGTATAAATCTATTCTGCTACTTATCACTGTAGCAGCTGTCATACAATATTAAAAGTATTGAAAATGCTTTTATAACAACAACAGAATCACTCAGCAGTTGAAGGCAATGGCAAAATCACAGAAGCATACTGCTACTTAAGTGAGCACAGTGCACCAGGAAATAAATCTAAGAACATACTTTCTTATATTTTATTCTGAAAACATTATTTTCAGAAATAAAGTCTGTCTGTACTATTATTATAGATTTAGTTTGTATTAAAATTACGATTAAAGCAGAGTATTACTCATGACAGTTATTAAAAGACTACAATGAGAAAAATGAGATTTTGCTATCAATTTATGTAAATTGCACCTGAATTTTTCAAATTAAATACGGATGTGGTTCACAACATTCAGAAACATGATAAACCAGTTTGGGAAGGAAGACAGGCTAGCTTCAAGCTTTTCGTAGGGATTTAGGTAAGGACCAACTCTGATGCTCAGATCTCTTACCGAAGCTGCAGTAAACTTCGGAGGGTTCAGCATCCTGCTTTGCATTTACTGCAGTA
Organism: Odontophorus gujanensis; assembly: GCA_013399175.1. NCBI lineage: Eukaryota > Metazoa > Chordata > Aves > Galliformes > Odontophoridae > Odontophorus > Odontophorus gujanensis. Next base: position 141,065 of record VXAB01004525.1, on the reverse strand, counting down.
CAGACTGACATTGAATCTATTGGTGGTTTATAGATAGATGTAGGATGTGTCTCACATGCCACAAGTATATAAAACAACTCATTTGTATGAAACAGGCAGAAAGATTTAATTGGGACACACTAACCTTTTAGAAAGGGTGGGGAGAAAGGATACGAACCACCCTAAATGAAACCAAACCAGATATTCTTCTAACAAACAACATTTTCATGAAACTGCCACTAACTTCCTCATTAATTTCCAGGAAAGCATATGGGTAGTCATAAGTACATTTATAAAATTCCCTTTTCCCTAACATTTTACTTAAAAGCACCTGTAACGTGTACAATTGTATGATGCACATACTTTTAACTATGTATGGGTAGAACTGAACAGTCCTGATCCTTACTAAAATAAAATTTCGTTCAACTGCCCCTAAAAAGTTATAAACCATTTTCTATCGTGAACAAGTCTTTAATTCGTGAGTTTAAGAAATACTTTGGGAATAAACCTGCACTGTTCTTGAACCACAAGCAAATGAATTCATAAGTCTGTGCTATTTATCTAAAGCCTACTTTCATACATTGTTTACATCTACTACTTTATATCCATTGCTTGATTTTCATGTAACACACCTTTTTTCTCATTTACACCATTTGTACATCACAGAAATGGGACGTGCACATCTTCCTGTGATTTAATTTAGCTGATGAGCTGAAAAGCTGTACTGCACTAGGGATGAAGAAACTTAAAGACTGCATGCACATGCAGACAGACAGGCTTTTGACTGTCAAGGAGACAAAATAGGCAGCTGCATGATCAACCTCTTTCCTACAGAAACCTTGCAGTCACCATCAGGCAGCTTCACTGTATTCCTAATTGCCTTCGCTTTACCACTTCACCAGCCATAAAAACAAATATAGACAATAATCAAGTGCTAAATATTACCAAGGAACTGGACCATGTGTGACAATCAGACTTAAGAGAACACAGAGATCTGCCAACCTATCTAGATGGAAAGCATTGCCTATTTTGCAGAATCTCTGCAACCTTTAGTGCTGTAGATAACTCTTATCACAGCATTTCTCAAGTTGACTGACATTTCTATTTACAATGGAACACAAAACAAAAATAAAAGCTTAAGTTATCACATTAAAAAGGAATCTGTTGTCAGTTGACGTCAGTGTAATGCACTCCAGTACATACACACCTTCTCTGTAAAAATGCACTTGATAACACATTCTTGTGAGTACCTTCAGGGTTTCCAGATTCTGCAATTAAAACTTGCTAGTTTTAATTACACAGCAACACAGAGAAACATTTGTGTAGACTTCCGTGCTAAGAGTCACTTCAAGAAAAGACTGCAATTCTCAAAAGTATAATACAAATAGCATCACTTGAGATCATTTCATGGAAGCAAGTTTTGTTTGTATTGTCACACGTTAACACAAAAAACTACAATCTCTCAGTCAGCAAAGTTCCCCTTTTCACAGGTACAAGTACATGCATCATACTTAAATCCTAGCTTACAGGAAGATTTGAGAATACGTATTTTTTCAATATTTGAGGCAGAACATTTCAGTCTAGAACCTGATAAAACACTGGGGTGTAATGAATAACAGTACATTATCAACTTTGCTGAAATTGATGCTCTTTTACAAATAAAAAGTACACTAAAAGTAATATAAGCTTCATATTTCTTTCTTTTTTTTTTTTTTTTTACTTTTTTATGCAAAAACTCTGGTGCCTCTGGTAACTCTGGTAACTCTGATCTGTCATAAAGCATCAAGCAATAAAACTTGCACCCAGTTGCCTCAAGTGAATGTTGAAGTTGCTTATGAATCTGAGTATCACAGTTCTTCTTCCTCAAGACCATTTTCACATTTTAACAGTAGATTCAAAATGCAACAGGTTTTGAATACTACAAAACAGCTGTGTTGAATTTATAACAATCCCAGTCCCAGATGCTTGCATGAATAGATGACAAGAAAAATTTAAGGCAATATTTGCATGCTAGCATCCTGAAACATCCTTTGACACCTAGTGATTTAAAACTGCAGGGTTACAGCAGGAACCAGACACTTGGATTTTATGGCTTTTATCCCTGCTGGTCACCTCAGCAGCATGCAGGATTATTTTTCCTGCAAGAGAAGGATTTTCCCCGCAGCTGTAAGATGGACAGTGCGGCCCCACTGTGCCCACGGGGCTGGGGTGACCCAGGTAAGCACAACACACCCCACTCACGGTGCCCGCGAGAGAACAGGCACAGAAAAAAAAAACAAGCCACCAAAAAAAAGCGCTCCCTTACCTTCTAAACCCGCTTCAATCAGCCCAAACTGTTCCAACACTTTCACAAAGAGCACAATCACGATCAAAACTGCTATCATTTCAAGCCCTTCCAAGTTCATGGTGAGTTAGGTCATGGTCTGAGCACGGCCACTGAGGAAAGTGCTCTCCCGCCCGGCTTTCCCGGCGAAGCCATCGCTCTACGCGGGGGCAGGGGGGAGCGGGGCGGACATCCTGGCCGCGGCCCGCCGGGCGCAGCCCCGCTCCCGGGCGGAGCGGAGGGGAGAGGAGGGCTCCCGGGCCGGGAAGAACGAGGCGGAGAGCCACCTGGGGCCGGCGAGCCGCCGGCGTGGCCGCGCTGCTGCTGGCAGCGTCGGTGTGGGTAGCACGTCGCCTAGGAGACGCGGGGACCGGGCCTCGCATTGGACAGGGAGGGACAGAAAAGAGCTGGAAGCGAAAAGAAAGAAAGAACCGGGAGGGGGGACGCGGGGACGGGGCGAGGCAACCTGCGTGTGCCGGGGCGCCATGTGCCAACTTTCTGCGAGCTTCTCCGAGGGAAAGGAAAACTAAAATAATAAAGGAGAGGTGCAGCATGTGGCTGGCAACGCAGCGCCGTGCGTTACGAATCACTTTTCATCATTAACGACAACAACAACTCATTTAATTTTCCCGCCTTATTAAGCTTTATCTAGTGCTCGGGCTGGTTTGGTAAAGAAAAATTTGAAAGAACAGATTGAGAGGAAGAGGGAAAAGTACACTCGTTATTTTTTATGGACTCTCACTTCAGTCGTACGTGCTAAACAGAGTGTTTTCCCAGAGACACAGCAGAAATGCAGCCGGAGGACTACCAGGTATCTCGCACCTGCTGCCCTCCTGCAGAGGGCTGCAGCTCTGCCTCACACAGCACTAAGTGCCATCCACGGCTAAGGCAACACTATTTCAATCCCTTAATAATTTAACATCTAAGAAGGAATTTGCAGTAGAAAAACAGCGACTCTATTACAACAAAAATGAACGAGGAGCGACTGCAATAAATTTAATCCTCTCTGGTAGAGTATTGTCCCTCACATGGCTGGAATCCATTACTGTCCATTTCTTTCTTTGGATCATGTTCAAAAACCATCTTTGTGTCGCATAAGAACTGGCAGGAACTTCCAAATCCCCCAGGAATACTTGCGTTATGATGTGGGTTATCATTACTGAAAGCAGTGAAAAAAAGTGGGAATAAGAGGAATGATATAACAAATAATAAAATAGAATAATAAATAAAAAGAAGAACAATCCACAACACTTTCTACTGTGAACAGATAAACCCATCCAGATTAATGTTAGCATGTCACTATCCCATGCTTTTTTTGCTCAAGGCTGAACTCCCTGAAGCTGCTTAACACTCTGTCTGTTAGAAAACTTAAGGTTTACATGCTCCATCCTAAGCTTACTGAAATAGACCGTTGCTGGCTCTGCTAAGACATTGTGCAAATCTTAAAGTTTGCATTCATTTCACTTTTGCAGGCTACTTTTTCCTTGGTTAGCCACTTTTAAGTGCTGCAAACTTTTTCCTTACATTCTTCTTTTTTCTCTCATTTAATCTTTCTTTCAAACAAGCTGAAAATCTTATCTGCTAAGCTGCATTATCAGTGGCTTTAAAGACTGCAGGTCCTGCTCTGGTGTCCCTGCTGGAGAGGGGATGGGACCCAGAGGTCCCTGCCAGCCTCAACCATTCTGTGATTCTCTTTCTCATCTGCTCTTAACCACCAGCCTTGAGAACCTTCTCTATATTTTTTTCTCTTTTTGACACATACAGAGATAATACACAACTATCCTTTCCTTTATTAGCTCACCACTTTTTAGTAAAACTCTATGAAACCTTACAAAAGGTATTTCTCTTGCTGTCTCCTATTCAACAAAGCATTTAGTATAAAATCTTACTTTTTATCATAAGAATAAATATATGAAATTGAAATCACTGGTCATATTTCAAGCTGGGGACATATCTAAATGATCACTTCTCATCTTGTGATGCAGCTTTAAACTAGAATACAGTAAACATTTTACATTACTAAGATCCTAGGCACCGTGAATCATATTGCTATTGCTTAATATTGTGTATCATGAAATGTCAATGTTGTAAAAAGGCCCAATCAATTTGAATTGAAAATTGATGAGTGGGACTACATTGAGAGTTCCCAGGAATGCTTATCTTTATCCCTGACATTTCCTCTTCTTCTGCACTCATATTCATTGGAGTTGCCATTAAGCTGCTCTCCATTTTTGGTCACGGCTCCAGGATGATTACTAACCTCTGCCATTCCTTACCACCTAATCAAGAGTTTATGGGAGCCTGCCCTGCATCACATAAAATCAATTGGATTTTCTTATAAAGATCAGATAAGTGATCTGAGCTGATCATCACTGCTTTGCCTAAAGCAAACCTGGATGCATCTACAAACTGTTATGCTAACAGATTTTGGGGAAGGCTATCATTGGTAGGACAGCAGACAGCAAGAGACGCTAACGGTCTCTTCCACTGGTAGAACTAAATGCAGATGTCTGTGCAAAGCACGAGAAAACTCAAATGGGAGTCCAGTCCGGAAAGATCAAAGCACCAGTGGGAGTCCCATGCAATATGGAAAACTGAAAACAGAATCTCTAACAGAAGCTACAGTTTCTGGATTTTGACTGAGTAAAATCTAAATAGTAATTTCAAGCATACATATGATGAAGATACAAATAATGTTCTAAATCCATAGGAACATTTTAAAGGCAATGTTCCTACAACTTATTACAAAGACAAATAATTTTTTTATTTGCTATAGAAAGTCAGAAGCAGCATACAAACTCTCAAGATGTTGATAATTTTGATCAGTCTTTTGAATAGTCTTTGAGTATTCGTTAGTCCTTAAAATTGAATTATATTTCCAGGCCATCCATTGAAAATGTGGCTCCCTGAATCAGTTACTGTGTATTTCTGGAAGCTGATGCACACATCATACTTGTTGTGGCCATGAATTACATGTCATTAGAAGACGGAAATTTTTTCAACATGCGGAAAAATGTCATTCATATAACTCAATTTTTACCATAAATAAACCTCATCAAAAAGTAAAAGTCATCCAAAAAGTTCAATGTTATAAAAATGTCAGACAACTATATATTTTCAAACTCTTTGTGGAAGCTGAAGCAGAGAAATGTTACAACTTCACAGATGAAGCTCAACTGCTCTCATGATTTGTTTGTGCTACTTATTTATTAGCAAGGATTTTTCTTGAGAGAATATAGAGATGATTTTCAAAACTACAGAGGAAATCTTTCCAAAAAGAATTTTCAGAGAGACATTTGTAAATCTTCTGTGAATCTTTAGTAATGAAACAGCAATTCTTTCATTTCACATTTTGAGACAGTGTGTCAAGGAATGATGTTTTGTATTTGCTTTAATTTTCTCTAAGTGACAGATGGCCTCAATAAATTCAGGTCCAGTGCCTCACAACTGTGAGATGCCACAGGTGCTACCAGGTTCCTAGCAGCTTTTTTCACCATGCTTCTTTAGGTTTCCTAGCAGAGTATGACCCACCCCTCCCTTACATCCAGTATCATTCACGAGGCTGTCTTATTACACCGTGTGTCAGATCTTTTGAGACAAGTAATTTCATTGATTTTTTTTTCTAGCTATGTCAGTCCTGGAGAAACTGTTTCTTATTTATTTCTCCCCTTATGTTCCCCAATCAGGGATATATATAATGCCAGCAGTGCAGCAGCTCTAAGAATCAGATGCTTGCTTGTGCAGCCTACTGTAAGAAGCCTGCCTTAGCAGGAGGTTGGACTAGGTGATTCCCTGAGGTCCCTTCCAACTCCTGTGATTCTGAGATTCTGTAATTCTCTGATTCTTTTTTTTGCTGTTTTTGATTTTTTTTTTCCATCAAAGAACAAAAATCTTCATTTAGTCTTTCATGTTTTTGAATCTCAACTAGTGTGACTACTGTGACTTTCTCTTTGCTTTTCTTGTGAAGTGCTAATTTTCTTTTTTTTTCTTTTTTTTAATCCACCTGGGGTACTGCTATAAGTATCGTCATTCTGCCTTGTCACTCCAACTGTTTCAATCCTCCCTTCATCTAGTGGATCCACTTCATAACATATACAGTATTTACCATCATCACATTCAAAGTCAGTCTTACCATATTACTGCCATATTTAGGCACTTCTGAATTTCAGAAAATACTGAGCTTTTAACTCTCTCAATCAATAGGGCTAGCCTTACTTAATCATAAATTAAATTTTATTCATAAGGAATGTTACTGGCTCTAATACGGTCTTTTAATATTCTGAAATACCATTACATCTGTTCTCTCTCAAATTCTTCCTTAAACTAGAGTAATGGAAGTCCACAGTGTCCTGCCAAAACCTCACAAGGCAAAGTGATGAGACCATTACAAAGCACCCTATTCATAATAGTGTTTGTTTGTTGTTCTCTGCCACCTCTCAGGTCTTACTTTATTCTAAAATGTTAGGTCACTTAGGAGTAACATATTTAAATGCAAGCTGCACAAAAACATTTCCTCAGCATATCTGGACCACATTGTAGATCACTATTTTCTGTCTTCCAGTACAGCTTTCTCCATGTAATTCTGGAATATTTTTCTCATTCATTCATAGGGTGCAATAACCCTAGAAAGGACGTCTACAGTAATCAGGAGAGAAACTGTAAAACCATAAAAACTATTACCTACTCAACTTTTTCTCTGGAACTATTTAGCTCTGCAAAATAGAGTGCCTTGCAATATACTGAGAAAGCATTCAAACATTATGTTCACTTGTTCTGTTTGTAAAATCACACACCATAAATTAAATATATGTCCTGGTAATAATATAGTTTTATTGACAAAACTTATTAAATTATACTAGATCTTTCTAAAAACACAACTATGCCAAACACAGCTATTCCAACTCTTGTCCAAAATTATAATCCATTAGGAAATTATACTAATTACAATAAAAACTAGCTTGAAGTATATCTGTTTCATCACTTTCTATAATTTCTTGCACAAGAGGCAGAAGTGTGGTTCCAATGGTATAGGGTGTATGGATGCCTACATTTTTAAATCCATAGCCATGGATGGAAGGTAGAAATTTTATTATGATATAGTAAAATTTTCATGCAGACTACAGAGGGAGAAGATGTATCACTAATAATTAGAAATATACTCATTTTTTTGCTGTGTTTGTTTTTCTGCATGTTATTGGAAAACTGTCAAAGCTTCCTGTGGGTTTTTAGCTACGAACACTGTGTTAAGTGAACTTTATCATAAATATGTTTAGAAAACTTATTTACAGTCTCTAAATAAAAGACTGACAGAAGAGTTCCTTTAGTTCAGCTGATGTAGCATGTGGATGTTTGCCAGACTTCTCCTTCTAATCCCTTGTTGGTTCATTAGAAGCTTGCTGCAGACAACAAAGGACTTTTATGCCAATCAACAGTAAAAGTCACAGGAAAGCCTAGCTCATACACTTATAGAAACAGCTTGAGAGACTGCAACAAGGCAACACCTTTCAAACTTCTTCCTAAAATAAAATAAAATAAAACAAAAACAAAACAAACAAAGAAAAACAACCCCAGAAAACAATACAGAACCAGGAAGCCAGATAAACAGAAACTACTGAATCTTACAGTCTGACTTTAGCACTAGTGTAGAGTGTACTCCTAGTTCAAATGGTGAGCTCCCACTTTGCCCAGAAGTTATTATTAAGGCAAATAACGGAAAAAAAATTGACAACTTGATTGCCTTTTTTTTTTTTTTTAAGGCTGGAAATATAAAGTGAACCAACAATCATAAAAAATATAAGTAAAGTGACACTGTTTCCAAGTCTGCCCAATTAACCTTCTGGCAATATTGTGAAGGAGCCCAGCAAGTCCCTTCACATCTTCACAATGTTTTTTTTTAGCTTTGTTCCTACAGACCTTTTACCACGTAAAAGCCCAATGCACACAAATCCACATGCCTAAGCAAAGCTCCTACAATCACATGAAGGAGTTTTGAGTGATGCTGTCATCTTATTAGAGAATCTCACTGAGGTGAGGGCTGGGTTTTCTGAAGAATCAAGGATTGTACCACTTTTCTCATGCTGAAGAAACACAAATAACTTATCTCGGTCACGTATTCAACAGTTAAGTTTTACCTTTCGATACCCAGTCATTGTTACCAAGTGCAGCTGTTTTCAAACATCTGACAAGGATAGTTTGCCATTCTAACTGAACAGTTAAGTCCTACCTTCAGTTGCTATGTGGTCTTTATAGTATAGGTTTAAAGAAGGTTAGCACAACAGTCTACAGAAACATAAACTACTGGCATTTACTATTTGAATGCAGATTTCTCTGCATGAGGCAAAGAGACTTAGAGACTGTGAACAGTACTAAACTCACCAGAGCTACTCTAAAATTAACAGGCAGGAAATTCTTCTTGTTAACATTTTTTCTCCCCCTTCTGTCTTTATATAATATAAAGGTCTGTATTAACACTTCCTTCCTCTATTTCCTTTCCTTAACTTTTTGTTAACAGTTGGTATGTATATCTTTCTCCATAAAATAGTCATTTACATATCAGAAGTATGACTTCTTTTTTTTACAGGTTATTAATTCTATTTGGTTCTTTGGTCTTCAGCACTCAGGGCTTTTTGGAAGCTGCTTTTATTTAAATTCATATTTCACGCATTGTAACAATTAGGTCTTGATTTATACCTTCTCCATTTGGTTCTGGGATGTCTCTGTTTGAGCTGATAGCTTTCTAAAAGGGTGAGAAAATTTCAGTGTTAAAAAGGGATCTAGTGGATATACACAAAATATACAAGACACTGAGATTTGTTTACATATTTTTTAAATGCTTAAAGAGTGTTGCTCTTTCATTTTAATAACTTATAAGAAGTTCTAAGATAGGCCAGATATTTACTTTGCTTTTTTATTCAGTGGAAATATATGGTAGAGTTCAAATATTCCATGGAGTTCAGAAATGTAAAACAATATGAAATATGACATTTAATGTACCTCACTTGTCAAAATAAAAAACAAGTGTGATGCCTGAAAACCTCTGCTACAATTAGGTATTTGTTTATTTGTGTTTTTTACTGCTTCCTTTGAATATCTGATCAGTTGTTTGATTGCTGTTCTATTCCTACATTCTCTTCCATCATGAAAATGACAGCAGTATTCATGCAAATTCCTTACTTTACTGTGGATAAACCAGATGAATAGGCAGCCATAGCTATGGCTTCTGCTTATCTTCCACCTCCCAGAAACAGAAGCAGTCATAGGAATTTTCCCATGATTATACTTCAGAAACCCTACAAGCTATAAAGCAGTGACTTTGCGACACCTATGGTTTTGTTATCTGCCTGTCGTGGCCTGTGGGCTTGGCTATTTCTGTGCTTGCTGACTTTTCTATGACTTTATTTCTGAAGAAATATTTTCATTTCATTGGTTGCAGCATTTTCCACTTCAGTAGAATTTTTCATCTTCTCAGGTTCTTCTATGGCTTTACAGCATCTCCTACTCACACTGCCAATCATTAATGGCATCAGTCAGTCTGCAGCTTCTGCTTTTGGACATTGTTCTCCTTTGTCCTGGGTGCTAACCACTTAAAATATGAACATTAAAGTAAAAGGTGAAAGTCTGCCACTGCTTTTTTAGGTTCTGTTCTAAAATGTTACTTAGATTATTCTTTTGAGTACAGTGCATAACTCAGAATCATTATTTTTTCCGTTAAATTATCCAGATTAGCTGTAAATCTTTCTGCAACCAAATACGTATTTGATAATGCATTGGACACTTTGGCTTTAAGACTTACTTCTGTTTCTTTACACATCTGTAGTATCAGTCAAGATCTTACAGATTCCTAGCCCACTTTCTATACAAATTAGGCTTAATGCTTTAAACATTTGAAGAATTCTTCTAATGGAACAGCTTAGTTAATGGTGATAAAGCTTTCCTTCCTTTACTGCCTACAAAAGGCACAATATAGTCACACCCACATTCAGGGCTCAGGTCAGAAATCCTTGTTCTGGATCATTTAGTTTTCTCTGTTCACTGTTGAAAAAACACTGGCCAAATTCCTATAGCTTCATATCTGCACTCTCTAAACTGGCCAGGGATTGTTTTAAAATTGCAAGGTCAAATCTGTTCCAGTTGCAGCTGAACAATGTTTTGACAATGTAGATGCATGCCAAATGATATCAATCTCACACCAATTCAGACACGTAACCAATCTATCTGGCATCTCACTATCACAGTGCGAAAGAATGGATGGATCAGACATGCTAGTACATTAAGACAGAGTATCCTCTTGGCAGTTACCAAATACAGAAACACACCTGCAATTCTCAGTAAATAACATTCCAGTATGAACTGCACATGATGTTCTATCCATTCAATATAATCACCATTTTCTACTGCCTCCACGCTATTGCCACATATACCATCTTCAAGCAATAATACCTTCTTTATTGTGGCTGTTCACCATCATCTTTTTGATAATTCTGGCATTTCAATACAGGGAGGTTCTTCCTACTTCCAAAGAAGATATAATGTGCAGGTTTGGACTACAAGGACAACTGAACTTTCATCACATGCTTTTTTACAGATGCATTTATATCATATCCTTGCTTCTTGGTCTTACAACATGTTAATTAACTAAGTCACAGAGGAAGCGAATGTAGAATCAAGTGCTACGAAAGAAAGACTGGAACATAGTTTGCTTATTTAAAAACTTAACCAAACTGCTCTTTGTAAAAATAGTTAACTGCTTTGCTTTAATAAATGCAGAGAAAATACCAAAAATTGATTTGATATTATATTCAGGAAGTATCTAGACTGTTTTATAACTTGGTTATAGTCCCTGTAACCGATAATTTGTGAATTGATGTTATAAATATCTGTGGACTCTAGGACTATGATGATATGATCCTAAGCTAAATATTTATGTGCTAAATACTTATATTTCTATCTTTGAAAATATTACATTCATGACATCAGAATAAAGCTGATCCATTAATTAACGAGTTTAGCATTGGTTAGTAGCAGCTTTGAAATGTCGTCAATATTAGACATTTCATAGCTTCACACGAAAATAAGAAAAAATAAATATCAAACGGACTGTAAGAGAACCAAACATGACGTATTACTACCTGGTACTTAGTTAAGTGTGAGAGTGGGATATTCCTGTAATCTAAAAGTGCTACACACAGGGCTAGTCAGCAGACTGTGCTGGTTTGTTTTTTTCCTCACACAAGGGGACAATTTTCAATGATACAGAATAAATTCAGAAGACATTTTGAAAAACTGCACAATTTAGAGGGAGTTATTCCTCATTCTGATGACTTACATCAGTGAAACTTGTTTCTGTTCACAGAGCTTTGAAATCTTTCCTATTCCCAATTCACTACTTCATATTGTTGCAAAAGTAGTAAAAGTGTCAGGGTAAAAATTTAATGTAATAATTATCTGAAACCAAAGCCATATTTTAGTGATCATCAGAAATGATGCACCTACCTCTGCTGAGAGCTACGCATACGTAGACCTTACATTTCAGATTTCAAATAGGATTGCTGAAAGTAAAACATCATCTATGCAAGATAACTACAAACAAATCAAAAACATTCCTATTGGAAGGATGTAAAATAAAGCTTGCAAAAAACCTAATAACATATTTTAAAGGTAATTCTGCAGACTCAGAATTTTACAGATCTGCAGCTTTAAAGGATCTCATGAATCCACCTCATTCAGTCTCTTGCATTATACTCATGTGGCTCCTGAAAAACATTTAAAAAGAATTAAAGCCCCCTTCAAAGTACTCCATCACTTTTTCACCCTCTACCAAAGTTGACCCCCATCCCAGTAGTTGCCCCAAATTCCCCATTCTCTTTTGCTGTTTAAGGCCAGTTCTTCTCATCTTAATCTAGCAATTCTGTAAATCAGTTCATTAAAACAAGGTTTCCTCCTTGAAAAAAATTATTTGAAGCAATAATATAACATCCATAAGTCCTTTCATATATATCTGATATAAATTTCTTACTTATAATCATCGAATCAAAGAATGCTTTCAGCTGGAAGGGACCTTTAAAGGTCATCTGGTCCAACTCCCCAGCAACAAACAGGAACATGCACAGCTAGATCAGGTTGCCCAGGGCCTTATCCAGCCTTACCATGAAAGTCTTCAGGGATGAAGCATCCACCACATCTCTGTGCAACCTGTTCCAGTACCTCACCACCCTCACTGTAAAAGACTTTTTCCTTTTATCTAACCTAAAACAAGATATAAGGAAAAAGTGATCTTCTGGGGCACTTTTTTATTTTTTTAATAAGAAAATTAACATCTGAAATGTTCAAGCTGTTTCTTAAAGCAATTTTTTTTAAAAAAAAAAGGAAAAAAAAATTGGAAAACACGTTTTTCCATACTCATAAATGTAGAAATTTTAGGATAATCCAGAACAAATTCAAAGTTATTTCACATCCTATGGAAAACATAATTCATAACAAAACTAGCCAATTTTAAGTTGTACACTTTTCTCTATTTTTCTTCATTTAGGCTTGAAGCTTCCTTAGGCATTGATGGTGTTGTTGTACACATTCCAGTATACAGACATGTATACATGTTGTTGTATATCATCGCAGCTGCATCATAATCTAAATAGTAAATACCAATAAAATAAAGGAAGATCCCAGGCTTTCGTTTTAAGTGGAACATAATTGAATTGAAAAGTCTGATGGGAACATACTTCCGGTTTCGCTCGGAAGCCTCTGAGTACCACTGTTTCCACAGGCTCATTTGGATCCTCAGACTGAGTTTAGCAAAATTATTCCATGTATATGATGCTCAGCAGAGGTCAGCACATGCCCTTGACTCTTACGAGTACTTACTGTGACTATGTGCAATGAAAAAAAAAGGCACACAAATTCTTTTTTGCCCATTGCACTGGAAAAGAAAGTCCTACCAGAAACCTTGCAAATACACAGAGATTTTGCATTTTAAGCTCTGTATTAGCTGAAAGATGAATGAAGTTAAGGGTAATCATGGAGTTCCTGACTTGCAAAAACAATTGCACACCTTGTATACATTATTCACTCAAGGAAATCTAGTGCCTGCTCTATGAAATCAATTTAGTATTGATATGGTACTTCTGGATGGACAGACCACTTAATCTGTTATATGCGTCTAAGCCAGGACCTAAATAAGGAAATTTTGATCAGAAATAAATATTACTGATCTCATGAAATCTTTTTATCATCAGAGTCCCAGCAGAGAAACTGCTTTGTGCTGAGGGAGCTGCTGCCAAACCCTCAACATATAAATTATTTTGCTCCTGAACATGCTGATCTCTGGGCAGAGAAATAACTACCTCATGGCATGTTAGAAGTTGATGTACCTAGATTTCAATTCCATGTAATTTACTGAACACTAGAGAGTATTATTACAAGGTTCAGGATAAATTAAATGAAAATTAAGTACAAATGAAGCACTGGTCATAGAAAGGCAGAATTCAAAGGAATACAGGAAAGAAAAATAGCATCTGTTACAGCATCCAAAAAAACAGCATCTGTTTTCAGGAAATAAATTAGGTGTTTTTGCTGCGGTTGGAACTTGTGATGTTAGAAAGGGAGAATGATGCCTCAAGTAAGTGGGGTAAGAATCATTTAGAAACACTGCTGCCTCTTGTTTAGTGTAGACCCAACCCCATATTGAGTGCTGAGAAAGCATTACACCAGATTTCATAGATGTCAGGGGAATAGTATGTATGAGATAATGTCTCTCCTTTATTTTACAGTGGAAAGAAACAAACAAAAACAAATTAAAATCCTATGCACTCCTTGACACAACCTGCAAGCAACATGACCTATTTGATAAACTTCTGGGCTCAAAGGTACTGGACATAATTTACTATCAGTTTGTAATATATGGTCATTTCAAAAAGTACAACATAGGTATAAAATTTAGGAGTTTGAAATGCTAAATGTTTTATTTAGCACTGGAGTAAAGACTAGCACGTCCCATTTGGGGCACTGAATAAGGAAGATCATAGAATCACAGAACTGCAGGGGTTTGAAGGGACCTGTAGAGGTCATCTAGCCAACATCATTGCTGAAGCAGGTTCCCTACAATAGGTCACACAGGTAGGCATCCAGATGGCTCTTGCATATCTCCAGAGAAGGAGATTCCTCATCCTCTCTGGGCAGACTGTTCCAGTGCACTGTCATCCTCACCATAAATTAGTTTGTATGGAACTTCCTATGCTCAAGTTTTAGGTCACTGCTCTTTGTCCTATCACTACACACCATCGAGAAAAGCCTGGTCTCATCCATTTGCCTCCCACCTCCCTTTAGATATTTATAAATAGTGATCAGATCCTTCCTCATTCTTTTTTTCCCTAGACTTGAACACACCCAGGTTAGTCAGTCTTTCCTCATACAGGAGATGCTCCAGGCCCTTCATCTTTGTGGTTGGACTCCTTCTAGGAGATCCCTGCCTTTTCTGAACTGGGGAACCCAGTTGGACACAAAAAAATGGTGATCAGGGAAGCAGAAGGCTGCAGAGCAAAGCTCCTCTTTCTGAAATTGAGGGGAACTCTTTTGAAAGTGATGGTAACAACTGTCATTCTGTGCTTTTTCTCTTCAGAACTATCTGGCCTTGTGGCATACTTGTTCTACTTTTGGGGACGATACGGTCATATTAAACTTTTTCTGTGAAGCATCCCTGTATGGCTGGGGCTTTAAAGGGGGTCTGCTCAGTTGTGTTACAGCTATTAACTGCAGTTATTAACTCATGCAGGGAACAGATCAGTGTCTTCTTATCCTATGGGCAGAACTGCTGACTACTATGGTTGTGGGTCATGGATCTGTGCAGAAGTCTCTTACCTGGAATTACCAGAATTAAAAACAAAAACAAAAATCCTTTGACTGGCTGAAAGACAGTGCCTTGTTTTCACTGGGATATTTTAATGGGACAGAAAATATCAATATCAAAGGAAAAATCCAATGTTTTGTATGAATTTACTTCACTAATCCATTAGTGTGTTCTGGAAATTGTTTCATGTATCTCTCTATATATACTTACTTAATATATTGTAAGCAATAATACACAGACCTTGATATCCTCCCCAAAATCTGAGTATTCAGTCTGTTCACTACATTATAAGTATCTGTGTCAACACTCTAATTTTCTTGCTGTAGTGTCTGTAATTGCTTTCAATGTATGAGTCTACTGTGAAAGGTTGAAAAAGGGAAGGCAGAGTACAGCTCTTGCTGTGCAGAAATGCAATTTGGAAAAGTCAAATGCTGACTCTTTAAATAATAACTATGGAGTAAAGATTAAAGAAACTCCAAAACTCTTTGAAATTTATCATCTTAAAAGTTTATTCATAAGGACTGTGAATCGTTACAGCTTAATCAACTGCTGAAGCTCACAAACTTCCTAAAATCAAATGTATGAAAAATTGACTACATAGATTGATGATTGTGCATTTATTTCTACCTGCTGTATTCCCTAGCACAGTCTTAATAATTTAACTTTTCTTTTTAATTCTTTCATTAATTCTTTTCACTCTGAAAATGAGATCTGCTTACTCACTTGAATTCTTTCATGTCAAATAGAGGACAGAAAAAAATAACAGGTTCTTAAGTTCCCAGTTCTCCCTTGGACATCAAAAGAAATGTTCTGGCTAAAATGGCACAAGATGCTACATGACACAGAGACTTTGGCAGCTACAGAAAGTCAGGAATGCAAGACCACTGCTTAGCATTTCCTTAATTCCAACCTCTTCCTAATGTGATATCAAATCTTGATTCAAGCTTCCTGAGGAAAAACTTGAAGGAGCTGAATCCACTATCTGATTGTGACTACCCACCTCTTTCCTCATTTGGTACTGCATTAACGGGGCTACATAAAGCAACATTGACAAATCTCAGATTTTTATATTCTGGGAAGGATAAACAGGCAATTTAATAACACAGTCCCTTAGGAACTGCCAAATCCAAATCTTTTATGTTTGCAGCTCTCTCCTAGTACTGAATGAGGATAAGGAAAGATTAGGAGCACTTAGAAATAACAAAAAAGCTGATAAGCTTTTAATTTCATGCACACAATCTACAGATATAGTTTTGATTTGAAATGTACAAGCTGTTGAAACACTTTCCAGCAAAAGCATAATACTAACCCCTAAAACTCGATTTTGACAAATTCTAAATGTGACCCCATTGTTCTGCATACAGTGAGACCACTGAGCTAGGAAGTATCCTGCCTGCCCTGTCTGTGCAGTTGTTGATCTACACAGATGCAGTAATTTCCATGACAAGAACCATGTGAGCTTTAGCACTGAACTGCCATGTGATAGTTGCGTGGTGAGGACTTGCTGTCCAAATGCCAACCTGTGCATGTATGGTCATCATTTATCCAGATGTTAGCATGATTGGAGCTACATATTTAAATGGGCTAACTAGGTGTTTAGATGGTTAAAACAAATTCCATCCTCACTAAAACTCCCAGATTATGAATGGCTTTCTACAAGACTGAGAGCTCCAAACAAGTCCCAGATTTGTGAAACTGTGTTCAGGCAAAGACGCACCCCTTGAGCCATGTAAGAAACAGATCTTGCAACAACATTCAACTCAGAGAAAGACAGGATCATTCCAGCTTTATCTGGTAGTCATACTCTAATTAAAATCAGATAGAAATGTATTTTCTGCAGGTCAAAACTGTAGTAGAAGAGACATTTCCCCCCTCACAGGCATTTGTTCAAAAATCTCCAAGGATTTTGTGTTAGAGAGCAAGAGACTGAAATATAGCAGAAGCAACTCCATGGCAGAGAAACAGAAGATGATGATTTTTTTCTGTGTACTATCACAGAAGTCTAAGGGAATCTGACTGAAAGCTTCACCTCTGCTATTTAGGTTATGGTCAACACATGTAATGAGAAAAGGAAAATTCCTCTGGGACTTGGGTTCTGAGAAAAGAAGAAAAATTATGTGCTCCAGAATTGAGAGACTTTGAGTACTGTCATTTACCTACATGCTGTTTTTGTCTCTAATCTGAGGCTTATGGAATAAAAAAAGTTGAAAGCAGAAAGCCTGAGAGCTGTGAGCCTACAGCCCTTGTCAGGCTTTCTCTGCTACTTGGTTAAGAAAACAGGACAATACACAAAGGAATAAGTTCCTATTAATGCATCTACCCTGGGTGTTAACAAGTGGAAAAGTGCATGGGATTCTTAGGAGCCAAATATCTTCATCCCCTGCTATCTCTGAAGAAGAAAATGTGTGGAAGAAAGTAAGGAGTAGTTTGTGGAAGAAGCTAGGAGATGGTCACATTCAGCAAGAACACATTTAAATTAAATACTGTGTGTAGCTGAGGGAGAAAATCATAGTAAAATAAAAGAAAGTAACATTTCAGAAATAAAAGGATACCTGAACTGAATGGTGAGAAATTGAGCATTTTAAGACCACATAGAAATTAGCTGAGGAAATCTGAGTAAGAGATTTCACTTCTCATTATTTTCTTTAGTTTTTCTTTCCTTTTTCTTCACTCTTAGAGGAACATTCCCCTAAATTCTCACTGTATGTAAAAATATTAAAATGTAGCACTCATTTACATTATAAGTTTGCATATACACTGGAGTTTGGGTTTGTTTTATTTTTGGTTTGGTTTGGTTTGGTTTGTTTTTTTGCCTTGAAGACCTTGGCAGAGGTACCAACACTCTCCTATTAGAATTTATGGAATATACACAGCTACCTAAATCATGTCTGACAGCTTCAGTTAACATGGGCAGGTGGATTTTACACTATGAAATACACTTCATCCATAACAATTAAAGCATACTGCACAAGTTACGTGACCAAGAGAGACAAAGGGAGTGTAAAGAGTTAAAGCTTCCATGGTAACCTGGGCAGTGAGGATGCAATTGGCTTGCATGGTCCCTGCTGTCATGTCTTGATTCCATGCCAACAAATCATGAACTGTCCATCATTTCACATATCTATTTTTAGAGCATCCTTAGCTGCTACCAATAAAATGATAAATGATACATGCTGGTTAAAGAAAGGGCTGTTTCCATTTGAAAAGTAAGCTGGAGCTTCAGAGTACAACACCAAGACAAAGGTGCTGATCTTCAGGAAAGACAGACCCGAGGCTTCATTCAAATTGCCCTTTGCTCTTCTTAGCAGCAACTTCTTCCTAACTAAAGGCAAACAAAATCTGTGCCAAACATGAACAAATATGCTGTAACTATTCTGTGAATTGTTCCAAAGGGACAGTACCTCTGAAGACTCACTTCTCAAATGAGAGGCATTTATATATTGCCTCATCTAAATTCAAGTACCTTCCCCTTTATGCATTAAACAGCATTGCATGCAGGTACTTAAATACAATGAGTGCAAACATGGAGCCTTTAATAACGCATTTCTCTGGGAAACAGCTGTTCATATAGGACACCCAACATTCAAACTATGCACAGAAATTGCTTATGATGTAGCATTCATTGCTGTATTTGCACTTCTGCCACAACAACAACAAAAGGCTAAATATATAGAGACAAACAGAACCATTCAGTGGAAGGAGAAGCATAAAAACAGTCTTGCCTTATGTGGCCAAAACTAAACCAGCAGAATTCACATCATACCATGACAGGGAAACTCTGCATAAAACATTCAACTTAAAATGGCCTCAGTCTCAGATGACAACACCTTAGAGAAGTAAAGGAATACCTCATTTTCAGTATTCTTCACAGATCTGGTTCTCCTTCTGTATGATGTTCATCACTTCTTATTCTAAATGTTTTGCACTTTGTCATGCTTCAGAATAACTTGCTAGACTTTCAGACCTACATTTTTATACAAACCCAGCCTACTAAATCCATCAGTGATATATCCTGAAGATACAAAACTGTATCATTTCTAAGGATAGATTAGTTAAGGATACTGATTAGTAAATAATTTCAAACTATTGTTTATTCCCAATAACTTTCTATTATTTATAATAAGGAGAGGAAGGCCTGTGGAGAAGGTACTGTAGATTATTAAAAATGTAATCAGTATCCAAACTACTGAAATCTCACTCTTGCTAAGTTTTGTGATTTGGTTGTTTTTGTTTGTTTGCTTGTTTATATTTAATAAAGTCAGTTTTCTTTTAGTGTTTAAACATATTTGTGAGTATATATCAATACAGTTATTAAAGCCAGGACAGCAGACTGCAGTTTTCAGACTGTTTTCCTGACAGACAGAATACTTTCTGAAAAATGAGAACAGTCATATCATTAGAATTCTTCTATTTCATCTGCTAATCTGTCTGTTTACATGACAGCAGAGAGCTTTTCCTACCAGCCAGTACATTACTCTTTCGATGTATTGCTCTTGCTTCAGAAGCAGAATAAACTTATTTTTAATATTGCCTTCCTTCTATATACCTTTTCAGAATAAATTAACAAACAAGCAAATAAATATTGATTATTGAGTTATTATTTAGTTTTACATTATTATCTTGTGGTTTTTTTTAAGGATAGATGAAACTGCAGAACTGAATGCATCTCAAGTATCAAGGAAAACTTCATCAAATTTACCCTGCTGTCTTTCTTCTGCAAAAGAAGTGTACCTCAACTACAAACAAGGTTAATTTTAGCATTTAAGAAAACATTTCTTATTGTTTTCATGCTACTGTGGAGCACTGGGGTTAGAGTAGTGCTAATGATATTGCATAAGAATGGTTCACTTGCAGCTCTCTAAACTGAGAGATGGTGCATATACATACTTAGTAATGAAAATGATAATTATAAGCTAATTGTAAGTGTATTAATTCCTTTAAATGCAATGTTCATTTACTTTATGATTACAATTACATCAAATTACTTTTCCCTCAGCCATCCCATATATTATTTTAGCACCAGTATGTATTAATTTTCAAAGCACTTTAGAAGGTTTACATTTTTTTTCCAGTCTTGGAACGTCACTTGGGCCCTGAGCTGACAGAATGGCATAGCAGCATAAGCATGCTGTTCATCAGTAGGATCAACAAGGACAGAGGTACTTTCATCATACTTATGAGGCACCAAGTTTACACGTCACAGTAACCTCTGATGCTGATCCAGAGAGATTTAAAATGATCATCTCCTAGGAAACACCATTTCATGAAGAAAAAGAAATATAGTACCCTTGTGACCCCTTGTTAGAATATGTTGAATTACACTGAATGAATGCTTTGATTGCACATCTCTCTTTGCAAATTGTTGGCTAGCTGTTCTCACTGTCACTGTCAAAGCCATAAATAGAAAAAAGGGAAGGAAAGGAGGAAAAGTGGAGAACAGAGAGCTGTCCTGCTACTCAACAGTATGGGAAGAGGGAACAGCCACCCTGATCTGCTCACCTCTACGCACTTCCTGCCCTCTAGTCAGGTGTCTCACAGAACCACAGCATGGCTGAGGTTCAAAAGGACTTCTGGATGTCACCTCATCCCAGCCCTGCTCCAGCAGGGACAGCAGAGCAGGGTGCCCGTGTCTACATTCAGATAGCTTCTGAAGAAATCCTGGGAGGAGATCTCACAGCCTCTGGGCAGCCTGTACCAGTGCTGTCACCCACATAGCACAGAAGTGCTTCCTGGTGTTCAGGGAGAGCCTCCTGTGCTCCACGCTGTGTCCCGTGCCGAGAGGCACTACCAGTAAGAACCTGGATCTGTCCTCTCTGTGCCCTCCCCTCAACTATTTATTGACATTGATGAGGTCCTCCTGAGCCTTTCGTCTCCAGGCTGAACAGTCCTAGCTCTCTCAGCCTCTTGTCACAGGAAGGTGCTCCAGTCTCACCATCATCTTGATGGCCCTACAATGGACTTTCTACTGCATCTCCATGTCTCTCTGGTACATGCATTTATAATTACTAATTTTTTTATTATAAATGATCAGCTGCATGCTAGCCATTTCTGTCAGCACAGTATATTGTGTGCCCCTCCACAGAATGCTGTGAAAATACTATTGTGCAATTGATGGAAGAATTCATTTATGAATTCTAGATACAATACATACTTATAATCTACATTCCCTAACATATCTACCTGCAACTCACAGGTAGTAATTCTTTGCTCCTCTGAATGGCTAGATTTAATAACAGAATAAGTTTCCCTAAGAAAAAGAGTAGTAACAAGAGACTTCTAGAAAAATATTTTCTTAACAAAAATGTTTTTTTTTTAGTTCAACATGACCCTGTTGATGCTATCGTTAATAATTAGGAATATTTGCATATATGTGAGCAAAGATGGATGACTTTAAACAGTGGTCACTAATTAAGAGACTGAAAGAAACAAAGGACTAATAACACCTTACAAACCAAGATATGCATATTAGCATACTGTATCTCATATCACTGCGGTAATGTCAGAAAGACAAACAGTCCTGATTACACCCAAAGCATTACTATAACTAATGCCATCAGTCACAGCAAGGGACTTTGACTTGCTGTTCATTTCTTATATAAACTTTTTTTTAAATTAGGTCTGTTACTGAGATATACGTGTATGAAAATGAATAAAATCTGTTGTAATAATATGCTAACTGAAGGATCTCCTTGCAAGTGAATTATTAGTCACTACTTCCTAAAACTAGCAAATCATTATGCAGACTTCATTCTAAGGCATACTGTTAGAAGTGAATGGAATTACTTCATTAGAATAGTTATTTTTCAGAATTCTTGCCAGAAAAGCTGATTTTCTTTTTACATGAAAATAAAGTATTCTCTGAATATTTGCAAATTGCTCAGTGCTAATTAGAGTATTGCAACTATTTTGAGTTACATGCTTTGGTACACACACTGTGTTAATTCCTGCTAGCAGACAGGCACAGGTGATATATAAATAATTTGGTAATTTTTCTTTGCCTAAGTCTCTGAAAAGCAGTGGTCTCACTTTCTAACAACTTCTCAAAAATAAGGCCCTGCATTCTTGTATATGATACAGGCCACTCAGTAAGGTTATTGATGACTGGTAAATTAGAACTACATCTTCTACAGGAAACGAGACCTATGCAGGGTCTTCTCTTACTCATAGGTTAATTGTGAATTTAGCGAACAGCACTGTCACCACATTTCCCATATGCAAATGAATCAATGAGTAATTATAGCTACTGTTCATTAATAATAATCTATAGTAATCCAGTCCATTCTGACCACTGTTTTTGTAGCACTTCAACACTTCATGTTGTCTCTAAGATAGAAGTTTTAATGTCATGTCTCATATACATAAATGAGGAAAAAGAGGACAAAAAAATATTGAAGAGTAACTAATGGGAGTGGCATTCAGAAATATCTTTTCTGAAGTTCTTAGCTTCTCCTTTCCAGGTACTTTGGCATTTTCTTCATATGTTTCACCTCTCTAATCACACAGGCATTATGATATATCCTTGTACTACAAATTTGAAAAAGCACTGGAGATGACTGTAGCTTTGGTTTCATTCTTCAGCTGGTAAAAATGAAAAGATATGCTTACGTTAAACGCTGTTTTTTGCTTCGTACAATTGAAGGTGGTGACATCACTTTCTCAGGCTTTTTAGATTTTACTTTGACTGGACTCGCTGACCTGCCTACTGACATTACTCCCATTTTCTGTGCTGAAAAGAGATGATGGCATCTTTTTTCAGCAAAATAATGTCGAGATATTTGCTTTCAAGGACACTGTTCATGTATCTTGGACAAACTCAGTACCAAAACTTAATGCCACTTAGATTTTCTCCTACCTCTTCAAAGATTTTTCCATAAAACAAATTTGAGCTGTGAGTGTATTTAAGTAGGAAGATAAATAATATAACACAGAAGAGACACACAGTTCTTCTCTGTACAATTATCTCTGGCTTCAATGATAAACTCTTGTAGTGTAATACGGTGTAACTCATCTTTTTTGGAGCTAAGTGAAATAACTGTATTTTGCAGAGCCACAGTGACAAACACATTCCCAGCAGGCTTACAATCTTGATGGCAGTGAAGCTACACACTGAAAGTCCTATCTGGAATGGCCAGAAATAAAAACTGCTACCATTTCATTTCATAGTTTACCTGTCCAGAAACATGAAAAACACATATATATTTTAAAAATAAAATAGAACACAGAATACAGAGAGACCATAAGCAATTGCTACATGGAAGACCCAGAAATGTCCTCTTGCTTCAGAAATCTGGACATTACACAGTTGCTTTGCTGTTGAGCACAGAACTGGAAAAAGGAGTTTAAGACAATACATCACTACAGTTGCTTTCTGTTTTGGTAGGAAAAAATAACACGTATATAACAGGTCTTTGTATATATTTGACAACAGTGACTAGTAGTGGCTTACTGGCACATTTGCAGCAGTTCTCTATTACACCAGATTTCACTGAGTATGATTATAGAAAGCAACAACCAATCTGACTTTAATCAAACGAATTTTGAGCTGGCTGATAGACTCAGGAAACTAAGTCATCTCTGGATCAGCAGAAATACCAGCTCACACAAGGGGTTATCATAACATTATTATGCCAAAGAAATCACCTCCCTCTCAAATATTTCAGTTCACTCTCAGCACTTCAGACAGAAGCACACAATTACTGTGCTGAAGGAGTTCTTGGGGCTGTCCACATGCTTGTCAGCACAACGCATTTAGAAATGCAGGACTTGAGTGAAAAGCTGATACTTTCCACACTCTTAGATCAGTGCTGAACAAAATTAGGAATCAAATGCCTCATTTCTTCTCCCTTCTTCACAGACACAGTTACCACTGCCTCTGACTCAAAAATTAATGTCAGGCCGCATCTCCTGCTGCCTCACTATTTCTGTCTGAACTGAAGGAATTAGCGAGCCATTCAGCTCAACAACTTGTTTCTTCACATCTATGTGACTTGTGCTGTTCTGAGTAGAGAAAGACTGATTCTCCTTTCCATTACTTATTAAAGAAACCCTACAGAAACAAATGCAATAGTGAAAAAGCATCCTGTTACTAATACAGTCTTGCTTCTCAAAAATGTAATTATAACACTTTCTTCATCACGGAGTGCATGATGTTCAAAAGGCAGTGGAGCCTGAGCTCACCTCCAGAGGTAGCTAAAACTAAAAAAAAATCTATTCCTGTTGTTTTGGGAGCAGGAAGGAAAACTTTTTGAAACAAGTTGTGATAATGAACCCATCTCTGCTTCAAATCAGTTTTGTTCTTCAGCCCTCAGTCAGTTCTTCCTCTGTTTCATCTTTAGCTTTCCTCCAGTTAAATGCACTCTTATCTTTGCCAATCCCAGTTGACAAGGAAACTCTAGGAACATTGCACATCAGATGACAAGGAAAATCCAGGAAGCTAAAAGGCCTATTGGATTAATAAGCATAATCAACAAACACTGCTATGAGCAATTGTTTTATGAGAATATGGATGTGTTTATTCAGGAAAACGTGGTTTTTTTCTTCTATCGTCACAGATCTGGTGCTTCATTTTGGACTCCTCTTAGATAGAGACATAATTTTGTTTTATTTTAAACTGAGCAATGCTATAGAATAAAGAGTAAAAAGGCTATTGATAATCAAAGAGCTATAGCACTACTTTCAAATTCTCTCTGCCAAATCTTTCAGATAACTTCATCCATAAAGCATTGATAGACATTTTTTCTTTCAGGATCTCTCAGAATTTCAGCCCTGATTCTTCTTTTTCTAAAGTGCTCTTCACAGTCAAAAGCTGTTTCCCTTTCTGTCTACAGTGAGAGGAACTGTTTCAAAACAGGAAATTCAGACTGTGAAAACTGTAAGAAACCCTGCAATTACACATCAAGGACTGAAGGAAGACTGGGATGGGAAAAATAATGCCACAATGCTCTTCCCAATTTACATGTAATAGTAGAAATAAACTTCTTACCAAGTTTGCTACGTTTCACACATTTACCAAGCAGCCCCTTAGATTCTACTTCTGCAAGAGACACTTTCCACTAGCTTGTAGGAAATGTGTCCAAGTGACACCTGAGGCAGTTAAAATACTGCTGTACTGTTGTAGACCTAACAATATATATATATTTTTTTTTGACTTGTTCAAATTAACTGAAGTTAAAAGCCTCCCTGTAAAATCTCTGAGATTTTAATAAAGTTGCATAATTATTCCTGATTATTTAGCACCACTTCTTTAAGTTTTTACCCAAGTCTAGAAAATTTAATGAATTAACAGTGAGATGCAATCAGGTATTTTTTGTTTGCTAGTTGTATTTTCAGGTTGATACCCACATAAAATTAATATGTGCAGATGTATTCCCAACCTATATTATGTGTGCATTCAGAAACAATACAAAAAAATACAAAACCAAGCGTTTTTGTTAATCACTAAAATCAAAATATATAGAGTAAAGTGATGGTAAACTCCACTGTAAGAAAACCACAAATTGCATGACATCTCCTTTGGGAAAAAGAGATCTTTTTTATTATTTTACTTGCATATTTACTTGAATATCTGAAGATTGTATAGCTGTCAGAGCTATATGGTCTTTTCAGTGTTTAAGTATGATCAGTTAATACGATACAAAGATTCTCAGAAAATTTTGAACAGAGATGTCTGAAGATTAAAGTTCAAGAGCTATGACTATTTATTTGCTATCAGAGCAAATCTGTAAAAGTAACACTCCTGAAAAAAAGCATAGGAAAAGAAGTAATATTAGAAATACACAATTGCAGGATGTGCAAGGACAATAACTCACAGTCAAGGATACTGAATTACCACTGAATGAGAAGCCAATAAATTATCATATAAAAAGCAGCACATATGTCTGGGCCATTCAAATCCAAGAAAAAATAACTTTGGTCAGATGAGCTGAAAAGCAGAGAATTTTCACTGTTTTTTAAAATGCTGTTCTCCTCATCTTCCAGATGTTGCAGACTTCCACTTTGTAAGAGGTCAGGAAAGGTTTGATTACTTGTTATAACAAAATGATATGTAATTACACTATTTCTGGCGATAGTTGAATAAGAAAGAATAAAAACAAGCTTGTACAGACATGCTACTTAAGATGAAGGAAGAAACAGTGATTACACTGCCCATGAATAAAAAATTCTGACTGGAAACCAGAATACGACTCAAAATTTCCAGAGAATAGTGGTCTTGCAACTGGAGTTGCCAGTACAAAAAGACACAATTGTTTTTAAGGAAAAGCTAGGCATACTTATGAAAGAATCTCTGTGCTTTAGTATCCACAAAGGGAGAGCCTCAATGACTCTGACTGTTCTTTCCAGTCTTGTGTTCCTGAAGATTCATGGTCTTAGTCATACCACTTCTTTTCCCTCTTTCACTAAATTTGAGTCCAACCTGCAGCCTCCTTGGAGGCTTCCTACCTCTCTGACTGATAGCTATTAAATTGTGTTTCACTCCTTTGGTTCTGTCCAGATTAAATACATTTATAGCACAGCATGACACAATGTGACAAAGGAAAAAGTGTCAATTACTTCATCTATTTTTGTCTTCTTCACAGTTAACCACCATTTAAACACTGAAAAAGGGGTAGAGACCTGTGTAAATTTGGAAAAAATAAAAAATTAAAGCAAACTGAAAACATACGACTGGGCAAACTAACTTGCAAACAGATTTCTTAGAAAAGACCTTTTCTCTAAATCCCAGGAATGGCTTTTCAATGAAGAACTAGGAAAGAGGTAGTAAAAAAGACCTTGCCAGACTAAAACTTAACAATATCAAAAGAGTAATACAGAGTTTGTTGCAGATGAATAGCAAAGTGTTTTTTATTTACAGCACATTTGTTTCATACCGATAGAAGATCACAGTTCCTTCATGTGTTGACAGACCAGAGAGTAAACATTAATGATTTAAATATAAATTCAACTGTCGTGCAAAGTACAGAAATCTCTTTTCTCCTTGTTAGTAACCCTATCTTTGTTAGCAACCATATCTTTGTTGATATGTACCCAGTAGGATGCATATGAAAGTGTCTAGACATAATAACTAAATCTTTGACCCTACACCTCTTGTTCACAACCATCCTGTCAGACTTGGGGAACTCATGCAAACAAAACAATCCCAAAAGAAATACACAGACTTTGAAAGCAGGGTGGTACACATCAGTGCTACTTCATGGCATTGTGCTATAAAAATGATGAGTTGAATAGCAAATCTAACTTTTCCTTTCTCGGAGGAGAAGGATGAATTTATGTACAGTTAGAAATTATTATCGGAGGTAATTATGGGAAACTTTTTAAAGGCACAATAGACCTGTAATTACACTCCACAGCTTGCTCTTCTATTGGGATCTTCCCTCTTGTGGCAAGTTTCAAAACCTCCCTTGTTTGGTTAGGAAGTTTAAATGATAAGTCCTTATTAGTTTGATTTGTGGCACTGGTGGTATACAGAGTGGAGCTAACTCCAACTTGTTTCTGCTACTGCACCACATGCACACATGAAAGCTCCAAATAACATTTACAATGCTTTCCTGATAATTGTCCCATTTAAATTGTTAGACATGGATTATTTTTTCACGGCAGAACTTTTATGAATGCACACCTTACAGTTAGTTAATTTTTTGCCATAGTCATCAGGAGAACATTTCTCTGGTGCAATTAACTGCAGTGATTTTAGGTGTTTGCAGCTGACATGACAGAATTATTTTATTTTCAATCCACAGGACGTTGTTCACTTGAGATAAAAATCACAGGGCAAGTCAATATTTGATAGGGAGCATGGTATGAGTTGCTGTTGACAGTGTGTCACCACTACAACTATGCTCTGTAGTTTATCAATTACTCTCCCACTTGCCTCACTTACTTTCATAGTTACTGCTCTTAGCAACAAAAGCTGATGCTGAATACCTGGAAACATAAAGAGGTATGCACTGAATTACAGTGGAATGTTCAAGATGCATATAGTGGGAATCATCCCTTTAAAAATCCAGGTGTGATGTCTGTTATATGGAGAGGGATTAACACAAGGATGCATGATTACTACCTTAGGAAGCAGAAGGAATGGTTTAATCAAAGACACAGTGGTTGTTTATTATTATTTTCGCTGTCATCCTGTCAGCTAAATTGGCAGGCTGCCTGAGATAGGAAGAAAGGAGAAACATTTAACCTTACTCCACATTGTATAGTGGTACTGCCACCAGTGCTAGTGCCCTCCACCACACTGCCTGTTAGCCTCAGGTGTGCTAAGTGGCACAAAAACTGAACCTGTCCTTATTTACCTCTGTTTTGTAGTTGCAGTATTTTGAGGTTGAAACCTCTGGTAAGCTGCACACATGCATCCTCTGCAGGAGCTTTTAATGCTTCCTGCTGTGTCCCAGCACTGAATCTCAACATGTGCTACAGAAGATGGAGGAAGAAACTGAGGTTTACCTAATTAAATTTGAAAGTTCTATTTCTAGCATGCCAGCCATATATATTGACAGACCCCTTCAGCACTGAGCACATATCTTATTGGCTACAGATACTTGGTACCAGGTGCATTTGATGTAAATGAAGCCACCTTGAGTCTTTTAATAATGCTATTTTCAAACTCAAAATCTGACTTGTAACAAAAAAAAAAAAAAGATAGTTTAGTATATTGCTTCCTTTTTTCAAATCCTAAATTAGTACTTTGAATGACAGCGTGTCTGTAGGAAAAACCACCTGTCAATGAGCCAGATTTTTAGGCAGTGTAAAAAAAAAAGGAACCTGGTAGGTCGTTTTTTAAACAAAAATCAAATTTTATAGCAACATTCTCAAAATGCAGTACTCCAGAACCTGTGCTTCTTCCTATTTTTCCTCAGGCACGTTTAGACAGATACACGAATCGATACACTAATGCTGAAACAATTTCAAAGTATCAAAAGCTGCTAATTAATAGTTAAATATGAGCTTATTTTTCATGTGAAACCGCTGCACTGTATTCATTACTGAAATAATGGTAATCATTTTCTTTGTGATATTCTTTTGAGGAACTTTAAACAAAGCCTTCAGTAATTGCTTAGTTATTTCAGACTTGCCTAGTAATTTTCCACTGTATTAAAAGGCATTTGTTTCTGAGGGTGATGGAAAAAATCGTGTCTGCTGGATGGAGCTTTCACTTTATTTTAGTCAACACAATTATCTTTTATTAACACTCCCAGTATCTGAACAATAGCCTATTTTTTATTTATTTGACAAATACCTCCATAGGTTCAAAACTGTAGGATGCCCATCTATTCTTCAAATTTTAATGAACAGGCAGGATTGATTAAGTGGACAAGACTATATTCTTTGGACTGGACATGCTGGTGGAAAAAATGCTTCACCACAGAAACATGTATGTTGGAAAAGATTTCTAATATCATCCAGTCCACCCATCAAACCATCACCATCTCAGTTCCACTTCTACCTTTTCTTGAAAACCTTCAGGGATGACGACTCCACCACCACCCTAGGCAGTCTATGCTAATGCCTCAGGACTCTGAGATTAAATTTTGCCTTATATACAACCTGAACCTTTTCTACCACAACCTGAAGCCACTACCTCTCATCCTGTCACTGTTACCTGGGAGAAGAGGCCGATCCCCACGTTGCTACAACCTCTTTACAGGCAGTTGTACAGAGCAGCAAGATCTCCCCTGAGCCTCTTCTTCTCCAGACTAAACATCCCAGTTCCTCCAGCTGCTCCTCACAAGACCTGTATTCCAGATTCTTCACCAGATTCGTTGACCTTCTCTGGACACATTCCAGGGCTTCAATGTCGTTCTTGTAGTGAGGGGCCCAAAACTGAACAGTACTCAAGGTGAGGCCTCACCAATCACTATCACCCCCCTGGTCCTGCTGGCTACTCTAGTTTTGATACAAGCCAGGATGCCACTGGCCTTCTTGGCCTCCTGTGCACACTGTTGGGCCACTGTCAGCTGTGTCAACTAACATCCTTAGATACTTTTCTTCTGTGCAGCTTGCCAGCCACTATGCCCCAAGTATGTTACAAAATAACACGTAGCTATAATAAAATAATATTGACTATATGCAGTCACAATAATCCAACCAACTGAACTATTAAGCAACATGTAGGAAAAAAAAAAATAAATAAATCAACAATATTGGCACTAGGGAAGTAGAATCACCAAGGTTGGAAAAGACCTGCAGGATCATTCAGTTCAATTGTCTACATATCACCAGTATTTCCCACTAAACCATGTTGCTCAGTACAACATCTAAACGTTTCTTGAACCCCTCCAGGGATGGTGACTCCAGCACCTCCCTGGGCAGCCCGTTCCAGTGCCTGAACACTCTCCCAGAGAAGTATTCGCTAACATCCAGTCTGAATCTCTCCTGCCACAACTTGAGGCCATTTGTAGTATATGTATTAAACTCCAATAAGGCAAGTATTAAGCTAGTGGAGTACTGTTTTATTAAATATCAGACATTACCTAACCAGAGGTCATCTAGGTCGCTAAATATTATGTAATGTAATTTATTATGCTCATCAAACTGCATTAGTACTTCCAACACTGCAATGGAAAACAATACCCCTTCAAAATAATACTTTCAGCAACCTGCCTCCATGCAAGACTGGCAGCAACAGAGTGCAACAGCCCTCCAGTGGAGAGTAGCCACCAGGCTACTGTCTTGAATGCATGTGTAATAAGTGCTGGATATGTAAACATCTCCTTCATTTAGGAGATGTAGGTACCATAAGTAAAACACTTTTCTCATATAGGTTTAGGTACGAGCTATATAATCAGCTATAAGATTTAAGCTATATAAGCTTAAATAATAACTATATAAGCTTAAATATAAGATATAAGCTATAAACTGTATAAGAGCTGTATGGTCAGGCCAAAGCTGAGGAACAACCTGGTCTTCCTCCATCAGCAGATATGCTGCAGTTGGAACAGTGCATGGAGTAGAATGCCATTTAATCACTTACAGAATGCTCAAACTTTGCTCCTTTATATTACTTAGGAATATTACAGAACATTTTCAAATGAATATTATTACTACAGCAGAAACACACACAAGAGGATTCAAATTAATGTCGAACAATCTCTTTTGTTTGGAAATTTAACTGAAAAACCATACAATCATTTCATTCCAGACTTGTAATGTAACCTATATGGGCTCATTTATAATATTTCTCGTAACTTTGAGGTCAGATAACTTTTAGATTTGATATTTAGAATAAACAACAAATAACCACGAAGAAGGGAGGGAGGGAGGGAGGGAGGAAAAGGAAGAAAGGAAAAGACCCAGCCAACAAGCAACAAAGAGAACTTTTAAAGCCCCAGGACAAGAATTAATTATTTACCACCAGGTGCATTTGTATAACAGATTTGTGACTTTTCTCATATTCAAGAACTCCTTTATGATATATGCCTTTTTGAGGAGAGGTAAAATTTACACCAGCAAAGGTGATTTTCTCGTACTTCTCAACAAATACTCATTTCTCCACCTGTAACTTCAAAATTTAGAATTTATATGTTTTTGTCTTTTTGGAAGAATAACTTAGATTTAATAAGAGCAGCTAGGGAATCAAGCTTTTCCAACAACTATTTTTCATCAGTGTCTCCTCCTCTATAATCCTTTTTTTTTTTTTTCCTTCTTACTGTTATTTCATATGAACAAACGTTTCCAAAAAAGCAGCAGTGAAAGGCAAGATCTTTTTCACGGCACAGCCTTTCTAAAGACACAGTGTCAGATAGTTTCAAACTGGTAGAATACGACCACCATCAGACTGAAGAGCAGAGATGAACTGCAGTCACATAAAGCGTTGTCTAAAGTTGCAAATAACATTTTATAAATCTTTTTCAAGTGCTAGTTCTCCACAGCTGTCTTGCAGTCTAATCAATGATGATATGTAGAATCTATTTAGTGAGTTTAAGAACACATTCAATGGCTTAAGACAGATATAGCAAGATACTGTGAACTACTCCAATAAGGGCTGTACCAGTCAGGGTAGCACAGAATGAGTTCAGAACCAGAGGGTGCATATCACAGAGCAAACTCAGGCCTGACAGGGTGCTCTCGTGCACTGTAGAATTTTAAACAAATAAAACTTGATTTTCTGTAAGTTTTCTTAGTAGTAAAACAGCATTTTAAAGTATTTTATATTCTTTTAAATACATGCCAATCTTGGTAATTGTAGTGCCTCATTCATTTAAGTTTTGGGCATGGCAAAGATACCTGGAAAATAAAGCTTTCCTACAAATAAGTTCTAGTGGAAAACATGACCTAATGAGTAAGCTTTAACACTCCACAGAGAGAGGTTTACATTTCTATCCTACTTCAGCACAAATACTTAACTTAGGGTAGGCCACTAAAGGCTGAAACTGAAGTCCCAGTTTAGATCTGAGGTGCTCAAGTTTTGAAAAAACAAATGAACTGCCTCAGCCAGGAGGCACTTTAACCTGCCAGGTCCCTCAGTTTGGACTGTGGGGAAGTGCAGAGGACTCAGCAGGGCACACTGTGGTGCGGAGGCATATGGGGAGATCCTGTCCTACTTGCAGCACACATCAGCCTCTGGCAAAGGATTTTCACTCTTTGTTCACTCGACAGCATTCTTGGTACGTTTTACTCAACAAGACTTCAAAGACTCTACAAGCCACAGTATTTTTCACTCAGCATGGCAGTAACACAAACAGCATTATTTGACAGTATTCCAATAATTCTATTAGCGGTAATGTAAATACGTAGCAGGAAGATGAGCCTGGTTGTAGAAAAACAAATTTCCGGGAATGTTCTATTAGCTTCACAATCATTTCTCAGTCACCTTTTAAGTTTAATCCTTCCACTGAAAATGGATATTTGTTTATATTCTTTTCCCTAATAAAATTATTTTTACTCCTAGGAGATTCTTTGCTGCCCTCTAAAGCACTTTGCTGGAACAGCAGAGATGAAGGAAAAGAACCTTATCAGATTCAGCAAAAAGATGTTGGAAATAGTTTCTGCTTTGACACAATTATTTTTATAACAGAAATACATTTATGATTGTATAAAATGAATTCCCAAACAGAAGTTTCTCCAACTGTGAGATAAACACAACCTTTCTAATACTGGCTCCTATAAAGCATGGTGAGGAGGGAAGTGCTTAAGATAACAAAATGAGGAAAAAAAACCAACTGTGACTAGGGCTATTTTTTTTTATTCTCTTCACATATATACCAAGATTAAGAGTTAATTTTAATTTCTGTTCTCTACTTTTATTCCTTCAAGAAATTTATTTCTCAGTACGTCTTCCTGCAGTAAAACAAACTCAGTCTTTCACAGGAAGGCTAAAAATGCCTTGTTTCTTGATTTGCCATTTTTTAATCACATGAAAACCTAAACTCATTAACAATACAGAAGGAAACAACATTGTAAATACTTGCAAATAGCATAAAAGCTGTTTTTATGCTCAAAGTGAAAGTGTTTGGTGACTGATTCATATCCATTGTTTCCTCTGTTATTATTAAAACACTTCCTTGTGAGGTGTACATTGAGAAAGCAGCAGTTGAAGGACCAGCATGAAACTTCACAACAAGTTTCCTCAAGCTAACTCATGGGGCACATGAAAGAAGGACCAGTCTGATCCATGTTTCCCCAAAAACATAAGCAAAATAATTCCAGCACAAAGTAAATTTAGCTTTCTTACTCCATTTTTACAGCTGAAGAATTCCCAACAACAACAACAACAAAGTTCAATCACTTAAAAGTATCTTTTTGCTTTGGAAATACGTTTTTAGAAAATACATGCACTGTAGTTTAAAAATAAGACCTAAAAATGTTACACAGGAATGGCTACTGAAGTAATGGTATATTTTTAATTAAATGCAAATATCTGAACCATCAGGACGTACAAAAGATGAGCTATTTTTGAAGAAAGCGTTTTATTCAATTCATTATAATTAAGCATCCAGATACAACTGTATGCAATCATACCCAGTCTGAGACAATCTCAAACTTCAATTTCAGAAATGTATTCTACTGATCAGCTAAAATCTTCATTAGCAGTGCCTTTTTATTGACACTAGCTTTCTGTTTAGAGGTCCAGGTAATATAAGATAAGTGAGTATGTTACAAGTCATAGCATTATTTTGATGTTCCCTCAAGTGTTCCATTTGAATGATTCTGAATCAAG
Organism: Odontophorus gujanensis; assembly: GCA_013399175.1. NCBI lineage: Eukaryota > Metazoa > Chordata > Aves > Galliformes > Odontophoridae > Odontophorus > Odontophorus gujanensis. The sequence continues at coordinate 106,766 of VXAB01004525.1, read as the reverse complement.
TAAAAATTGTTAATCAGACAAAAGAAATCTACTTTGCATTGTAAAAATTAAACATTGACACACTAGAAGAAACAGGGAGGAGAAACAGCAGGAAGAACTGCATTAATACTATCAAAGAGATGGCAGAAGATGGTCCTTACAGACACATATCAGTAAATTCTATTACCACGGAGTAAACAGACTCCAGTCTGGATCAAGATAAAGAAACCCTTCCAATTTGTTCTGGGAAGAGAATACGCATATAGAAGCATGAGCTATAGAGAAAAGCCTATCTCCTAGAACACGTACAAATGAAGAATTTCACAGGTGAGTTGCTTTAGATAGCTGCCACTGTCCATCATTACTTGAATGATTAATAGGTGATTTTTATTGCCTCTCTTTGTAGACGGAATCCATCACTAGAACATGACAAACATCTCTTCGACTGATAGAAAAAACAAAGTTGTTCAAGAAGAAGATATGTAGAAGTTTTTAATAGGGAAACAAAAGAGAGTGAACATGATGTGACCAACCTAATGGACCTCCATCAAAATTTCTGGAGTTCCTAGTTATAGATCTTCTGGACAAAGAAAATAAAAATAGGGCCTAAAGAGCTTTGGATCAAGGCTGTCCAGAAACTGTGAAAACATACATTAGATTTATATTAATGCTAAACAATAGTTGACTGTCTTCCTCTGTAAATCTTCTGCCAAACATTGTATGGTAGAAGATTCTTAAAGATTCATTAAGTCACACATAGAAGGGCTGCTCCAAAAGTAATGCCTCCTGTTTTATTATGCAGGCCCACAGCATCAGAGGTAGATGTTGGTGGAATAGCAGTACAGGTTGAATGTTCCCAACAGTATTCTGTTATGCTGTTGCTGTGTGACACATGGCAGCAGAGGGGCAGTCTGACAGGATGGCATCTGACATGGAAGTACATATGAAGCAAAGGTGTGTCACTGAATTCCTCCACTTGGAAAAAACAGCATTCACTGAAATTTGTTGATGCTTGCTCACATTTATGGAGGCCAAACAGTGGATGTGAGCACAGTGAAGGTGGTGCATTTCAGCCGTAGCACAGAGATGTGAAAGACAAGCCACATTCCAGATGGCCATGCAGATTTTTACAAATGTAGCGTGCAGGCCCTAGTTCATTGCATAGGTAATAGTAGTGTCTATGTTGAAAAATAGAGTTTTGTAGCTGTGAATTTGCTTTATCAGTTAATGTTATTGTTCCCTTTTATCTTTTATAGTTTCCATGGAAATAAATAATGGGCATTACTTTCAGAGCAACCTACACACATTCTAGAGTGTAGTAGCTATTCTGTACAGCACTATAGTTTAAATGGTACTCTTTTATAGCAAATATCTTAACATTTAAAGTTTTTAATTAAAATAGAACTGCTACTGAATAAGTCAGAAAATAATAAACATAAATTGATTCTACCAATAATACAATTTAACAGATTTAATCCAGTACTTAAAATCACATTTGAGAGGATATGAAAACTGTTCTCTGTTCCAAGCTTTAATATCCTTCATTTATACCCTTTAATTAAAATGCAAATTCATCTGTAGAGCAGATGTAAAGACAAAAGCTTTGGTGAGTATGGAATATCTAAGAAATCATTAGCTAGTATCAGAGTACTTCATATTACTTTTACTGAATTGGAAATATCACGTTCACTCCTTCACTGCGATGAAGAGATTATAAATTAAATCAGATAGCAGTACCACCTAGTGTTTTAATTTTTACAAACCACTTTGAAACAGTCTTCTCTGAATAACAACTTTCATCATCAAAGAGCTATTAGATCCTTAGCTTAAAACACTGACTCCTCTTTGCAAGAGTTTTCATCAAAAAAGTCTTTCTAATGTTGTTACCTGGTATAGCATAATGCAGCTGATTTGCTATTTGATTTATGCTTATATACATAAATGAATGACAACAGTACTTCCTGGCAGTGTGAGAGCTCAGCAAGGGGACAAAGTGGTGGATTTAGGATCCAATGGCTTTCACTAAATTCCAGCAACTAGATAGTTACAGTCATGAATGAATAAGAGGTCTACAAACCAAACTTGTGTATCAGAAATAGTGTTGCTAGCAGAAGTAGGGGGGTGAATGTCTCTCCGTACTCAGCACTGGTGAGATTGCAACTTGAGCACTGTGTTCAGTTTTGGGCCCCTCACTACAAGAAAGACACTGAGGCCCTAAGCATGTCCAGAGAAGGGGAATGAAGCTGGTAAGGGGTCTGGAGCACAGGCCTTATGTGGAGCATCTGAGGGGACAGCAATTGTTTAGTCTGGGGAAGGGAAGCCACAAGGGAGACCTTATGGTCTATGACTTCTGTGCAGGCAGGCACTCCTTGCTGCATTCTGTAACCATGAGGACAAAGTGACTGGGTGATGTGGCTGCTTTAGACAACACCTCCAAGCTCATTCTGCTGAAGGCACTCAACTGAGTTCTGATGGGATATAAGTAATGTGTGCTAACCAAGGCAAACATAGCTGTAATAAAGCGAAAAATATTAGAAGTACGAGTCACTTGTGTGAGTTGCAATTCACAGCTGTCTGAGCACTTCCAGGTGGCATCTCACTGATCCTGGCTTTTTCCTCTTTGTGGTTACTGACAAGTTTTTTTCTCTTCTCACAATCACGTACCTTTATGAAGCAGATGGGAATGTGATACCACTGAGGAATCTACCTTCCTTCAAATCTGAAATAAATAGGATTTTTTCAAACATTACTGAGGCACAGACAGGCACCACACAATGCTTGCATGGATCCAATTAAAACACAGAGTAATAATACTCTATAATTTCCATAGGAAACAAAGCTAATTCACTTTCACTTAAACTCTCGACCAAAGCTGGTATTATCACACACGGCATGATCAGAAAAGCTTCAGAAGATAACAGCTACAAATTTCAAAATTATCTAGCACTTACTTCATTTTCAAGTTAAATCACAAAGCCTCTGTATATATGCAAAGGATTCCAAGATATCACCCTCTCTGCTTGCACACAACCCCTGCAATATTTGCTGAATTACATGTCTCACAAATTTACTACTTCTCTTTAAACTGACAGACAGATGACAGAAAACATGTCAACGCTCCATATGGCTTAAAGGCTCATAAGAAACCTTGTTACTAAAATTGGCATGTTTCAATGCTTTTAGTGCTGAGAAAAGCTTTTACATTTGCCAGTTTTGTATACCATTATAGCAGTCCTGAAGCACTGTTTATCACTGGAGGATACCACCTGATTCCAGGATGCTATATGCTATTCCTTCACATTTCCCTCCATGGATTACCTGACAATGAATCACCAAGGAAACTTGAAACAAAAGCACACACTACACTGAACAGTACAGCTGACTGCCAGCAGATAGCCCTATTTGCTGGACCATGCAAGCCCCTGATTTCTCCAAATGCCGCATTTGTGTCATGTTGAACTGCTGTGCTACTCTTTTTGTCATTTACTACTCAATTTTCATCTCATCTGACTCACTGCTGTGACTATGATATTTGAGCTGTTGCCAGAAACTGCGTGAGACTTTTTTAACTTATTTTTAACTTCTGAAAAGACAGCTCAGTTTCAATTCTTTCCATGTGCCCTTTTTTTATTATTATCATTGATTTGCTTTTTCATTACATCAGCTTAGTCACGTCATGCCCTGGACGATTTAAGAAGAAACCAAATGCTCCTCTCCCACTATTTAAAATTTACCTCTGTGTGAGCCTCACTGAGCTCACGTCCTGTTTCATTTGCCATAAACATTCAGCAAGTGTCAGTGAATGTCAGGGGGTGCCGTCTTATGGAAGAACTCGATGATACACCCTTGCTTCATATGCACTTCCGTATCAGATGCCATCCTGTCAAACTGCCACTCTGCTGCCATCTATCACACAGTAACAACATGTAATGGAATACCGTTGGGAAGGTTCAACCTCTGCCATTCTATCAACATCCACCTCTGATGCTGTGGGCCAGCATAATAAAACAGGAGGCATTACTTTTGAAGTAGCCTTCATGCTTTCATTTACCTGTGGACTCCCCCAGGAAAGCTCCTCTGCTGGGACTGAAGCTGTCAGCTCAGTGTCCTGGCCCAGGGTCTGTACTGTCCCACTGTGCCTCATTTCTTCCTATAGAACTAGTGGAATGAGGAATAAATATATCATTTATTCCTGGACACCCACTCACAGACTTACAGCACAGATTTCTCATTAAAGGTCCTGTACTCATTAGCAAGCATTCTGCTACAGCATTTCAGTTCACTGGTTGAAAGCTGATCCTAGTAGATATTTTAAACCACTGAACGTCACTGCTCCCCAGCTTCAGTGAGTACAGAGTCCTCCACAGACAACCTGGTTATCTTTCATCCTGATGAAGCTCCAAACTGCTTCACAACTCTTTTCATACTTGTATGAATCCATCCTATTAGTACAATAACTTAATACTGGCTACAAGTTCGGGATTTGAAATTTTAAACTAAAAAGATTCATTTTATTTCATATCTCTCTTAGAGCTCAGACTGAGATATTTATGGTTCTTCTTATTTTTCAGATTTTGCATTTCTTCACACCTACACTTATGTAGGGCATTTACTACATCTGTCCTTAATGATGCCACTTTTTATCTTACTTTCAAAAAATCCAGCAGTCACGGACAGTGATGGAAACAGACAAAATGAGGATAAAATTGGAGTTAGAAATAGAGGCTAAAATGGCCTAGATATTCTTTGACTAATCTGAGATATTCAGTGGATTGACATGAAAACATGGTAGAATTATGGAGATAAAAATCTCTTGATAGATTAAGTATTTACACAACAGTTATCTAACCAAACAGCACAGATTTTCAAAAATTGTTAAGAAATTGAAGATCACTTTTGATTCAAAAATAGCAATGTAAGGCTTAGATTCTTCCTCGGTAGAAGAACTGCTGGTAAATGTATTGCTTTTAGTTCAAAAAAAAAGGAAAGAGAAAAAAAAAAAAGAGAGAGAGAGAGAATACTCATTTTCTGTCTTCGTTTGGATTGTGAACAATGGTCTTTCACTTCTCCAGATATTCTGGCTGGTGAAAGGTAGAACAGAGCTTTCTTAAAGCTTCTACTGACTTCTTTGTAGCCAGAGTTCAGACTTAAAACAATTCCTTCCCACTCATGTAGTCCTATTCATTTCTGTTGGTCTGCTCATGTGTATAAATCTTGACTCAGCCATCTGGTTGCCAGAAATAATGACAAACGAGTAGTGCAGCAGTGTCCCTGCTGAAGGCCAGATTGCAGCACTTAGCTCCATCAGAAATTCTGCACATGAATCAAAGCTTTCCACTGCATTGAGAGGAAGAAAAACCAGCAAAGAGACTGAAGGCCTGGTGCAAAATGCTTGTTTGGAAGAGTGAAGAAAATTGTGACTATAAGACTGTAAACATTGCATGACATCCTTTAACATGGAGAAGTTGAGGAATTTAATAGTTTCATTTTTCTTCTTATTTTTACTTTTGGAAGAATGAAAAGAGTCCTTATGCTCTTTTTTGCCTCAATGATCTACATTTTTTGCTTACAAATACCTCAATAGTTTTCATTAAGTATTTTATGACAGGAAGAGTGACGCAAAAAACGGTATAGCATTGACAACCTCTTGACAACTGTCAAGACCATCTCTTTTGACAATCAGTTTTTTGAAAAAATAAAAATGCTAGCAGGTTGAATTCATGCTAGCAGCTGTGATTTTGGTTGTAATACCCAACACTATGTTTTTACAACCAAGATTATTCATCTTCCCACAAGTAGCATGAAGCGTGACCAAAAATATAGTACTGGACTAAATCCAGATTGTAACATGTCAATGAACTGAACATGACAATGAGCTCAAAATGATCATGCTCTGCTGAGTAATGCCAAGGGCTGATTCTGTCACCACAGTGCCATGCTTGTCAGCAGCTTAGCTTCCATGACATTAAAGACTTAAAAGTATAATTCCAAAATTCTTTTGAAGTCACATTTAATGTTGTAGTTACATGCAAAGTTTGGTTTTTAATACAAAGTTTATAATATTATATATTACAAAGTTGGTAAAATGTTGCATTCTTAGATCTTCACTCCTTCCTTTCAGTTTCAGCCACGCACTTACAGGATGTGGAATTTGCAGAAAATTAAATGCCTATTTCATGTCAGCTCACATAACACTATTTAATGAAAATGGTTTTCTGTACTTCAATTATTTAAGCCAAAGCTGTCTATATATAATTAGTATTAATAAACCTAATTTGAATTCCTATTCACATTTTGATGTGATTTATATCACTGTAATGGCTTCCTGCTAACAAGACATTAGTGATTATTTCTGAAATACCAAGGCATAAATGGCAGCAATGTTGTTTAGACAAGAAAAGAGAATGTTCTGACTGTTTGACTTTCATTTAACCTATTTTTTTCCAGAAGTTAATAATACTGTAATCTAATTCATCATGTCACATCCTTTTCATCTCTTACGAAATTCCTCACATGCTTTAGTAGTTTCTGATCCATTCAGCTGCACAGTCGCAAAGATTAAAAATGTGAATAACTGTTGAAAGAATTTATACTTCAATAAAAATTCTTATAACCTTTCTGTTTTTCTGGACTCTGAGAGCTGTGGGAATGCAGTACCTCCTCTCTGCATTGACAGCACTACAGACATCTCTACAGAGAAGATACCACCAAAGGTGGCCTTAATGCAGCTGTGGTTGAGCAGCTTTTGAAAACTCAGTTTTTATAGATTATTTACTCTTTAAAAGATAAGTATCTTTAGGAAAGCTATATTTTGGGTGAAAATCCTTAAGCACAACAATCTTTTTATATGACAACCAGAAATTCTGTGGTAACTGTCAAGCTGTCTGAAAAATAACAAATGTTCTGCAGCTAAGTAACAAATGTCCTACATACTCTCCTCACACTCTCTACTACTGTTCACCCATTGTTTGGCTGCATGCACTTATGCAAATATACATGCACATTTCCATATATGTGCATATATGTGATTTACCATTGGAAACATTTAAGTGTGTGTTTGGGTTGTAAAAATTTCACTTAAATTACTTCAATTTAAAGCTTTTCTTTCTTCTTTGCTTTATTTTGTGTTTTGTTTTGTTTTTTTCATGAAAGCTTTGCCATTTTTCTGTGACATTATAACAACATCTACTGCTGCTGGTGTGATAAATAGTCCTACCCAAACCGCTGTTTATCAAGCCCAGAAAGTGACAAGGACATCTGACTGCCTACAGCCCTGACTATGTAGCACCCCACTAGAGTGCCCTTGCTGAAGTCAGTTTGTCCATTCTTCCCTATTAGTTATGTCTTTATAAATGGTGAAGTCAAAACCGCAGAAATCTCGCTGCTCACTTGGAAATTCTAGACCAACACAGGGCCACCTTCCTGAAGAAAAAGTCATATACTAAAGAGAATTAGGCACTCACCTTTCACTATGCCAGAGCTTGACTGATAAGAAAAAAATATACAGTGAATAATTTAATTATGCCAGGGATGTATTTTTCACTTCTAGACTAAATATTTACCATTTAAATTTCCTATGAAGGTATTTTTTCCTATCCTAAAAATAATTAAAACAATATATTTCAATACAGTAGTTTCATTACAAATGTTTAATCCAGTTTGGTGTATGTCACAGACAATTTCTTGATTTAGAAACAGAGTGTGTTTTACCTGGTTGCTCCACAGTGCTGATGTACAACTTCTCTTTGCATACATAACCTCCCTTCTGCTAAAGAAATGTCAGTGTGGGGCTGGCCATGCATTGCAATAATATGAAATGCAAACAGAGGCATGGAGAAGCAGCTGTTTTCCCAATATAGTAAATTCTTTAGGGAAATTTGTGCAAGAAAAAGCAATGAATGCACCAGCAACCACTGACATACTGATAATTACTGCAAAGCAAATGAACATCAGCATGCAAGGACAAAAAACAACACGACAAGTAGTGGAGACTAAGATGAAAGAAGAAACCTATACTATGGGGAGTGGAACTGCATTATCCTCTTATTGCTGAGGACATTGCTAGCATATTACTCCAATTTCCTTTCAAATTGTGTCTTTATTGGCTGATAGCATAAGCTTTTCTTAAATGAATCACAGGATAATATAGGTTGGAAAAGACCTAAAATCATTGAGGCCAACCACCAACCCATCACCACCATGAGCACATCACCAAATGAGCACTCTAGATTCATCCTAAGACACAGTATGAAAGTGCAATGCTAAGCAGCTAGTTGAGGTACTTTACCACAACTTATTATCTGCTTAAACAACTGCAAAAGTTCCCAGAAGCACATCTAGCAATATACTGAAGTCCATGATGGAATGTTGCAATAAAGCAGACAAATGAAAATTTTGCAAGATTTTTCTTGTAAGAATACTAATGCTTTCCAGCTGTGGGTTGCTTAGTGGAAAAATCATCAAACTAACTTAACTGGCATACTTATATCATGCCTTTCCCTGAGAAAATAGAGCCACAGGACACAGAATAGGGCACTCTGGAGGTGAAGTGCTGTTGCAGCAATTCTCTCACATAAACAAAGGTTTTCATGGTCTTTTCTTCATCATTTCTGACTCCTGTTACCCTCATATCACTACCCACAAACGATCTTATCACACTACGCAGTAGAAATGCACATGAACTCAAGGAAAAATGAAGCCATAGTACTGAAGGGGAAAGCAAGAGAAGGGAATGTGCTTCTTAACACATACAAATACATGTTATAAAATTAATCACTGTTTGCATAAGTAAGAAAGCTAATGTCTAATCTTAAGTGACCTAGTGTCTGGTTTCTTTTTTCTTGATTCAATTTTACAGTGATGTTCTGTTTATATAGAAGTCCTTGACATTTTCTTATTCACTGTTGAAATCACAGCAGGAGCATCAATTTTTTCACATCACTGTGGCAGAGCCAAGCTCTGTTGGCTGGGTATCACCCTCCTGTCCTTCCAGCCCTCTGCTACTGCCCAGAAACTGCACCAGCATCTCACAACTGAACAGAGAATTAACATGTGGCAAGGCACTTTTGGTATAGCATGCATTTAACCATATATACAGCAGTCCAAAAGAACTTAATTAATGACATTACTCAGAAACAAATTCTAGAGACAATATTGTTTAATATCTTCATTAATTATCTGAGCGGCTGGATAGCAAGCATCCCCAGCAAGTTCATCAAAGAGAACAAATGGTGGGGAGTGGTAGGCTGGCTGCTGTGCAGAGCTCCCACTGAGATGGACAGACAGTTCTAAGACTGGAGGAGGTTCAAAAGTTCATCCCTAACAAAGCAGCTTATTCATTTATTTGGTAAAGAGAAAATATGCCGATTCAGTGCAGATATCATCCTTTTCCACAGTTCAGAAACATTCATTACAGAAAGAGTAACTGGAGAACACTGCCATTCTTCTCAAATTAGAGATCAATCACAGAAAAATTGCCAAAATGTGAAGAAACCTTACCTTACCTTGGCCTTGTTGCCCCTCATTAGGTTCACGCTCGCCCACTTCTTCAGCGTGTCCTGGTCCTTCTGGATGGCTTCCCTTCCCACCAATATATCTACTGCACCACTCAGCTTGGTGTCGTTTACAAACACGCTGAGGGTGCACTCAATTATATGATTTATCACAGTAATGTCAGTAAATAATTGAACAACAAATATTCTTTTCCTTCCATGGTACTGAAAAGAAAATTTAAAAACATAGAAGAGGATTGTCTTCTCCTAGAAAATCCCACTACTTTCCATGCATCTTTTTTCTACTTAAAATATGTCTCATTTCCAGAACTAACATTACCCATGTCCTCAGAGGCAGAAGAATTTGCTTTTAGATACCTTACAACTGTAATTACCACAGGAAACATTCATGAGATAAAGAACAAGAAAATTTCATCAAAGCACCTACTGATTAACTGACAAATACCTTTAGTTCCAAACCTCTTTCCAAAAGAAATCTAACCTTGAGGGAAGTATGTGAGAAGTGCACTTACTGCATTCTGTTTTCTTACACATGCTCACACTAAGATGAATGCTGTTTTATCTTTATTTAACTACTGAGAAGTTAATTTAATCCCCTTGCTAACTAAAGTAATATTTTTTTTTTAATTTTATTCTTATTTTTTATTGAGGCTGTATACTAACATATCTAAATTACCATTCCAAATATTTTCCTTAGTTTTTGCCTTCACTTTCTCTTTAAAAAAAAATTGTTATTGAGGTCTTCCTATAACTTTAACACTTAACATACTAGATACCAAGTAGATTTTAAGTTTAGTACACAATGAATAATTTTTCAGTAGAGCAAATTTTTATTATGTTCCTTTCTGTAAAGAGATCATTAAGGAAACTTTGTTTTTAGACTAGATGCTCATGAACTTAGTGAAAGTAAAGGTTAGGGAAAAAAAAGGAAAAGAAAAATGAGGTAAAATTGATATTTTGATGGGGATTGTTTTCATTAGATTCAAAATGTTGTTACTTAAGTGGTTAAATTTGGCTCTAATATTTCTACTGTCAGAAAAAGATTACATTATTATTTAAATCTATGCAATCCCAGTTGTTTTAATTGTATATTTATCTATTTTAATACAGTGTACCTAGATTTACCAGATTGAGGAATCTAAGAATTCATTTAATTTTTTATGATCCAAAACCATACCACAGTTTTATTACCTATTCCTTCTATTTCTATCCTTCATGCATTCAGCTCCTCTAAGAACTTGGTGTAGATATCAATATCCTGAAAGTGTTACAAATTAATACAATTCAGTTGTGTCATCTTTGGCTTAACTTGCACCTGTATATTGTGGGTCAGACTATGATCAATGGAACCAGTCCTTGCTTGAAGCTTGAAAGCAACTCTATTTATTTCAACTTTCATGCCACACACTGATGAACATCATATAGCCTGGAGTGCCCTCCTTTGTTCTGCTTAGTGAGAAAGTTCAGTTTAAAAGATAACTAAAAAAATGAACTAAGAGTAGAGAAAATAAAGTGATATCTGTAGAAAGAAAGGAAATAACATCATATGAAATTAAAGATGTGATCAGAGTAACAAATGAAATGTACTGCAATTATATTTTTCCCAAGTACTTCTCTATGGACTGTCTGAGTCCTACCAAAGAAAAGAGGACAGATTCCACTGGTTAGTCATAACCAAGGAGCCTGCAGGCAGCCCACGCACATTTGCATCACTTGTGTGTCCCTGTCTTTATCTTGATGTGATGCATCATGTTCTCATGTGAGTATCTGCTTGACTGCAGAAATGAAAAACAGAGCTGCTCAGATCCAGGAGAATCCTGTAAGGGTGCTCAAAGGTATGATCTCAACAGTCTGATGTCCATCAGTCCACCTGATAGCAGGAGTTCGCAGATTCTGAAACCTACCTACAATACACTACCTTCCCTTCCAGGGGAAAAACTAAAAATAAATGGTATTTTTAATCATTATGTTATGGAGTCTGAATGCCTTTTGTACTGAAATTCACATCAAGCACTGCCACTGTTGTTTTGTGCCAGGCCAGCATTCCAGTCATTGAACTAGTCTTTTCAAAAATGAAATTGCAGAAAATAATGAAAAAAGAAAAAGGAAGGAGGGAAGGGAAGGGAAGGGAAGGGAAGGGAAGGGAAGGGAAGGGAAGGGAGAAAAAAGGAGTAAAAACACTAAATAAACAGTAAATTCCTGTCTTTTGACATGTTTTATATTGCTTATCCAGAAATCAGTGCTATTTGCTATTGAAAAAAGAAAATCAATCTGCTAGAATAAATATATATATAATACTGATTTCCCATTTACTCTTAATATTTGCATTGACAGAGCCTTTGGACACCTCCTGTGTAGCTGTTTTTCCTGGATCTCCCATTTATCATTTCTTCAATGGACTTCTAGCAGTTCTTTGTTAAAACCCTGCCCTCTCTCTGTTATTGTTTTCCCACCCTGTGGTAATAGAAGTGAGGTCAAAGCTGCATCTGAACTACTATGTTAGTTTATGCAACATTGTTATTTTAAGTCACAGTTATTCAGCCGAGGTTTTTGAAAGGTGTGATGGACGCTGGGGATGAGAAAACCAAACTGGTGTGTTTTTAACAATGTTTTACATGGAATAAATATTTCTTCCACAGAGTGGCAGCAAAGCCTTTTCAGAGGAAGAACTGTATCTCAAGAACTTTTTGCTAAGTCCGTTGAAAGTTATGAGTAGATGAAGTCAGAGCCCATAGATTCTTTGTCCTCACTGAATTGTAATCTGTTTGAAAGATTCAGTCTCTGCTCTAGAATTCTCAATCTCTGCAAAGCCTTCTTACTTTATTACAATTACTTATTTTCTAATAGTTCTCTTTGTTGTTTTTTGTTTGTTTGTTTTTGCTTTTTGTTTTGTTTTGTTTCTTTTTTCCCTCCCCTGTAACAAAGGTCTTGTTCCAAAACAAACAAACAAACAAACAAACAAAAAAGTAGAATGATGTCTTGCTGTATTATGCAACCATGCTGCAAACCCACAGCTAGTCACATTTGAAGACAAAGACACAATTCTTTCTTAAATGTGCTGAGAAAATTCTTATTGCCTCAGAAAAGGTTAATATATATCTTTTTTTATTATTTATTTCAGAAAAAAATGAGTTTTTCCAATTCAGAATAATCCAAAGCGATTAATCTAGGGAAAGTCCATGTATAATCATGAAAACTAATCAAAGAATCAATTATAGTTATATCAAATAAGAAACCAAAGCAGTATTGCTAATTTATGTTCTGAAAGAGACAATAGAAAATGATTAAATTGTAGGAAATAATCTAGTGTGAATATAAGTTAAAAATGTGGAGTCTGCATTACAATCAGTTAAATAAAAGCAGTATTTTAGATACAGATCTGATATCTGACACCTTGGACATGGATTTTTTTAAGGCAACTACCTGCATCTTTGTCTATAGTATAATGAAATAAAATCTTTCTGGATGGATGATGAAGAACAGTGAAACATAATCTTGAAACCACTGAGGGATATCTCAAGATAACGTGTGCTCAATATGAACATGTATCTGTTTTCATATGCACCAGTTTCATTCTAAGTATGAATCTAAATTTTATTATGCAAAATTTGGATTTTTAGAAATTCAGACAAATTACAATTGATATGATGTGGGACATGAGAAAAGTTCATTTCTCAGCTGAGATTTACTGACTCATGGCTTAAATATAGTGACAAATTATTTTTAGGAAAGAGTCTTATGGTGTGTATCAAACAGACAAATTACTTGAATTCCAATACTTATTTCTGTGGGAGGAAATATATAATTTGTCTACAATTAAACAAAACAACAACAACAACAAAAACTGAAAAGATGGGGAAGATTTTCTTTGAAACAACAATAAAAACAATTTCCTTAAGCTTTTAAGTTAATCACTGTATGTCAACACTGAATGACCCACAAAATAAATATTTCAAAAATTATTCTGTTATTACTGTCATATTCTGGTAAATCAATACTGACTGACTTTCTGTCTTGTCATTCTCCTTTATCTTCAGTAATGGAACAAGGTTCTTTTAATGATATAAATCAGATTTATCCACGCTATGGGGATGACTTTCAGTCCATTTACTACAAAACTACTATTACAAGGTCATCCATAATCAGCTCTTAACTTTAATATAAAACATTTCAAATTCATTTCAGAAAATTTAACGAAAGAAGTAAAAGGAACAGAGTATGTGTGCTGTCAGAGTTGCTTACAGCTATGACATGACCTATTGATTTTAGACCAAGTCATTGCTTGTGTTAAAAAAGTCGATTATTAAATGTCAGAAGTTCAGATTCATTTGGTATAATTTGAAATCAGCATTTTTAGCCAGCATGTCTTAGGTTTAGTGTGAGGTAAGTGCTTTACTCTATGGAAACACTGACTTTAGCAGGAATGCTGAATAATTCATATAGCCAATGTTGTACAAGGATACCACTGATACTCCCTACTGTTTATTGAACAGAGTTGTTAACAATGCATCTATGGAATCTCATGCAGCCTATCCAATGTCCACGCATACGTACACACTTACTTGCTGGATAGTGATGCATATTTTACAGATTCAAGAGCATCTGATTATTTCCTGGCCTACCAAATACTGCTTCATGTAAATACTTTGTATCAATTTACAAACTCCTGGAGGTACTATGTATACTATTAAAAGTATGCAAAAATAAAAAACAAAAATAAAATGAATTAAAAAAAAAAAAAAAAAAAAACATGACTGAAAGTATGGTTTTAGTAGAATTAACTATCTCAGCCACTTGGCTGATTACCAAGTGGGCACTGTACATTATCACAGCATGACTTTAATGAGGAGTTGAAACAGTCCTGAATCTAAATTAGACTCCAGTCTGCCTTAAAACCTTGCAATAACTCTTCTTGCTACTGCTTTAAATGTCCATTCACCAAAAGAGAAACTCAAACCAGCATTCAGAGAAACACAACTTTGCAGGTGCCCAAAGCAGCTCAGGCACGTCAGAAATGCGAGTTCATTTATCTCACTGCATGCTGCAGCTGGCTTGTTTAAAGTTGGGTCAGTTATTTCTAAACAACAGTGCAGTCATAAGGACAAGCACTCATAAAAAATCCCTGCACTGTCTTTAATCATGTTATACCTACTGTGCTTCAGATGCATCTCAGTGAACCAGTTTGCCACTACCAACCACACGCCACGCTGAGTCCTTCCTTGTCATGCTGGGGAATGTCTCCACAATTTGCTCCCTAGCTCCTTTACAAATTGTCTTCATCTCAAAATTACTAACAATCAATTTTACAGCATACAAACATACAGACAGTTTTGAGTTGTAGGCAAGATCTAGATTTCTATTTTCCTCTCAATCCTCCCGAAGTTTGGTCATCAAATAATTTCAGGATAGAGAAAATCACCAATATAAAAAATTAAAAATTTAAAAAAAAAAAAAAAGGATTTCAGTTTGAAATGTATAAATCAATGCCTTTTCATGAAAAAATGGGTTTTGCTTCCCAGACAAAGCACTAATTTCTCTCTCAGAACCTCCGGAAAGTCTGTAATACTTGTAGAGAGGAACAATGTTTCATGAGGAAGATATGATGATTTAATGAATTACAGAAATATTTATATATATATATGAATTTTGATGTGTGTTTGTTGGCACACAAACACAGAATATAATTTGTTTTTATGGGCTGATGCTGCCTCCACAAATAAATACACAATACAGCTATAGAGCTATAGTTTATATAGTTCCTGTAATTCTGTAACTACTTTCACAACACACAAAATAAACTAGAGAAAGATGGAGATAAAACATAAGTCAAAATGTTCCAGATAGACCTAGAATTCATTAGATAATATTTCTCTATTAGTCTAGGAATTTACTTTGTTATACATACAAGCATATATTTTATATAGTTTAACACTGTAACAATATTTTTATGTTACATGGGTTTAGAAAAATACTGTAAAGCCATAACTTGTTCTCATATATACTGTACATACTGTCTCTCAGTGTACAGTAGTACCATTTTCACAAAAGGACTGAGACTGCTGCTCCTTTAACCTTATTTAGCTTGCTCTCCCTGCTTAATTTTCCATACCCTCTCAAGGTATACAAGAGATAGAACAACACGTAGTCATCTCCAAGGTCATTAGCACCGCTGAATGTCTGTACTTTCACAGTGAGGAAATGGTGCCTTGTCCTCTCAATATAATGGATCAGCATTGAAAAACAACAACAATCACCAAAAACAAACAGATCAAGCATCAGGATCTCTATATTAGAGCACACAAGTCAAACCATTAGCCCTACTTTATCATAAGTAAGGGAATACTGAGTAATAGATCTTTTGAAAAAGATATATTTCAATTCTTCTATAACTGAAGGAAGGGAAAGATAGACCTTAACATTACTTGAGGTTTATCCTTGATCTCTTCAGTTTGTTCACTATGAAGCTGCTCTTTTCAATTAGACTGTTTTAGTATATTTTATATTCAATGATTTCAACTGGACTATTTCAAATTCATAATTAAATCATATGAAAAACACTCATCATCTAAACAGTTGAGCAGAGTCTATGTGTTCTTTTTTTCTGGAGTCTTCTAAACTTACCCTTTCCCAGCTATTACCATAATATGAGAGCTGAAGTTCTGAAGCAGTAGCTGTTAAATTATACAGAAATGTACAGTTCTGAAGAAAATAACGAATTCAAGACTGAGCTGACAGTGGCACTGGTAAGACACGGTATTTTTAGCTCTAGCTCATTGATCTGGGTGATTATGCTACTTGCCACATTAGAAAAGTAGGTCTGACAGGGCCAACCTGAGCATTACCTGACATGAAAATGTAACGTTTTCTTGCGCTTATTATCACATTTCATTAACTTAAAACCTTAAAAGTTCTGGCCAAAAAAAAAAGGTTTTTAAAAATTAGAGGGCAGCTTTTGAAATGTAGGCCCAGAAACATACTTCAACTTATTCAGAAAAATTAATGTCTTTACTCTTAAATAACAAAATATTCGTGTTCATCTGCAGTTACAAAGATGCCACCATGTAGGAAACTAGAAAATTAACTCTGAATGCATCCATTTATTCACAGTAGCATTTTTTTTCCTACATGGTTAAAAACCTTCAGCTTTCTTGTGCGCTTCAAATTTATCAACAGTGTAAGAGCACACAAATGGGAAATTACTACGTTTACTAATTTCATGGTATCCTACCTCTTAGTAATACTTAATGAGCCCTGTCCCTGTTTCTGTAACTGCAAATGAACAGTAAGTAGATCAAAACATAAAGGCACATGTTCTTTTTTAATAGAACAATTGAGTTAATGGAAGCCAGGATTATTAATGTTTCTGCAAAATAGGAAGAAAAAAATTGTACCATGGAAAACAAAAGCATGAGCGTGCCAAGCATTATTACCTTTACATTTAAAAAGTAAATAAAATATACAATAAATCAAGCATTGTGCTATAGTTATGTCACGACTTCTAAAGGATCTGTACTCCCACTGCTTTTTGGAAAATATTGCAGGGTTTAGTAAGTTCTCTGAAGCAAAGAAGTGATGTCTGTCCTTTGGCTGGGAAGCCTTATAGCCAGGACAGGCCATATAGAACAGATACTATAATTTTTCTAAACCACGT
The DNA here is from genome assembly GCA_013399175.1 of Odontophorus gujanensis. Taxonomy (NCBI): domain Eukaryota; kingdom Metazoa; phylum Chordata; class Aves; order Galliformes; family Odontophoridae; genus Odontophorus; species Odontophorus gujanensis. The sequence continues at coordinate 89,624 of VXAB01004525.1, read as the reverse complement.
TGTAAGAAAATTTCAGACTTCCAGGTTTTTCATACAAAACGGGTATTCATCCCAGTGTGGTCTGATAAGACACAAGCACCCAGAAGCCCATCACCATCTCCCCTGGAGCCCAGTCAGTTCATTCATCAGAAGCCATGCAGCCATCCAGAGGGAACCTGACAGGATAGAAATGTGAACCCCATGAAGAGCTACAGGGAGAAATGCAGAGTCCCACATCTGGGGAGGAGCAGCTCCTAGCACTAGGACATGCTAAGGACCACATAGATAGAAAGGAGCTCTGCAGGAAAGGATCTGGGAGTGCTGGTGGACACCAAGTTTAACAAGAGTGTCTTTACTACTAAAGAAGGCTCATGGTATTCTTGGCTTCACAAGGCAAAGCATGGCCAAGAGATGTGGTCTGCTCTACTCAGTATTGGCGAGGCTGCATTTGGAGTGTTGCATGCAGTTCTAGGCCTCCCCAGTGCAAAACAGGTGTGGACACACTAGAAGGAGCCCAAGACAGGGTCATACAGAAGATGAAGGGATTTGAAGCACCTCTCACATGAGGACAGGCCGAAAGAGCTGGGGCTGCTCAACCTGGAGAAGGCTTGGGAGGATCTCATCCACGTAGAGAAGTACTTGAAGGAAGGATGCAACGATGGAGTCTGGCTCCATGGTGTACACTGGTGCCCAGTGACAGAAAAATAGGCAATGTAAGTTCCCTCTGAACATCGGGAAGCATTTTTAAATTGTGTGGGTACAATGCCCAGAGAGGTTTTGAAGACTCTATCTTCAGAGATACTCAAAAGCTATCTCAGCATGGTTCATAGGAACTTGCTCAAGCAGGGAGCTCAGACCAAATAATTCCAGAGGTTCCTTCCAACTTCAACCACTCTGTAATTCTTTGATAAAAGCTCCTTATTTTGATCCTGTTGCAAATGTTCTTTCAGTCTCATGAAAAGATTGGTGTAGAACTATGAAAAAAGAGCACTAGTGAGGGGCTTGCAGGCCGGGGCTTGCAGGCCGCTGGAGTGACTCATCCAGCCCTGACTGTTGCTGCTGACTTCTCTTAGTGCTGAAAAAAATTTGTCTCAGACAACCCATCTGTCTCCTCTAAAATGCAGTGGACAAGCTATTTTATCCCGTGTTAAGAAAGGACATCAAAAGTACATGTAGTTCCAATAGTAAATGTTTCACAAAGTGGCATATTTATTCCACTTCCATTATAATTAAAGAGTTTCACTCCCAGATACTTGTATGGTTTTTTGAATGTTATTGTATATTTAAAAAAATAGCTGATTTGCTAAGCAGGGAATGTCCATAAAATTTCCCTCTCAGAAAACCATGTTTTTCTGCAGAAATTCACAGCTAACCCACATTTACTTTCTTCTTCCCAACTTCTTCTTACACTCAGGGCAGAAGACAAGTTGACAAGCGCTCCTGAAAGTGCCACACCAGTCGTGCTGAATCCTTTTGAGGCAAGCACTGCACAGCACTTAACTTTTTTACGGCATTATTGTCTAGCACTGATCACAGTGCTGTCACAAAAGTGCTTTATTTATAGCCCACTGCTGAGACTGGCTAAAATTATGTGTATCTCACAAATTATGCTCCACAAAAATGACTGGTTTTGTTATGGGAAAACATGTCTGCATAATTGATAGCAAAAGACAGGAAGGTGCTAACAACTATCAATTTCTGTTGTCAAAAAGCAGCTGAGGCTGAAATGTGCTGCTTAATATGCCAGCAAGATTGTCTGATATATACATAAAATTTTCTAAAAACCTCTCATTCGGAACCAACTTTATTTATTTTATAGATATTTTTTAATATGGAACAAAAAGAAATAAAATATATTTTGGACTTTCTCATAAGGTTTCAGAAATTGATACTAATTCTCAGCTTAGAAAAAATTTTCCAATGTAAAATATTTAACAAAGGATACATAAATATATTTCAATATTACGAGCACGAGAAAAATTTAAAATATTTGGTGTTTTCCCTCCAGTGACTGTTTAAATACTAAATACCTCAAACTCAAGCATTCACATACTGAATAGTTTGTTAATAGTGGGGACTAACCAGTAACAACATCTTTAACTGTGAAGATAGAAGGAAACTTCCTTTTTGAATAATTAAAACACCCCTCAAATGTGGCTAGGGTTCACTGATCTGACAGTCTGATGAATCTCAGGACTATGCTGCATTACCAAAAGACTAAAGATCTGTAGCAGCTTCTTCTGCTCTTTCAAGTGGAAGAATAAAATCTGGCAGAAAATTAGATAAATGCATATTTGCTAATGCTTTGTTTTTCTTTTTCTTTTTTTCTTTTTCTTTTTTAATGGATTTCATTATTATACTTCAATTATCAACCTATAAAATCTACGCTGAAGATTGGATTATGAATTAAATTCCTAATCTAAATTTAATTACTCTTTTGTTTTTAATTAATAAAAGGAGAGCAAATGATTAAAGAGCCTTAATTTCATGATTTCAACAACTTAAAAAAATGTTTCGACATCTAGTAATCGAGAGCAATTGTGACAGTTCTTACTGAAAAATTCTACTGAAAATTCTTGTTGTTTCAGAAACAGCAATAACTTATTTTAGATGAAGTACTATAAATCTTTGAGGTCCTTTTTTCAACCCAGGCCATTCTATGACTGTATGAAATGTAGTTTCTACACTGCAGATAGAGGTCAGGATGGCCACAAAGTGCTCAAAACATTGTGATATGGAATCTGGAAACACCTTGCCATTAGACATGTGCTTGCTTTCTTTTGAAATAAAATTCTGTTTAACGGGCCCAAAAATCTTCTGTGATGTATGTGTCCCTGACCGAAATACCAAAAGAACATATAGATCTATCCTTGATCCAGGACACACTTACTATTTTATCTGGTATCCTGCAATTGAAAGGGTTCTTTGGCAGAAGCCCATGTTCTCAGTATTTCATTCCCTTTGGATTTTTTCTTGCCATGAGGTGAAGAAGATCTTCAGATTCTTCAGCTTCTGTGCTAGATTGCAGCTTCTTCTCTACTTCTCACTTGCCAGGTAAGTTTTTATTTAACTATAATCTTTTTTAGTTTATTTTTTTGGTGCATTTAGCTGACCCTAACAGAGAAAATAGTCTGATTCATCAAAACTAAAGTTTCTTCAAAGGGCAAAGATGATGTTATGGTGGACAATGAGTCCATCAGCAGCACAGAAATAAAAGAGCACTTGCCAATTTTAAACTGTAAAACAGAACACAAATTAGTTTAGTATAGGAATTAGTAATATACATATATAAGAAAAGTTTAGAAAAATACTGCTGAAAATGCAGAGCTTAGCATCCAAGTTTTATCTACATTGAGTATTGGATATATTTTTAACTCCTTGTGATAGAAACTCATAGGATTATTATCATTACAGGTTCTTACTCTTATCTGAAGAATGTACTTAGTACAAAAGGACAAAACAGTTGAGGAAACATCTGTAGATGCCTTAGAGCTTTGGATAAAATCTATAAATACTATGCAGAGCAAAGGTGAAGGTAACCAACTATTCTGAAATTGCCACTCCTAGAAACACTGTGGCCATCTTAGGGGAATACCAAAATAACTCTGAGGAGGTCAGAATGTTTACATGTGCATGACACAGAGAAGAAGAGAAAAGAACAGGAAAAAAAACAACATATCAATCAGTCAGCTGGGAATTTGGCCATGTTTGGAACCAAAAGACTTATGAAAGCACATGAGAAACTTCTTCCTCTACATGGGGAAGCCACACTGGCAGGACATCTAAAGAAAACTTCCTGATCAACTGAGAACATTCTGGCAGCTTCCTTTACCAGAACAAATTTCTGTACATTTGGCATTCCCTTCAGTAGGGTGTTTCTTCAGTTCTATACAGTTTTCAAAGCTTCAAATTTACAGGAAACTCCAGGTCTTTGTGGATGAATGGTTATTAACAAAGACCTAAAGATAGGAGTTCTCGATCAGGAATGAAAAGTGGAATGGCACAGCTGTAGGCTGTGACCAAGAAAGACCCAGAGCTCTTGAGCTAAAGCTAAATGCATATCAAAATTGTACTGTGCAGAAAAGAAAGCTACACTGAAAAAGGTAAATCTGTCAATGTATGCCCAAGTAACTGGTACTGTCACCAACATGCCTATCACAAAGATCCCTAATTAACTAAGTTAGATGCCTACATCAATATAGCACTACAGAAACATCCTGCTGGTTACAAAGTTTATCAAAGATGCTGAAAGTATTTAACTGAATGGGTCACAGTCCTAAAGCACAATGAATAAGTCTCCTTGGGCACACAGAAAGAATGGCACAGCAACTCAGTGAACACAAGAGGGACCTACGCATGCTAAGATCAAGCAGAAAAAAAAATAAGGAGATGCTAATTCACAAGATACAACTGGTGTCATAGAGCTTTGTGTCATAAATGTATGGGACAGATCCTTATTAAGCAGTCTTTGACATTGGAATAGAAGTGAAAATATAATTAGCTTGAGAACACATACATACGCTATTAAGCAGAGAAACATATGAAAAATGATTAAAAAAATAAATCTCAGCAATTGGGATAAGAAAGGAACACAACTGACATGATGCTTTAAACATTCGGCTACTCTGAGCCAAGAAGAGAAAAAGATCATGTATTTTTCTTTGTGTGTAGTCAGAGAGGAGTTTGGTTTTTGTTAATGAGAAACTCTGAGAACATCTAAAGGAGATATGACAGGTATTTTGCATACTTATGTACCACATGAGAAAACTACGTCAGTTAATTCATGAGCAAGCTACACTGAAAGCAAACTTTTATTTCAGAGTGAAGAAGCTACCACGGGAGTGGTTATTTTAGGTTTGGTGCAATCAAACAGGAAAGAATGGATTAACAATATGAAGGAAAGTCTTCTGGGGAAAGCAGTAAACACTAGGAAAAATGAGACATGACAGCTACAGAAATAAAACAAACAATCTCCCATTGCTCCACCACAATCAAAAAACAACCATTTCAGCAAACTCTGGAAACTGGTTAAACATCGTTTTGAAAGATGACCTGAAGATAAACATGTAAAAATATGCTAGCAGTTACTGAAGAATTTGTGCATTCTATGAAATGCACAAATTGTCCAAAAGAAAGAAAACAGGCATTGCATTATACTCGCATATGGAAATTTCCAGTGATTTTCAAATTACATAAGATAAAAAAAAAAATGCACAATTGTAAAATAGTTGATAAATTTAAAAAAGAGAATGGGTCAGCAGCAAAAGAAATGAAAGAGGAAAAAATGAATCATCTAATCCCTTTACCTAATATCTCCTTCATCCATCCCTCAAAAAATGGTGAACCTTGCCCAGACATTAAAAAAAAAAATTGAAGAAAAAAAAAGATTCTCAAACTGAAGTATATGAATAATACATTAGAGAATATTTAGATAAGATAGGCATGTTAAAATTGTCTGGGCCTTATTATATTCACCTTAGAGAAACTAGACAGAACAATTTCTGAATCATTAACGATTATCTTTACAAGCTTCTGGAGGACAGAGAACATCCCGGAGGACTACACAAGGGCAAATGTAGCATTTGTCTCTTAAGGAAGATAAAAAGAAAGACTGATGGATTGACAGACTGAGCAGCTGAATCTATATTCCTGGACGATCCTGGAATAAAATATGAGATAAATATTTTGCCAGTGTCCACATAATTTTCAGAAGAAACTTCTCTTCCTGAAAAATTTAACACTAACAAAAAAGAAAACCCACACAAAAATCCACAAACATTTGTTTCTCAAACCACTGCAAAAGTTGTTTGGTTTTTTTTGTCTTTTATAGAGTGGAACAGAAGATGCTGCAGTTCACAAAATACACCAGGAAAATGTTTATTCTGGCATTTATGTGCCAAGACTGTCAATATTCTTCAATGGAGAATACATCCACAGGGATACCATACTAATTTACAGGAATTCACTTAAAAACTCTACCAGAATTACTTTAATTAACAAAGAAAGGTAGCATTTAGAGAATAATGGATTTTTACCTCAGCAAAAAGATTTGCAAACTGATTTCAAATCCAAGAGCAACATGACAGCTGTGTATTTTCTGTAAGCTATAAAGAGACAAGCTACAGAAGCTCACACACTTACAGTTACTAGTAGGTGAAGTGATCCAGTCCAACCTGTTGCTGACAGCAGGTCAACTTCAAAGTTAAATGCAGCTTAGAAGTCACATTAGGATGTTCACAGCTTGTCCAGTCAAACTCTGAAAATCTCCCAGGATGGAGGTTTTTCAGACTCTCTAAGCAAGCTCCTCCAGCGTGTATGACCATTCTCAAAGCTGAGTTTTCCTTCTGTCCAGTTTCCCTTGCTGCGGCCTGCTGTTTAAGCATGGCTCCATCAAACCCTACAATTAGCCCTTAATCAGTGTACATTCATCTTTATCATTTTCCTGTTCAGACTGAAAAAGGCCACTTATCTCAGCCACCACTGAGAACCATAGAATTCAGCTCCTAAAACCTCTCCTTGGTCTCAGTTGGACTTGTTCCAGTTTGCCAATCTCGCTCGTGTAATGCAAAACCCAAAACTGGACAGTTGTATTATCCTCTGCTCTCACAGAGAACTCCCACAGGACAAAGAACCTAAAACAGGAAAAGGTAAATATTTCTTCCATCTTACTAAACCTGTCTGCAGCTGCTCGAGAAATTCTTACCTGTTTCCTACTCTACAACTAGGGTAGGAAAGATCGGCTACAAGGTGGGAATAGGCTCTGTCAGTCTTACTAGAAGTTCCCCTGAATTAGCTGGGGAAATTATAGCTAAAAGACCAACATTACAAATGTTCTCCTATTCAACCAAAGCTTTTTTTCTGGTTGATGAAAGACAACAGTGTGACTTTAACCACATTGTTTCTTCAGACTACTGTAGGAGAACTCACGTCAGATAAAGCGATAATTCTATTTTTTCCTCTTTTCCATGTTCAGAAAAACATAAAAAAATAAAAATAACACAATATAAAAATAGTCTACCTCTTGTACTGCCTCAAACAACCCTTAGACAAAACAGTGCAGAAAACACCCTGCAAATTCCCACGTTAGCGCAAAGATGTCAAGCAAGACAAGTTCCACTTGCTAATTTTCTCCCATGTTAGGTCTGCTCAGAGGCAATGAGCCTTCAATTGCTAGAGGACTGAATTCACAATAACCTTTGTAGATATATGAGTGAAGTACTAAAGCCCATAGTGCATGATTAAAGGAAGGCTAGGTTCTGTTCTTAGACTGTCTCAAAGGTTTTGTCTATATTCCTCCAACCATATTTTAAACTCCTGTGACTCTAAAATGCATGAACTTTGGAGGGAAACAAGTCAAGATGTTTTGTTTTTTTTTTAATGTCAGTCATATATGTCCCTATATCACCATCCACATAAACATGCTTAAAGCTCCACAAACCCCAAGCAGAAGATATTTGCAGTCCCTTTGTAAAAACCTAGTATAGTTCTAGAAATGCCATAAGGAACTTGAACCTGTCCTGTTTGAAAAGCAACCAAAAGCATTACCAGCAACAGCATTTTGCTTTCTCTTTCCACTGAAACAGTTCCAAGCTGAAGCATAAGGCACAGTGGTATTTTATAGTGGAGCAGAAAAATAAATTCTCTTTGTTCACCTGCTACCATAGACTGCAGGAGTTATAATCTGTATTATGCCCAAAACTCCATGACTTCAGAGACAAAGAACAACTCTGTATTTGGTTTTTGTACAGAGACAGGGAAAATACACCTTCAGCTTTCCATTCTGATATCCTTGAAAATATGTTTGATATTTTTTTAGGCAGGACCTTCTGAACAGAAGTAAATTTTTGCAGAGTTGCTTTGTAGGATTTCTTTCCCACGAATTTAAAGAATTGATTTTTTATAAATCCTTCTGAGCATGGATCAAAATCAATATCTGTTAGCAAAGAGCTTTGTAAGTTGCTAGGTGCAGTGAAATAGGCACATTCTCAGTATGTTCTGAATCTGCCACCTGATAATTTCACTCCTCATACTTTAATAATGAGAAACAATGAACTTCCCTTCATGACATTCACTTTTAAAACCTCCTCTCCCACCTTCCCCCTTATTAGTCATTTTTTCCAAGGCTGAAGTCCTGATGTACTCAGACATGCCCTTGTACTAACACCTCTGATCACTCATGCTGCCTTTCTCTGTACCCTTTCTAGCTTTATTTTGTCCTTTATGAGACACCAGAAGGGCATACAGGATTGTAGATGAAGGCAACAGATTTATACGAGGGTAATGATCTTTGCTTTCATTCTTTATTTCTTTCCTAATAATTTTTAATGTCATATTTGCTTTCTTGATAGCTACTCAGCACTGAGGTGACATTTTCAGAGCACAACCTATTATAATTCACAGATCTTATTCTTGAGTGATAAAACCATGAACACAGCACACCCCCTGCGGATGTCACTGGAGGACTGTTTTTAACATATACATTACTTCACATTTACAAATGCTGACAGTTTATTGTGTATTCTTTCAACAATTTTCTGCCACTCTGCACTGCTGACCTTTCGCCATTCCCTAAGAGGAACTTACCACTGCCCGGCTGCCCAGGACTGTGATAACAGCACTGAGAATGAGACTTACATTTAAGGAGGTCACTGTAAATAAGAAAATAAGTAAACAAATAGAACACAGTTACTATAATCCTTACTGATAAAACCTGGAAAATGCCAGCTGTTCTGGCAACATAAGTTGTTTTTCCACCATTTGCAATTATTAACCAAATGTTTAGAAATGCTATTTTTTAATAAAGGCAAAACAAAGTCTCTGAAAAAAGTAGATAAAGGAGCTAACATAGTCCTCCTCAAACATAACTACAGTAACAGTTTCACAATCCATCCCTTTGGAAAGACAACTGTTATCTGAAATGTTTTCTACTTTTGTAGAATGCTCCAGTTGATGTTAAAGATTAAATCATGCTGGGTAGCAAAGTCCTTTAAAGATCACTGATCATTAGCTTACCTTTGTGTTAACTAGTCTTCCCTGACATCCCCACCTTACACTTCTCTATCTGTCAAGTTTTTGAGTTGTCATTTGCTTTGACAATCTCCTCTGTTTATTTTGTACCAGCACCTGCACCATGACATTTCAGTTCTTTGAATAATGGGTGTAGGATAAAGAACTAATTGGTTTCTTGTTTGCAGGAGGCTCCAGGATGTTTTGGCTGCTCCTCTTTCAGCCACCCTGCAGGTCACAACATCTGGTGTATTCTCATGCTGCAGGGCACTGCCCAGGCTTAAGAAGACCACTGACTTTAGAAACATTGATGCAAGCTTTTGTATTCTAACTTTAAGTACAGAATTTCCTGATGATACAACTCCGCTGTTTTAGAAATAACAGCTGTGTGGGTTGAGGTCAAATACACAAGTATTTCAGGGCTGTCACTGAAAATATCCATCTATTTCTTCTCTACTTCAAAAAAAAAAAAAAAAATCAGTCAGATGTCCAATGCATTATTTTCCCTTAAAAAACTCTGTAAGCCTCACTTAGCCACATACTTTCATACCTAACAGACTAACACTTGAGAAACTGTCATGATTCATTTGTTCTTCTTTCCCTTCTCACACACAGCCTGTACCAACTGTCTTCGCATGGAGAGACAGCCCAAACTATGCTCATGCTGCATAAAACATGAACACAAAAACATGCATTCATTTGGCCTTTCCTCTGTAGGGCTTTCTCTTACTTATGTATTGAAACTAAATATTTTGATAGTTCTATGCTTTTAGCAAGTTACCTTTCAAGATCTTCTTGGAATGGCATAACACTTTTATTTTTAAGTATAGCTTACAGATTTTTCTAGTTTATATTCATGGATCTCCTTAAAATTTGTTACTATTTTCTTTGTCTCTTCTACTTCATGACGATTTTTCTTCTCTAAAACCTATTTTGACACAGTGGTGTTGACTTTTACTGAGCCTCAAGTAAGATATTTTTAAAATATCACCACTGCATCTGAACATACTCTACCCTTGCAGATGGTTCTTTCAATTTCCCTTCAGTGAACTTTTCATTTTTATACCAATCTTACTTTTAAAGATAAGCAGTAGTCTAATGGATTCTGCTTTTCCTATCAATATATTGAAACTAATTACATATAGCAACTTAAAGAGCTAGTGAGTGACACCTTAATAGTAACATTTTGAACCGGATCTTGCACTACTTGAGATGAACTTCATTTCTTTCCTTTTTGTGGTTCCCTGAGCACCTATGACATGGGACAGGCATTTGAATGTTTTAAAAACATACATCTGGAATTATATTCAAAGGGAATAATGGAATTCTTCCACTAAAATTACATTTTTTAAGTGTCATGTTCTATGACATATCTAATAAATGCCGGTCTTAACTTCAGATACTGAATTCTTATGTTACGCCTAAACACCATGAATAAAAAACAACCCTGGATTACTACTAAACATCGTCATTCAGTGTGGAACATACTGCTTAAAAGTGTCTGGAATGGGAAAAAAAAAACCACAATGAAATAGCAGCTATTCTTCCTTTTTTTGAAGCTAAAAATCTCTTTTGACTTTCATACTACAGCTGTATAGTTTTACTCCTGTTTTTCCTTCCTTTATCCCATTCTGACCCTGCCTTTTTTCAGATGTCATTCTACTTTAAATTGCATACTAGTCTTGAAGACTGATTTTCATATTCTAATTTTCATATTCTACTTATTAAACCGTGATTCCAAAAAGCAAGTAGTCTACATCCACAAAGAGGTGGAAATAACAATTTAGAAGTGCATTTCTGTAAGAACACTTGCTTTTAAAGACACATTCTTAAATTGATATGCTGCAGTCATCTATTTAAGAATGTTCTTTGAGATAATGACACTTTCCTATTAAATGCATACCTACAGGACAAATCTAAAATTTTTAAAGGGATGTGGAAGGCTCCTTTGAATTCTTAAAACTTCATTAGGGCAAGAGCCATAATTTTATCTGAGTACGTTATTACCCTAGAATTTGCAATATGTCAAGAGCCACTGAATTAGTATTCATCACTGCTAGCACACACAAAAAGGGGAGTTTTTGTCAACAAATTACCAATTAAAAATATTTAACTTAAAGGATTTAATGTTTAGTAACTTAAACATTTATACTGAGAAGCCACAACACATTGCTCTGTAAACAGGAAAAGGCAGAGTATTGAAAGGTGCATGAACATTGTAAAATTGTTGTAAAAAATATATATGTATATTGTTCTGCTTAAAATTCAATTTTCAAACTTCAAGAACACAAAATCTCAAAAATTGGTGCAGAAAAGTAAAATGATCGACTCCTAGCTGTAATGTTCTAACAATCTCCTCCAAATTTTTGTTCAAAAAGTTTTATATGGACACATTGGTGGGACTAAGAACTACTCTCCCTCAGTGATGGGCAACAGGTTCAGATCCTTATTCTGTGTGACTTCAGCCCACAAGGTTACGAAACTGACCTGAGTGATGTGCAGTTAAATCTCTTTCACAGACAAAAGGAGAGAATTCACATCACTCATTCCAGGGCATGGTTCAGTCACTTTCTTTTATGTGTTATTACAGCACATGTAAAAAAGGAAACTTGCTATCTGAGGACACATATTCCTTCATTGTAAAGCCTAAAACATTTTTAATTTTGCTTGATTTGATTCAATTGCTGACCAAACTAAAAATATGGTCTGTGGTTTGTGTATTTTTTTTAAAAAAGGCTGTTTTTATCACAAAACCCTTCCATCACATCAGTAAAGACTGTACACATGGTTGTAAATGAAATGATGGACTTATTTAACCTTAGAAGCCTATTCTGTCTATGTTTATCTGATATATCTATGACTGACAACTTAAAAGAACAAAACATAATGCTTCACTAAACTCAAAAAAATCCAAAGACCCTAGTGTTTGCATTAACTGCATTATAACCATTTCATAGGCACTGTAGTTCTTTTGGTTTTTTTTGTTTGTTTGTTTGTTTTTTAAAGCAAACTCCTTAAACTTATACAGACAGGCCAGTATTAGCATTAAGAAATACCACAAACAAAATCCATGTTGTCTGTAACCAGGTGTCAGATAGTCAGAGATCAGTGAAAGGACCCAAGGGAATGGCACAGAGCTGCATCAGTGGAGGGTCAGGTTGGATGCTAGGAAAAGGTTCTTCAACTTTATGGGCACAGAAGAACAGCCTCCCCATGGAAGCAGGCATGGCTCCAAGCTACCAGAATTCAAGGGTCAGTGCCCTCAGGGATACAGTTTGAATTTTGGGTGGTCCTGTGTGGAGCCAGGAGTTGGACTTGACGATCCTCTTGGGTCCCTTTCAGCTTAGTATATTCTATTACTTTAGGTTTTACCCACAAGCCTTCGTGGTAGCTTTAGTCTCCTGTTACAGAGTTGTTCCAAATTAGGGGTATGTATTCTGGGTAAATTTTCATGGCACAACAGTCATAGTAACTGGTTTTCTAATGACTTTTTCACTTCATCAAGCAGTTTAAAAAACCTAAAAAAACAACAACAAACCACATAGAGCTGAAATACGTGAAAAAGTTTCTTCACTCAACTCCTATGACTCTGTTAAAACAGCATCCTCCTAATTCCAGTCCGTCAAGGGCAAATAATTTCTTTCTCATCAAGTGATTGCAACTCCTCTTCTAGCAGCTACCTCTTTAAGCTTCCTTTTGGTAAGGAATAATCTTATAAATGCAACATTCACACATATTTTTCTCAATTGAACTACTTCATGTCATTTTCTTTGCTCTTCCAGTCATGTATCTCTTACATCATTACAGTTATATTTTCTCCTCATTAGTCTCTTTCCAAGAATAATCAGATCTGGTTTTCTGTCACCTCACTCCCATTTTCTTATTCTACATCACATTAAACAATAATTCCTAATTTTCAGTCAGAAGCATTAAGACTTTAGATAAGCACAGGAATGAAGAAGGTAAGTATCAACGAATACCATTTTCAGTATGAAAAAAATGTGGTTAACTTGTATCTGAAAGTTCCTCACATTGAATCTGTCGTCATATCCTCAGGAAAAAAATGTAAATAATCTCTACTGCAGACAAAAGCTAAATAAAACATTAGAGTGTAGCCCACAGAGGATAATAAATCTCCATTTGTTTGTGTCATAGAACTCACAAATGTAATGCAAATGTATACATCTGTGCCATCTCTCAATATGTCGATAGACTGAAAAGGTGAAATGGCCTAAGCTCATTCAAAACAAATAAATTAATCATAGGGTTTAAACGCTCTCAAAGGATAAAGCAGTCAAAAGCATATTGAAGAGTCAACAACATATTGAAGAATCAACCATTCACTGTAAAACAGATCAAGTTACAAGCAAGATTTATCCTTTACCATCACTAATGACTGCACAAAGAGAAAAAATCTATCTGAAGATATCTGCTTTTCAGCCCATATTCTTCTTGCAAAAGATATCTGTACTAGGCAAAAAAAAAAAAAAAAATTAAAAAAAAAGAAATAATAATTATTTTACAAATATGGAAGGATAGTTTCAAAGTTTAAACAGTAATTGCACTTTTCAAGGGAAGTGAGTTGGAGAAATGCAAAAGCAGTTACATAAATTTTCTTAAATTAATCTTAAATGGCAAATAATCCTGAAATGAAGAATTAAAAAAAAAAAGAAGAATAGACTTCAGTTAGGGATGCGAGAAAGAATAGTTGGTTAGTAGCTCTTACAGTTGAAAATACAGTGGACACCCAATGAAACTAGCAGGTGAACAATGAAGTATCTTCATACACTGCATAGTTCAGATGCAAAATCCTCTCTCAGAGAATGCTGCAGATCCTAAATAAAGAGATATATTTAAAAAAAATTCTTAAAAATGGGTAAATTATGTCAAGAGCTATTAAATACAACAACATAATCTGTTTGGGAAGTCCTTGAACTGCAAATTCCTGGGAATCATACAGCATTCCCAGGATATCTCAAAATTTGTTTATTTTTAACTTGCTCTTAATATCCTGACCAAGCTAAGATGTAGAGGTAATGAACATGTCTGACCTACAAGAGATTTTTATGTTCTTTATTGTCATTTATATATCAAACTGGAAATTCATTCATATGCCCATAGGCCCTCGTGACGTCTTCAAAAAGAGCAAAATAATTCTCACTGTAGATAAAACAGCCTAACAAAATAATACTTGACAAGAAAATTTGGGGACTAACTACAACCTATTTCTGAGTGATGATACACATATTGATAATATGTTATTATTTGCATTATATCAATACCACTCAAGACTGCAAACGGATGTATGCTATAACTTAAAATAACTATCTATATGATGAATTATGCATTATAAACAGTTCATAAAATCATGCACAATATTGATATCACTGCTAATCTCGTGATGTTGGCATGAAATCAAAAAGAAATGAGGAGAGGGTCTTACTATGTCTGGAGGCATTTTCTATCAGTGACCAAGCAGGCCGGAGAAATAAAGAATCCTCTCACCTTCTCAGAGCTGCTGAAACAAAATGCTTGACTAGTATGTCACAATGTATGCTGAAAAGCCCAACAAGTAAATAAATTTAACACTGTCTACCAGAGAACTAGGTCACCTCATTTTCAAGGAAAGGATGTAAATAAAAAGAAGAAAATACCTAAGCTATAAGTAAAAATTCTTGCAATCTTGCAGTAAGATTAGAGGCTGAAAGACTGGAAAAGAAACTACTGTCATTAGATACTGAAAATATCTTTTATACTGCTCTTGCTTGTTTATAAAAATACTTGATTCATTAAGCAGAATTGAACAATAAGCTGTTGTGTGATTGTCAACCTTTATCTACTGTCATGAAAAATGCCCTTGACTAAAATTTCTGAATTTACAGTGTCACCAGATGATTCCAACATAGGAAGTGGCAGTTTTTTTCCTTTGGAAAACTTGTTCTCCAAAACACATTTCTCAGTGGTTGCTGGATGTGACACAACAAGATCACAAAACACAGAAGAACAATCGTCATTACAGTCTCCCAATTTTGTCACTGCATACTGCTTGCAAAATGCCACTGAAAAAAAATTCCAATTATTGTATTATGGTATTAATCTTTATTCAATCTTTACAAAAGTTCAAGATTGTGTGTACTGTAAACTAACGTTTCTTGCTTTTAGGCTGTCATCTGTATGTACTATATGCATCCTCTGCCTGGTCACTGTTGAACCCTTAAACGATTAAGATTTTTTCTGAAAGTTTCCCACCTTACAGAGAAGCAGACCAAGCATTTTTACAGTTTTCATCTCAAAAAATATACCACCTTACTGGGCTCCTCAGTTCAAAAAAGATAGGGATCACCCGGAAGGAATCCAGTGGAGGGCCAAAAAGATGATAAAGGATGAGGAAAGGCTGAGTAACCTATGTCTGTTCAGACAAGGGTAAGAAGACTGAGAAGGGATCTGATTATAAATGAAGTACAATTTTGCACAACAATATGTTTAGATCAACACTGCAAACTTTAAAACATGATTATTGTATTATTATCATTTAATGATAATCAGATTTATAAATACCTAGAGGGAGGTGGAAGGCAAACGGACGAGGCCAGGCTCCTCCCAGTAGAGTTTAGCAACAGGTCAAGGGGCAATGACCTAAAACTTGTACATAGGAAGTTCCATACTAAGATGCAGAAGAACTTCCTTGTGGTAAGATTAATGGAGCACTGGAACAGGTTGCCCAAGCAAGGATGTGGAATCTCCTTCAATAGATATTCAAGACCCATCTGGATGCCTGTATGTGTGACCTAGTGTAGGAAACATGCTTTAACAGAGGGGTTTGACTTGATCTCGAGATCTCTTCCAATCCCTGTGATTCTGTGGTCACCTTCTTATTATTCATAAATCTGCTGTGAGGTATGAAGAGTTAGCATCACTAAGAGACATTTGAGTAAATAAGAGTCTGAATTACAAAATGTTGAAATAACATTGCAAAAGATTATTGGAGGAATAAGAATTTGAGGCAAGGAATTCTATAACTCTAGCTCATCTGTTCTTAGTCCAGAAGTTCACACGTGACTTTGCAGGCTAAATAATGGTTTACTCGCATTCAGAAGAGATTCAGAGGTCAGACATAAGTGAGTATTATCACAGTGATATGAAGTAAGTATAGCATTAGGAACTACCAGAAAAATATGAGAAAACAAAGAGAACCTTACAGAAGAAAAGGACTACGAGAATGGTCAGACAAACAGAATTATTTCCATGTAACTGATTCCCTAGAACATAAAAAGTCACACAGAAGTATCAAGTTAAATCCATACTCAATTTCTCCTTCAATTTCCATGATTGGTCAAAGGTACAGATTTCAGTGAACACCTAGTCTGACACACTACCACTGATGCTATATTCTCATTTCATCATTTTATCATCATTTCGATTTTTATTACTTTTTATATCATCTTCATTGTCACACAATTATATTTATTTTCTAAGTTTGGCTGATGCCCTTAGTATAATTACTTCTTGGTTAAACAGATTTTCACTGATTGAAAAGGCAAAAATATCTCAAAAATGTACAAGTAGAAATCCATTTTCCTGAAACCCCATTCTGACCTTCAACCCACTCACTGCAAGTCCTCATTTTCTGCTTAACACTTTTCATGACAAATTCATCTTTGCTTGAAAACCAATGATTTAAGTGACAGCTATCTTCCACTGGAAAGTTAACTCAGTTTAAAAATTGTTCCTTATTAAGAAGTACCATTTTGCACAACAGTAAGTTTGGATTAACACTGCAAAATTTAAAACATGATTATTGTATTATTATCATTTAATGATTTTCATTTTACATCTAGCGTCTTTACAATAAAGCCATTTCTCCATTTTCCACTAACACAATTCCTACTAAGAACTACATATCTAACTATTGTGGAACAAAAATAGCATTAAAGAGTCTCAGAAAGACAAATTAACATATTTATGACTTTCTAGATAAACTTTTTAGAAGGCAGTAAAAGAATTTGAACTAGAAAAGTTATTTTCAAATTTCTTGATTAAACAGGCAGCTCCGTAAAATAGTAGAATTTACTGGGGAAAAAAAGAACATTTTTTCAGAAGCAATGAAAACAAGTCATAGATCTAATCAAAAATCCACTTAAAACAATGTTAAATAATAGGCAGATGTTTCTTATGTGCAAATACAGTTCATTACACCCTTTAAGAATATAAGATACATATGTACATTAGAAAAGCAAAGTAGATAATGAAAAGCAATCTTTGAAAGGCATAAAAGCAATAATTAAAGAGATTATCTGAACACAAATGGAATATAGAGCAAGCAACTGATGAATACAGACTGCTTGACTTTCTGCAGCACAGTCTTCATGCCCTCCTTTTTTTCACAATAAAAATAATTCAGGGCGTAAAGTCCCAAAATAATCCTCTAACAATAACTGCAGTAGACTGTAAATTCCATTATGAAAACTACTTTTAATTTAGCAGCTCAGTTTTCACCACGTAAATCTTCAGATTTGTTCAGCAAATCGCAGGTGAGAAATTTACTGAAGAGAAAATTTGGTCTTCTTCAGCTACAAGCACAGTTACCCATAGGAAACAAAACGTCTTTAGTTGTTAGATGACAAAAGAAGGTGTACACATGGGAGCACTGTTAGTGTGGCAGGCATAACTGTGGCTGCAACGCAAGCCTCCTTCCTTCAACACAAACATCTGGCCTTTGAGCGCTTTTGCTCCTGACAGATTATTGGTTCAGTAGTGTTTCTTGATTTCTTAGATTCTTTTTCTTAAGTTTCCTGAACTCTCTTGAGTCACAGCTTATGTCTGCAGTTCAGCAATTTAGATATTTAAGATAAAACAGCACTTTTTTTTCTCTCAGTATTTAAGGAGTCATGATTTGATTTACAGGAAAATAAAAAAGAACATGATCAGCCTTATTCTCTAAGATCAGTTGAAAGTGGGCAAGGTAGACAGAGAAGTATACAATAAACTCCATATCTGGAGCACCTGTACCCTTAAATCCTTAGGCAGCCCTTAAATACATGTCAGCAGCTCATCCTCATGGCTCCCATACAAAAGCATCACTGACAATCACGCATTCTGCTCTAGACTCATCCTGTTTTGCTGTTGAGTACATCAGCAGAGAATGAACAGAAAAATGAACTGCAGCAGATCAGTGTCTCAATTTTCTTA
The DNA here is from genome assembly GCA_013399175.1 of Odontophorus gujanensis. Classification (NCBI taxonomy): domain Eukaryota; kingdom Metazoa; phylum Chordata; class Aves; order Galliformes; family Odontophoridae; genus Odontophorus; species Odontophorus gujanensis. The sequence continues at coordinate 71,450 of VXAB01004525.1, read as the reverse complement.
TTTTACAAAAACTGAAACTGATAAAATACCTTTTAAGAAAGTGCCAGTCATCTTAGAGAATGACTCAATCCACCAAACAAGGTTATTAGTTTAACAGCTAAAGCTGACATTTTCTCAAGCTGAATTTATGTAGTACATCTACAATATATTTTCAATTTACTTTTCATCTAATGCATTACACTCTGTCACTGTGGTTGCAGAAATTTAATATAAGCCTATGGAGTGAAACAAGTCTTACAAGTGTATTTTTCCAAGCCCAGATTTTAGGTGGAGACTGAAGCCTTTAAACAAAGTGCAAATGTTTATTTTTGCAGAAACCTTGCACTAGAATCTGTTTCCTAAACCAATACAGATCCCTCTGATTTTCAGAATGTATGACTACACACATTCTCAGGATATCTCATTGAGGTGATACAGTAAGTGCTCTGTTAGACTTGTGGTCTCTATACTGACAATAGGTGGACACAACTACAGCTGTTGTCCTCCAGTATGACTGAATCTAAGAACTGATAAATACTATCCACAGGTGGGCTCCAAGAGAAGGAACACATGCCCTATGACAACAGGTTGAGAGAGCTGGGGCCGTTCATCCAGGGGAAGAGAAGGCTCCAAAGGGACCTGACAGTGGCCTTTCTGTATCTACACAATTTGTATCACTAATCTTCCATATCTACCCTTGAGCAGAGTACATTGTGACAGGAAAAGGGGAAACGGTTTTAAACACAGGGGAGATTTAGACTGAATATAATGAATTTTTTTCTACAATATGTTTGGTGAGGCACTGGCACAGGTTGCCCAGAGAGGTGGTGACTGCCTCATCTCTAGAGAAATCCAGGGTAGGATGGACAGGGCTCTGAGCAACCTTATCAAGCTGTAGGTGTCCCTGTTCATTGCAGAGGAGTTGGATCAGATGACCTTTAAAGGTCCCTTCCCACTCAGAAAATTCTATGACCTTCCTACTATTTATTTTCCCCAGCCAATCCAGTAACTAGCAAAGCACACTTAAAAGTAAAGGCAAATAAATATCATAACGCTAAAAAAACAGAATAACAGAAGTGACTTTAGTAACAAAACTGAGATGCTGATCAGCTGTTGACACAACCTAAATCTCTCTCCTTCAGGAATTTGCAGCCATCTGTCTTCTAATTCCTTCCTATGGAGTCACTTGTCCGAAAGCCTGGTGCCTTGAGGTACAAAGAAGTACTCAGAATTTCAATTCAATTTTCTCTGCACACAAAGGAATGGAGACATTACCAATCAAATCAAAAGCTCATTAGTATCCTTTAACTGATGAAGAAGGTTTGCCAGGCTTGGGTAAAGAGATCCCAGCAGTTATCCTATAGGAAAGTGTGATACAGAAGCATTGGTATGGCAGCTTATGAAGTACCCATGGGGTACTCTAACGGAGTATTCATTTTCTCTTGTCCTCAGCTCGTCTCCAAAAATCCATAGCTAGATCCTCAAACCTTTACATACCCTTTCCAAAATTTTTCCCAGATTGACCAAACCAACAGAAAAAGCTATTGCTGCTCTTTGGACATTTACTCTGAATTAATACTTCATCTAAGAAATCTTAGGCATACTCAAGCTTACTGTTTTAGGGGTTGAAAGAAGTTAGAACAGAAAGTATCCACATTAGCGAATTCAGGTCATCTCTGAAATTATACTTTTGGCACTAATATTTCCCCAGCAAAACCTAGAGAGGAATGCACATGAAATGACTCAGAGAGAAATAACATGATCTGTGCAGTCTTTTCGATGTGAAAACTTTCCAGTTAAGAAAGACCAGGCTGCTTTCCAATATACATCAGGTAAAGGAATTTCAGAGAGAGAAGACCTGCATCAGTCGGTTTTCTCCATATCTATTACACTTCACTGCACTCTCCCCTCTCACTGGGACGACAATGGAAGAAACAACAGTTGACAGATGTTAGTTACTTAACTTCACACAGTACCAGCAGCAGTCAGGCAGATAACAGACATCATGAACACTGGCACAACACAATTCCCTCTGTATACTAAAACAAGATGTTAATTCGCTTAGTTAAAAATATAGAGTGGGGTCACTCTATATGTGTAATCATATAAAGAAACAACATCATTGAGGAGCTGTATTAATTCTTTCCTTTTCTTTACTTTTACCACTCTACCATACCATAGGAGTCAGAAAAAGAGCATACCTGCTGATTAATTTACTGTGCCTGGGAATGTCCCCAAGTGGGACATTCCAAGTTTGGAATGAGTCAGGTTCTCTTATCCTCCAGTATGGCACATCTGGATGTGAACTGTTCCTTGGGAATACTTTCTGAAAAGCTTTATCTCCTGAAAGATATCTAGGAATTGCTGGTGGGACAAAGAGTTAGTGGATGCTGGAAGATTTCCGTGGACCATGATACCAGTGCCTGGAATATACCTGGGTAATGTTCAACACAGTAAAGCAGCAGCAGAGAAGTAATACAGGTAAAGCCTTTTGCTCTTAAGCAGTCTTTTTATATCATTGTATTATGTGCAATTATGTTCCTTTGTGCCTAACACACACTGCTTGGACTATATCCATGCACCAAACCACAGTTTCTAGGACTGACTGTCCTTCACCCAGCAGAAATCTCTGAGTGCTAAGAGCTGCCTGTCAATCCTTTCAGTGACAACATTACAAAGGTGTGAAAGTTGCAATGAAAACCTCTTAAAATATAAAAATATAACCACCTTGGAACAAAAGAACCCACAAGAATATCAGAGACTACAGGCAGTAATGGCTAAAGCTTTCTGGTAACAATGCCTGAGGTTGTATTTACATCAATGTTTACTGCCTACAGTGGCGGAATAAGTAACATTTTTATGTCCATCTATATTAATATTTATAGCAGGAGGGTTAGGGGGTTGGGGACGGAAGTCTTTAGTTAGAATAATGTGAGAGAAACACAGGAAAGACAGATAGTTTATTAGGACAAAGAGATTCAAGACTCTTACTACTTAAAGTCACAGGGCATTCCACCAACATGAGATTCCAAAGGACTAATTTAATCTAAGCAACAGGTCATACAAATAATCCTTTTAATTATTTATTTAGTAAAACAATTTTAGTAACTATTACTAACTCAAAACCAGCTGAATAGTAATATAAAATTGTTGTTAATTTATGTAGCCGATGAACCATCTTAATTTTGCTTGAAGTCATCAGTCCAATTCCTAGTAACAAAAAACACCATCCTCCCCCCTTTGGCACAGTGCCCATCAGGCAACCAAGAATAATAATAGAAAAAAAAAGTGGTATGATTAATCCAGGCCCTTAGTACACTGAATTACTGGCATTATTCATTTTCATGTGTATGGCCTCAAATCTGTGGCAGACTTGTTACCTGAGTTTTGCATATTAAATTTTCTTTTCACCCAGGGAATTTCATCTTTCTACTTCAAAATGTAAATACTAGTTATGAAGTTATTTCAATCATTTCTAATACTCTTCTTCAATATAAATGAATAAAGTCAACTAAACAAGATCTTCCAGTGCAATTAAGGTCTGAAAATGGAATAGGGAAAGAGGTATACTGTAAAGCATTAGACTGGGTGAGAATAAATTACAGGGATGCATTATTATTTCCTGTCTATACACCTAAAAATGGTGGAGCTCCTAGAGGTAAAAAAAAAATAAATGGAGACTGTGTCTTGATAACTATTTGCTTTCCTCCCTGACTGCCCAACATTCACACACACATTCCTCTCTCTGCAGAAATGAAGAATCATAGAATCATTTGATTTGGAATCTAGTCCTGCTCAATTGTAATGAACAAGGACACTGTTGCTCAGAGCCCATCCAATCTCACCTGGAATGTCACCAGGGACAGGGCAGACACCACTTCCCTGGGCAACCTGAACCAGTGCCTCATTACCCTTATCGTAAAAAAACTTCATTACATTCAATTAAATCTCCTCTCTTCTAGTTGGAAACCATTTCCCTTTTTCCTATCACAACAGATCCTGCTAAAGAGTCTGTCCTCTTCTTTCTTAAAGCTCCTCTGTAGATACAGAGAGGCTGCTCTCAGGCCTACCCAGAGCCTTCTTCAGGATGAACAGCCCCAGCTCTCCCAGCCTGTCCTTTGAAGGAGAGGTGTTCCATCCTTTGGAGCACTTTTGTGGCCCCCTGCTGGATGCACTCCAACAGATCCACATCTCTCCTGTACTGAGAACTCCACATCTGGATGCAGTAATACAGGTGAGGCCTCACCAGCACAGAGCAGAGGGTAAGGATCACCTCCCTCACTCTACTGGCACTCTACTCTTCTTTTAGTGCAGCCCAGGACATGGTTGGCTTTCTAGGCTGTGAGGGCACATTGCTGGCTCTTGTCCAGTTGCCCATCCCCCAGCGTCTCCAAGTCCTTTAGGGCAGGGCTCTGCTCAATCCCAGTATTGATATATATACAAGTTCAGATCTAAGCCCATGGCAGGTTTTGTAGGTGAGCTCTTGTGAGATATGGTTTAGTAGCCTGTGGTAGCAGTGGTAATGAGAAGACGGTTGGACTAGATGATCTTATAGGTCATTTCCAAGCTTGTGATTCTATGATTCTATGATTCCTGCCTTTACCATTGATTTAATTTTTTAGACTTTAATTAAATTGTATTTGTTCTTTTCTGTAAATGCTGTAATCTGTCTGAATTTTTCTTTCATGATGGAAATGTCAGTCAATCACAGAACATTTAGCATACTGGAAAATAAATGTAATAAAAAGAGAAATATTTGAAATCTGAGAAGATGGCTGGTGGGCAAATACAAACAAACTAAAATTATGCTTATTATGCCACATTTTGCTCTTCAGAGGATGGTTCTCCTATGAATGCAAGACATATGATGTCCCTGAAGGATATTACCCTCTGGTTTACTGCTCCCAGATTTGTTAGAAGAAGCTCATCCCTGGAGGAACTGCTCACTCACATTTGGGGTGGTAGACTATTGTAATAGGAGTCAACTTGGAAAACTTAATAAAAGCTGCTGGAGCACGTGGAAATACGTTCCGGAGCATATAAAATCTTCAAAAACAACCCAAAACCAGGTCTGACTTCAAGATTAAAACCAAATTTTTGTAATTTGTAATTTCCTACAACACACAGTTACCAGTAGCTGAATAACCAGATGAGGTTTATAACCAGGTTTAACAAGAGCAAGTCTAGAGTCTTGCACCAAGGGAAAAATAAACACATGTACCAGTACAGGCTGGGGGATGACCTGCTGGAGAGGAGATCTAAGGATAGGCACCTGGGTATCCTGGTGGGTGACAGGCTGGACATGAGCCAGCAGTGTGCCCTGGTGGCCAAGAAGGCCAATGGGATCCTGGGGTGCATTTAAAAAGAGTGTGGCCAGCAGGGCAACCTCCCAATCCTCCCCCTCTACTCTGCTCTGGTGAGGCCTCACCTGGAGTATTATGTCTAGTTCTGGGCTCCCCTGTACAAAAAAGACAGAGATCTCCCTTCAATAAAATTAAGACCTTTCCATGAAAAAAAAACAAACAAAAAGAGACCAAAAAAAACCGTTTTATTTGTATGACAATTCCAGAGAGTTACAATACTAGTCTGAGTTCAAAAGAAAAAATAAAAATAAAATAAAAATAAACAAAACCAAAAAGAAAAAAAGAAAAAAAGAAAAAAAGAAATGGGGGGAGGGGATTAATTGCACAACAAGGAGTCTTGGGAAAAACAAACAAAAAAAACAAAAGATGAAATTACTCTAGGGGCAGCTAAAACTCAACACCTGCAAAGTACATAAGCTCCTTGCTCCCCATCTGCACTTAGCACGATGTTGTAATTATAAAATAAAATCACTACTATGAATAACACTGAGTTTGGTGAAACACACTCTGACAGAACCAAAGTTAAACTATGGGGAAGGCAGTATATAGATGGTACCACTGTGAATGGGAAGTCTGAGCAACTAAAACACTGTTCCTTCCTTTGTGGCTTAATACTGGAGTTCTCCAAATCTCTGAACTCCTGTGAGTGAACCATGACTCCAATCTCTCAGAAAGCCATTTAGAACCTCTCCTCCTTTCAGTCTTGCCTTCTCCTTGAAGGAATTAAGTCAACTCTACTGAGGCACCCAAACCTTTCCCTTGTCAGAACAGCAATGAGTTAAATCCAGAGCACTGGCAGACTCACATTTAGACGTCTCTCTCAACAATTTAATGCAACAAGGTTACAGTGTAGCTTCTATTTAGTCCCACAGGCCTTGAAAACTAACAATCTCATCTTAAAGTGCCAAATTTTAATATTTCCTTGATACTGTCCTCCGAGTTAAGAATCACACTGAAGTCGTGGTTCATATGTTTCAATATTTTCCAAAAACAGTTGATTTAAGCTGTTCTGCTGTCTTTCAGAGATATTGTTTACATCAGAAAAAAGTGATGAGGAAGTAACTTAACAAAACAGAGCTATCTGATTATGTGCAGATAAGGAAATACATGACCATATTCATGAAATCGTTAATGCAGTCAAAGCAGGCTTTCACATACCCAGTCTCACATCCATCTACAGTACAGAACTACATCAAGTTCAAATATACTTGAAAAGTTACAGATAAGAGCCTAATTTATCTCTCCAGAACTAAGATATATTGATTGTATTGTGCTAAGAGCCAAACCTGACGAGGAAAAGTATTCCTATGTTTCAGCAAAGAAGGAATTCTGATTAAAGTAAACTAGTCATTCTACTAGTACAACTACCAATAGAATGAAAAAAAAAAATAAATCAGAATTATCCAGTAAAATGTACTGTTTTCATTACTCTTCTCAAAGAAGTGAAATATCCTAAATCCAGATTTATACTTGGTGTTTTGGAAATAGAAAACAATCTGATAACTTTATTGAAAATGTCATCTGAGTGAAGTTACTAAACTCTAAACCAAAATTACCTTGACAATTTTCAAGAGTTTGTGAGCACTGATGGATCTGTAGATACTGAAGGTATCGACTTCCAAGCAGTTACACCGAGCATTTTGAGAATGTACTAAACAAGAGTAATCACTTTTCTGTCTTAGATGTATCTCAGACACTGGCAAAAATTATTTTTTTCCACCACATACAAGAGATGCAATGTCTGCTGCATGATTCCTACTGAGAGAAGGCACCACTTGTTGGAAAGCAGGGCAAGACAGATACTGAAATCTCTAAGAAAAGTTTGTTCTACCATAGTGTAAGAGGTGAGACAAATACACTCAAACTGAAAGACTACAGCAATTATTCTAAAATGTAATAGGAAAACGATGGCTTCTTAATTATTTCTAAATCATGGCTGCAGTTGATTTTGCTTGTGTAATTCTGAATGTGATTAAGATTTTTTCATGAACAGAAAAAGGAACAAGAAGCATTTGTTTGCTGTTGATCTAAATATACTATTTTCTACATACCAAAATTCACAAACTACATTTCAGGAAGGAAATGTGAGCATCAGGGATTTCTGAATCTATAATAGCTTGCAAATGTGTACTAGCAGATGCTGTTGTGTAATGAAACAGTATCTCAGTAGGAGAAATTATTTTTATCTCTAATCAAGCAGATATAAAATCAGTATATGCAATCTAGTTTTCCAACTGCTAAAAAAAAATAAATAAATAAAAAAGAAAGAAAGGAAGAAAACACCCATCTAGAGCACATTACCATAATAGCAACTGTCTCTTCCCTTTGCAGGAGTGAAAAACACAAGAGCTCACGAACTGTTACAATGTGTCCTATATCTATATCTAAGGCTTAAAAGAAAAAGGCTCATATTTTTATGTTAAAAAAAAATAATAAAAAATTAGCCTCAATAGGCAGTTGTCTCCTATGGATTATTAGGTCTCTCAAGACAGCTTATATAACACACATTGCTCTTATGATCAGCTTGAAAACCCAAGGAGACATAATATAATCCTCCTAAAAGTTAAGGACCATACTGCAACAGAGGCTTGAAGATGGAAGTTAGTCCAAGTTTTTCTGATTTTAGCATTGCTTTTTACTTCAAATATTCTTTTGAGTCTTAACTCCAGCATGTGTAGGAAGTTATTAGCAAGGGCACTGAAAGCACACCCTGTAGTACCAGATAGGGGAAACCACTGCTGATGCAACTGTCTAGGAACTTTTGCTATGATAAGCCCTTACATAAATGAGAAAGAGAGGTGAAAATTACAGCTCACAAGCCTTGGTGAACAACCAAATAAAAAGCTGTTCAACTGCACTACTTAATAGAACAGGCACTACAGTTCAAATATAGAAGGGCATTCTTCAATAAGAAGGGCCAAATTTTTTTAAAAAACTGTGAATGCCTGTTCACAGTCACTAAACAGTTGAGAAGTGCCATAGGATCCCTTTTTCTATGTTGTTTGCTTTTTGTGCTTTTCTTTCTAGATTATTATTTTTTTTGCTAAATTTTTTCATTACTAGCATCACATTCGTTCATGTTTTCTCCTTCTTCTGTTGCTTGCTGCCTCTTTTCACACCCCTAGCTTACTTCTTTGAAAGCTCTCCATCCATTTATTTTCATCACTCTAGCCCTCTCAGCCTTTTTTTCCATTGCCAGAAAATCAGCTCAATTAAATCATCCATAACATACAATTCTCACACTGGGAAGTGTGTATGAGCTAGTTACATATGAAAATGTGATGGTATGCTAAATAACCTCCAGAAATTATGTCAATAGAGAGAACCAGAGGAACCCTCCTTTTTCAGTATTCCCAAGAGGTCATCCTAAGTCCTATCAGATCTTAATAGGGCATAGTAAATGCCATGCTGAAGTTATTACTACAATAGATAGATAGATAGATAGACAGACAGACAGACAGATAAGGTAAACAGATAAATAAATACAATTTATCAGTTTACATCATGTTAATTGCTAGATGGACGAGGAAGAAAAACACGTTCAAGTTAATGCAGTAAATACCTGCTGTTTCAGCTAAGTAAAGAAAAAAGGAACACTAAGACCAAATTTCGAAGTCAAGCAGAGAGCAAAGAGGAGAGAATCTACCATGATTTAACCCCAGGACAAGGCAGTGACAGCATATTCTCCACTCCACAGATCAGATCCTTCACACTGTGAAAAGTCACTGGGACTGAAAACAAAAACAAAAACAAAACAAAACAAAAAAAAGCTCACTCCCTTCCTGGAAGGCTGAATTCCTCTGGTTCTGTCTGGTTCACCAGAGATCTCTAAGTCTCGAGTACTAGTTTGTATCTGAGATAGCATCAAAATTCTCAGTGTAAAGAAAACCTGAATTTATACTTGGAATGAAATAGTCTAAAGCAACAAAGTAGCCTATTTTGCTGAATATTTTCAAGTGTTAACAAGGCAAAAACATGTATCATAACAATTTTTAGATGCCTTAAGCCTCTGATAGTAGGCATGAATTTTTCCATTTGTGTAAGGCCTTATAAGATCAGTGGAGTGATTAAACATGACACAGTTCTGAAATCCTGAGGGAAATCCTATGTCCATAATGAAGAAACAGATGTTGCAGGACCTATTTCTGGAAATCAGCTCTTTCATCATAGGCAAACACCTGGTCACAGTGAAAACAATGCAACTCCCACATTCTTGTAGATACAGCCTTCAATAATTACTCATAAGCACTAAGGAAGCACTTACCCTAAGAAATGACTGACATTTTCAGTGGATTTTAAAATGTAATGATTAACGCCATTATCTTAGTCTTGCTAGACTTAGATAATCCTCAGCGACACTCAGTAACTTCCCTAAACAAAAAATACCCTTCTAGTTTGAAAAATAAGTCTATTCATGCAAATCTATGTTCCCTAATCAAATACGGCTCAAGGGGGTTTTGCAGTTTTCTTCTTTTCCAAGCATTCATGTAGCATATGCTGTCATGTTAATCCCTGTGAGGCAATCCTTATCCTAACTTAGGTACTTCATGCTGTTTCTGTGTCTCTTAACAGATTTTTCTGGGAGTTGTACCAAGGAGAAACCCAACATTGCTGCCAAACCAGCTGTTAAATGTGAGAAAAAAATTCAAGAAGTTATTTGACAGAGTTATTTTCTATTATAGCATCTGCGCTTGATTGTCTTACCAGCAACTGCTACAGATATAAAATGTTCAGTGTATGATAAGGCATAAAACATCTATAAAGCTACAGACACGCACACATAGATACACACAAACACTCCTCAGTGAATGTCTGAAATTTACAAATAATACTTCCAAAGAATAAATACAAGAATAATGCACTATTTGAAAACTGTCTGCTGAGTAACAGAACTAATAAACCATGGATTTACCATGAAAAAAGCAGCTGCCAGAACAGGAGTCAGAAAAAGTCATGTTAAAAGTCACTGATATTAAAAGCATTTGTGGTTCATAGAATTTTGAGTAGGTGGGAATTTCTACTCCAAGGAACACAGTAATTTTTTACTGTGTTTCCTCAAAAAGGAAGAGAGAAATTCTGTAGTTCCTGTCTGCTAAGCAACTAACAGAAGGGACAAAACATTGCCTTTGTTGATCCTCAGGTTTCTTTTTCCTTATCAGTTAAACTAAAAGTTCTAGAGGAGAAAAGGTAGTGTCTCATGTATTCCTGGGAAAAGTCTAGAAAAGACAAAGGGTGCAATGCTTGAAAAACAAAAACCTGCTCATGTATTTCTTATGTTGACAAAATTACTTTCGATTTTGCCAAGTGCAAAATCCTCTGGCACTCTACCTCCAACATCACAGAAGTACATTTACAAAAACTTATACTGTCAGCACTTAGCCATTCAAGCCATAACTAGCTCACAAAAACATAGAAATACTGAAGCACAGGCCAGTATTTTCAATTCTTCTCAAATAAAGGTCAAGAAAAATCAGCTGAAATTCCATGGGCTAGGCTCCTTTCAGTAGTGCCCAGCAACAGAAGAAAGTGCAATGGGCACAGACTAGGACATTGGTAGCTCCATGCTCTAAGGAACATCTTTTAGCAAGGAGTTAGACTTGATTGTCTCCACAGGTCCCTTCTAACCCCTGTAATTCAGTGATTTTGTGAAGACAGTTATTCAACTGCAGTGCGTCATACGTAATGTCACATATTTCATGGAGTGACACAAGGACCAAGCAAATGCAAAGTTCAGCTGCTACTTTCTGACATTATTCCATTTTACCATCTGAAAGAGTGAAACTGGAATCTTTAAATGGAAAAAAGAATTAAAAAAAGAATAAAATTAAACTGCATTACACGAATGGTCTTCATAAAAGCCTCAGCCTAAATACAGATAAACTAGGCCTGACTGAATTACAGCCATTTCTGTAAAACCACTTTAAAGGGCTTCGCATATCTATTACTTTAATAGCAGGGTTCCTTTTTCTTCTTTTTTTCTCCCTTAAAAGGATATATACCAGTTTCTCTGACAGGTTTATCTCCATGATATATAGACCCTCTGCCCTATTCTGCACAGCGCAAAAGAGACTGTAGAAGAAAATTTAAATAACCAAAACCAGTATTATCCCAGACTGCTGAGCCACTTGTTTGTTGTGTTTTATGGCATGTGTTTTAAAATGAGGGCTCTGCAGATAACAGTGTAGTGGAGGCACATAAGAAATAATTTTCCATTAAAAGATTAATTAAAAAAGAAAACTGAATGAGGCTGAAAATCATAGTCTATAATTATATAGCTGCAGCTAGAAATAGTGAACCATCTTCAGTGTGTTAAAGAAGCAAAGAGCAGCAATTAGGGGAAGCAAAATTTTGCAATCAGGTAACAATTTCTTAAGGGCCACTTTCTCAAGAACCTGTGGAATAGAGGTTATTTCATCCAGCTGGGCCCAGCACTCAGGACCAGCAGAAAGCACCTCATAGAGACTCTCATGGAAATTCTGTCTTGAAAGTTACTGAGCAGGTGCGCATCCATCACAACTTCACATTCTCACTTGAAGGGAAAAAAAAAAACAACAAAATAACACCTGTATTTGGAGAGTTGCCTTACACCTTCAAATGAATACCAGGAAAGTAGCATATTTTCAGCAGTTTTTGACTTTTAAACCAAACTTTATTCTTCAACTCATCTGTAAGTAGGACATGGAGGTAAAATGATCTTTTACCACTTCCAGACCTGAGACCTACAAAAGGAAATCTGATTATTGCTCACAATTACCCCCTGGTCTTTAAAAAAGTTTTCCTGCTTGCATAGTCACAGCATTAACCTCAACTAGAATGTAGTAGAAAGCTTAATATATCAGGAAAGTGTATTCGTTATTAATACATAATATCTGTGATAGGAAGGATATAGAGAGAAAATTTTTGCCTTCGTAAACTCATGAAAATGCAAATTAGCATTTCAACTCAGAAGGCAATTAACATGTTGTTAATTAATAACACGTGACTTCCACTGAGCAGGACAACTTGAAAACACAAAAGTGGAAATAGCAATAACACACCAATGTGTCCAAGAATCTATTCTTACACTCTTCTGAAATTCTCAAAGATCAGTTCACAAAGTGATCACTAAGAATCATCAGCTGTGTCTGACCAACACAATTTGAAATATATTTTTAAATGCAATGCACGAGTTTGGGCATCCTTCATTCCAAAGCTCTACTTACTTATTCTTGCCTGCAAAATAACCCATCAATCAGGAGGTAACATTTTGTTTCACAGACTGGCTAGCATTTAGTTCTGGTTTCCCCATCCAGCCTTCCCACATATATTCTCACTTCATTCTCAAATGGTATTATTTTCTTCAGATAAGAGCTGTTCACATAACTTCAGGGCAGGTACACAGTTTTCTGTTTTCCTTACTCTTACTAAATCCTTATGTCCTGGATGTCCCTTCAATGCAGTCTGATAAAAATTCATAGGACACCTGTTTACTAATAACTAGAACAATTGCTACCTTTTAACTTGCTGTTTAAAAGAAGTGCAACATGCCCCTCAACATTTGGAGACTACACTTAGCCATCCACTACCTTCCTTTCGCATTTTTCTATAAAACCTTTAGTCTCCTTGTTTCCCACGCTTCTGAAAATTTGTAGTCATTTACAGCTTCTCCAAAACAAACCACAGATTCTTTTTCAGGTCAACATGAAGAGCCATCTGTTCTCCTTGGCATACAATTCCCCATTCTTTCCCCTTAGAAGTACTACTATTCAGTTACATATCTTGAACATCAGTACATACTTCACTTATTTATTACAAACATTTTGTGATGTTGTATCTATCAATTTTACAAGATCCACGAGCTTTAGTTTATGACATACTATAATTTACTTGTATTAGTCTTGTATTGGCAAGTAGTGCCTTTAATTTGTGATGCATTCTGTAACTTTAGTTCAAACTGAAAATGATCGTTTAGAGTACACCAGTCTATTTCTCAAGAAAGCCTTCTCTTAGGAAAAAAAAATTATATTTAACTAGCAACTAAAGGATTCCAGACACTTTTTTGCAACCCCTACTCTCCCTTTCACTATGTACCAAGTGAAAAATGAAGAAGTATCAGTGGAAGAATCTTATGGAAACAAGAAACAAAGAAACACAGAATTGTAGGGGCAGGAAGGGACCTCCAGAGACCATCCAGTTCAACCCCCCTGCCAAAGCAGCTCCCTAGCCCAGGTTGCACAGGTAGGTGTCCAGGTGGATCTTGAAGATCTCCAGAGAAGGAGACTCCACCACCTCTCCGTGCAGCCTGTGCCAGTGCCCTGTCACTGCACTGTGAAGAAGTTCCCACACACATTTGTGTAGAACTTCCTATGCCTCAGTTTGTGGCCATTTCCCCTTGTTCTATCACCACACACTGCTGAGCAGTTCTCACCATCATCTCTTTGCCTCCCACTCCTTAGATATTTAAAGATAGCCCAAGAAGTAGATGGGTAAGTTTACTGTCAAAAATAATCCTAACTTTTAGAGCTCCTTCTTAAATAAAGACACCATAATATCTCTTACCAAGGATTTTAATATTCCTGAGCACTTACGAAGAATGACTCCCTCATTTCTAGGAAAAACTGCAACACAGGAGAACTGTACTTTTTCTTTCTATATTAGCTACAAAAATCAATTTACACTTTTAGTACTAGCTGTTTTGCATTTTTATCCTATTGACAATTCTACATAATTGTGTTCTGATGTTTCAAAGAACAAATGAATCACATGCCAGTCATGTCCAAAGTGTGCTGCGTGGTGGCATCAAGCACAGGTTTATTGTATTGATGGTCAAAGTTCAAGTTGTCCGTAAACTACATAGTACAGTCAGAACAACAACATCACTTCCAGATGCAACATAGCTTCCCTGCAGCACATTTGGTTAATATAGATTTTAGTTAGGAAGGATAAGCAGGTAAATGGCATAGATCATGAGGAAAAGCAAAGATTTACAGAGGGAAAGTACGCAAAAGTGAACCAAATTAAAAAAAAAAAAATTAAAAAAAATTAAAAGTCAACAGTAATCTCAAAGTGGAAGGAGACACTAATTGGGTTATTCTTATAATAATGGACTGTTAGCATTTTGGAAACAGCTGTACAGTTCACCACTGAGAAATGACCACAGCATCTACTCAATTAATTGAATGCCTCAAATGGTGCCCTCATTAACCATACTATTCTCTGTGGACATCATGTAAAGTAGAAGACAGCTTGACAAATTAAGGTGTCTTTTTTTTAATTATTTTATTTTAAAGTAGATTTGTGTCAAAGTAGCATTAGAGCCATTCAAACTTCTAGTTAAGCAAAAATTGTGAAACATTACAGCACACATTGCAAAACGCTTTGAGAACTCTGGGAGTTTCCCAGGACTTTCCCTCACTCACGAAACTCCATTTAAACAGCAAGTAACAATTCCATGATTTAAAGCAGACTTCTCATTTTAATTGTTCACTGATTTGGATTTCAGAGCAATAAAGTACACTGAAGAATTAAAGTCTTAATTACATGATGCAAGTTAAACACTATGACAGTTATACAGAAGCACCATTAGACAGCAGTAACTATATGCAGGTTGCAGAAACACTCGTGGTGATGCACTACTCTGCCTTATTATGGAAAATAACTTGGAAATACTTTAATTTTCCCTTAAATATTAGCCTTACTTAAACTGGAATCTCACAATAGCAAGGACACCAACAGTCCTGGAGACAGTAGAATTTTCTTCTTGCTGAACTGAGCTACAGACATCAACCTCTCGACACAGGCAGGCATAAATCTCTTATATTTCATCACATTCAAAAGACAAGCTGACATCTTCCCTGAGATGCTGTTATATTTAGTAGGATTTCTTTATTCCCACAGGTCTGTAGAAACATCCAGTGCATGTAGTCAGAAACGCGCTACTTTCCCAGAACAAAGGGTCAATGGCATTTATTCTATGAAGATTTCAAACAAGCAGAAATACAATGCTAAAAGAAACTCCTGTTTTAGGTGGCAGTAAGAATTAGACTTGTTATTTGATTTTCTGAGCACTTAAGTTCTTCAAAGCTGTTTCCCAACCAATATACTTTATTCTTTTCTGCTTTCACACCTTTCATGTAGATCTCCATCCACATTTTGCATGACAGGACAGTCACTGCCAAAGTACTTTTATCGACCTTACTGCTTTGAAAGTTGTTAAAAGCACTAATACATCCTATCTTGCTTTTTATCAATAGTGAAACAAGTCCCTTCACCCAAAACTGAGAGGAGTAATTGGCCTCAATTAAAACTGGCACAAAGCCCAAACCTCTTAACTTTCAAAGCATTCACAGAAAGACCAGTTGTTTACATCAGGTTTTTGAGAAAAGTAATGAGGATGGCTTGTAAATTAAGGGATAAAAAAAAAAAAAAAGCAGGACAAGCTGATAAAACCAGCTGGAAACATCTTCTAGAGAGTTTCCAATTACCAAGTGTTGACCCCTCTAAAGACAGTATGGAGAAGGCTATTGTTAGGTTCCTTGGCTGTGAGAAATGTCCACATAGCATTTTAGTATCAAGAATTAAACTTAGGAAGAAAAAAACAAAAGGCTTCTCATAAATGAATGTGTGATTTCTGTGGAGATTGTGAATAGAGCTGAAAAGGGCTCAACAGCTTTTCCTAAAAACACAAGGTGGGAACAAGGCACATAATAACAATAGCTAATCCCAAAATTAGACGGCTCCTATAGTTGGCTCCTATAGTTTTAGGATGATTATTAGGATTTTATTAAAAAAAGGAAAACAGATACATAGGTGTAAGGACTAAAGAAAAGCATAACTAATATGCCTGTTTTAAGTCCACAGTTAATTTTACACATTCAAGGAGTTAAATTCTATATGATAAATCACACTGGGAGTTACAACAAAACAAAGACTAATAGAATACTCTTAAATAAATTTTCAGCAAGGACAAAGAATGCCTTAGTTTAAAATGAAGAAGTCAGAATGAAAATGCAGAAAATGGGATCCAAAACAGAAATACATGCTTACCATCAAGATAAAAAGCCTATAAAACAAAATTCAGTAACAGAAAAAAGGTTCTAAAATCAGCAAGTTTAGGAACCCTCTCTATAATAAACACCAGAACGACGCTGCATATACTTTAACCTAGTGAATGCTTCATACTGCATTTTTGATCCACCTTTCACCCCCGTTATGTCCAAACTGCTTCCTTAGCTGAGGACAATGATTTTGAAAGATAACAGCATCTCTGCACGATTATCTTTCCATGTGGGACCCCTGAACAATAATTGTTGGGCCATCAACCTGAAAGAAAACAGTTATCTGAAATGGCCAGAGTTCTACAAGCCCATAGGAGCACAAAGTTAAAATCACTACAGAATCAGATGAAACTCATGATTTGCAGAGGCTAACTAAGGAGAAGATGAACTTAAGCTAGTGCTATAAACTGGATATGACAATAAACTGGAAAATACACATATACAGAAGAGCCATTACTCAGATAAAAAGTAAAGAAAACCTTTTATTTTGTCAAGGCAATGCTTGCACTGTGTAGGGAAAAGGGACCAAAAGGGTAAGAAACAAGAAGAGCATTTCAGGTAACAGATTGCTCTCAAATGAATATGGCAGACAGCTACTGAAGCTAAATCACCCAGAAGCACAGGGTGGAAGTCAAGGACTGAATTCTTCATCTCTATCGCAACCTCAGAAGACAAGCAAAGAAACTATGTGGAAAATGAATGGTATCTATACAAAAAGTACTTGGGAGGTAAAAGAAAATTTCTGTCCTTTTACTATACTGAGTACCTCAGTTCTTCAAGACCATTATGAAAACAAGTACTTTGGATACATTCAGAAACCACTTTCATGATTTTTTTTTTTAATTGTTTGCTCAGATCTTTTTCTTAACTAATAAGCAGGGGCTGGAAGTACGGGTTAAGGAAAGTAGCTTTGGAGGTTATAGACGGCACTGCACAAGGCGTATAGACATAAAGTACATATTTCTACTTCAGATATTTATTGAGAATCTCAGAAAACATATATATCCAAAGAATCTTACTCAGACAACATCTTTGGAATCTGCTTTGAATGTGGGAACAGGGAAATCTGAACAGTTCGCATCTGATTTTTTTCCCTATTGACTCAAACTGGAATTAGACAAGATAATCCAATATATATTGGAATATAACCTTCATAAAGACTGTGAGAAATTGATAAAATAATTAAAGAAATCCCAGACTTGAGGTACCTCATCAGTAAACATACATAAATTCCATAGTCTACAACATTCCAGAGAACATTTCAAATGTAACATTCTAAGTGTCTTAAGAAATATTAACAGTATATTTTCGACTCCTTGCATTTTTTAAAAAACCAAATATACGTAGTGATAGCAGAAAAAAAAAATAGCACAACAGGAAAAAAAAAAGTTTTCCTAAGTAAATGGAGGGAAAAAAATGAAAACCAAGTTACATCATTTTCCTACCACTGCACTACTTCTTTCTGTTCAATAAGGAAGCGAAGTTTCTAGGAGTAAATTCTAGTGCATTGTAGGAGAAATCATACAGAAGAATGATCACTCGTTTTGACAGCTTACATGCCCTGTGTATCAGTTACTGACATTCATTTGGGGTTTATTCTTTGCTTTTTAGAAATATTTCTCTTACTAGATGCTTGCTAATTAGACGCTTGAGAGCAAATGCAACCTGTCATCATAATCCCATTTCATAGCCTGATGTGAGAAAAAAATACAACAAATCAAGGCTGAAATCATATGTTTGTAAGAATGCAGAGAAAAACACAAACAACAACAACAACAAAAAAGAAACATGTGACCTCTATGGGTAAAAATACCCAGACTGAATTGTTTTTTCATATTGAGTTTCACACTGAATATTTATAGGAAAGAACACGTCAAAATGCTTGTCCTGAGCTAGGACCCATGTATTTGATCTTTTCTGCTGTTCCTATCATGCCAAATCATCTTTTTTTCTTTTTTTTTTTTTTTCTGGAATACCAGTCTGCATTACAGAATTTAGTGCCATGTGAAGGACATCTGTAATACGGCAGAAACCAAAGGAAGATTCATACGCATGAGTAAGAGAGGGAGAAAGCCTTTCTCAGCAGCATTCCTAAATAAAATAAAAATAACCATTAATCTGCCATCCGTTAGAACATGTAGTTTCTGGGTTTGTTTGTTTGTGAGGGCTTTAGGTGTTTTTTTTTTTTTTAAATGGTTGTTTTCTGTTCTTTTTTTATGCAATACTTGGTTCATATAATACTTACACAGTAGAGAGTGAAGCAAATTAAGTTTAATAAACAGTGATCATGGATTCAGAACATTTGACTGCATTTTTACGATAGACTGCAATGGAAATGAGTAGTTTACTTCAGAAGCTGGTACAGTGTTATGGAAATTTATCATAGTTTGCCATGTAATTTAAGCAATCAATTTCCAACAGCTACTGCCTCAGCTCGGGGAGGAAGTTGGGAGAAAAAAAAATCTACAACAAATTACACATGATGCATTTTTAGTAGCCTCAATATGTTTTCTGTGTCACTAGGAGACAGGATACTGTGTACCAGCCTGCCTGAAAGAACAGACGGCCAGAATCAGAGCAAAGACACAGCTCTGGTAGGTGACCTTGTGAGAAGAGGTACCCAGCCTCTGGCTGGGATGAGCAAATGCTGTAACTGCTACAGAATTACATGAAAGGAAGTTTGCCATTCACTACTGAATGAAATGAGAGCTGTCCCAGCAGCTTTACTTTGTACTGAGTAACATGCTAGCACAGTAGCACATCTGTACACCTCTGAGACATCTTCTGTACTAGACATTTCAGGAGTCCAATGCCGATTCTCTAACCCTGCATTTTAAGATAGATACCAAGCTATGTAGTACTACCAAAATGATCTCCAGGACTGCTAAAATACTGAAGCACAGGCAGTTAGGCAACAATTTTATCAATACGTTCTTGCAGAACATAGATACTGGAGTCTCAGTTTGTTTACCCATGAGCCAAAATAAATTGTGCTAGTCAGGACATGGAACAAGAATCTCACTCGTCAGCCATTCCTTGTTTTATCATGACAGACGTTCAGGATAGCCAGTAGTATCTCTGAAAGACATTATTGTGCACTATAGAGCATCAGGCCAGGATTCATATTCTTCACATTCTATTTGGAAGAAATTTACAGTGGTTTCCTCAGATCTGGTCTGCTTTACTAATGTGTTAGTGTCTTGTTATTGTCGTAGGAATCAAATAAAAATAATTTAAAAAGGAGGAAATAACCTTTTTTTTTTTTTTTTAATGAAATACTTTCCATTCATTTAAACAAGAGAGGGGCACGCAGCAGTCTGCATGTAAGGAGAGCACAGAACTTGAGGCAATGCTCACAGCATCAGTTCCCTTCAGGACAAACGTACAAATTCTGATTTGGGGGCAGCCCTTTAGAGACAGACAACGTCCTTAATGTGTTAGTTTCATTGTTTTCTCATAGCTGCAGCTGTTGATAAGGTAGCAGCATAACAAAAAGATGACTTACCAAGTAGGATTCACAAAGACAAAATAGAGTAGGAATAACTGGTCATACACACAGCATTTTGGATGACAGAAGAGGAGTTCCTACATGGTCAGTGCTGAAGCTCCTGATGTGCAACACATTCACAAGCACACAGAGAGAATGAATAATTAAGCTAGCTAAATTTGTACATGATATTCAGTCTGTCACTGAAGTGAAGGTTGAGCACAAGAACTGCAGAACCGTGACAAAAACTGAGTGACTGGGCAATGAAGAGATAAAAGACAGCAGGCAGATGGAACAGTGTAGACAATCTTAGCAATTGGAATGGTAGGAAAGACAACTCTGATTTACATTCTAAAGTGCTGAACTCACCACTGAATATAAACACTGAAAAATAGCAACGTAGTCTTGACTATTATGAAAATATTAGCTTAGCAGCATCAAAAAAAAAAAAGAAAAAGAAGCAAAACATTAAGTATATCTGCAACAGTATTAAAGCATTAAAGAGCAAGCTTCTAAAACTGTTAAAACACGAGGGAGTTGTACATTTAAAGCACAAAAATCGTGTTGTCTCAAGACCAAAAAGTACAATAAGCATAATAAGACAAAGCACTTCAGTGCATGTAAACTGCCTTGTCCTACCTGACAAAAACAATGTGAACATCAAGAAAATTAATTTTAAATCTTAATATATTAGTTTTGCCAGCTTGAACTGGAAAGAGACAAAATGAAGCTTAAATTGATGCAGATAATTCAGCTAATTTAGAAAATCTAAGTTGAGCGCTAATTACTTTCTTAACTGTTGGTCTTTAGCAATGCTTCCTATGCCACTTTCAGTCTGTAGGAAGCTGTAAGTGCTGCACATATTTAACACATAGTGTGGACCGAAGCACAAAGCCTGGCATATTAATGATATATTATGAAGCATTGACACAGGTTGCCCAGGGAGGTGGCCCAGAGAGGTGGTGGCTGCTTTATCCCTGGAGGTACTCAAGGTCAGGCTAGACAGTGCTCTGAGCAACCTGATCCAGTTGTAGGTGTCCCTGCTTATTACACAGGAGTTGGGACTAGATGACTTTTAAAAGTCCCTTCCAGTTCAAACAGTTCCATGATTATTGATATATCCCAGGGTGTACTATGATAAATGATTACTGACAATGATAAATGTCCTTTTCCACGCCTTCCAGGCACTATTTGTATCTGAAGATCATTTCCCTTCAAATCCAGTCCTTTTAGCCTAGCTTTAGAACTTGCTAAAGCTGCAGCATTGCACATCCCCTCTATAGTCTGCATTTCATGTTACTGATGCACTGTGGTGCAATCATTTCTGTCTCTTCTCAATTGCTCTGTCAGGCTTTAAATAAATTTACTCCCTATATTCAAGCATACAGACAACATACAAGCACTGAAAATTCTAGATACTCTGTTTTGTGCTATTATATGGTATTTTCCTTCTCACAAACGAACTCTACTTACAATGACAAAAAATAAACTATTATTCATACTCTTAAAAAAAAAAAAGCAAAGAAAACTGCCCATTCACAGTGCCAAGAAAAACAGAAGAATTCTGCTTCAGAAAGGAGCTTACTCCTTTCCGAAAATGAACATATTTTTTGCTATATGGTATGACCTCACTGATACAAACATTTCAGCAGACTAATTAGAACAGAACCGGCCTTACTCTATTATTCCTGCATT
The DNA here is from genome assembly GCA_013399175.1 of Odontophorus gujanensis. Taxonomy (NCBI): domain Eukaryota; kingdom Metazoa; phylum Chordata; class Aves; order Galliformes; family Odontophoridae; genus Odontophorus; species Odontophorus gujanensis. The sequence goes on along the minus strand of VXAB01004525.1, from coordinate 49,890 downwards.
GCCTGAAACGGATGGTATTTCAATTACTGACACAGTATGATCCTGCACAGACAACAGGTAAGTAATTTAATAGATCAGTCCAGAACTTCCTGTAAGCAATACATACAATTCAATTAGTTTCTCACAATAGATTACAGTGGTTATTTGAGGAGCTTCAAGCACTTCATCTGGTGGCTCTTCGCAGGGGCAGGAATGCCCTGCTGCTTCCATTCACATCTGCTACTCAGCATCAAACTTTCAGAGCAACTTGGATACGTGATAGCACTCAGATGCACCTGGGTACAGTAAGAAGGGAGGGCTTTAACTGTGACGATACTTCCAGATGACAGCCAGATATGCTTAACAGCTGGAAAAGTGATGTCAGCCCCTGCAAGCAGCTCGGTCTTCTCTGACTGAGACTGTAGTTACTGCTGTCTCCCCATGAACTCAGAAGGTAGTCTGGTTTCGAAGAAAAAACTATTTATATGTTACATTTTAGAAAAATCATCAGCTTGATAATTTTGACATACACAAAGTTGTAGGACTGAAGACATGATGCCACACCATATCCTACCTATTTCTCTTAGTCAAAACTTTGAGCTGGTACAGATGTGTCACAGTCTTAACAACAAAAATGAATCACATATACAATCACACAGTTGTCTCAGCATCTATGCACATATGCACATTTTTATACGCTGTTGCCACTGGTACTACCTATTCTTCCCTCTTCATCTCCTCTCTTAACCCTCCTGAATATGTAGAATTGTTTTAATTAAGGTCATTTTTACTTAAAGCCTTATTTTACATTTCCCCCTTTTTCCTTTAGCTTTGAATTTGCATGTAATCATCTGTTTGCTTGCATTTTTAAAAGTTACTAGCTGATAAAAGAAATCAAAAGTCCTTAAGTCCTTAATCAAAAATCCTTACTAAGATGTACTGACTGAGAAGCTTTGCACATAGACCATGTAGGAAAGTTAAATACTAATTAATCAGTAGGGTGAAGTAGTTAAAATTAATTCAATCTCTGTTGTGATCTTCTTAAGAATTAACAAACTTCCACGGAATTGAAGGAGTAGGAAGGGTCCTCTGGAGATTATTCAGTTCAACTCCCTGCTAAAGCAGGTTCCCTACAGTAGGGTACCCAGGAAAGCATGCAAAGCAGCCTCCACAACCTCTCTGGGCAGTTTGCTCCAGCATTCTGGACTTATTTGGCTTAACTTTGTTAAGAAAGTAATTATGCTAAATTACAGCAAGGTCACTACAATTCTGATCCCTCTTAAAAGTAGCAGCTTTATTTAATCTGAATGAAATTTCCACATGAAGACTACTACTTAGATTTCTCGTATCTTGCCATTCCTTTTCTAAACTGCTATCGGATAAAGTCTACAAAAGTTGTGCAAGGCAGCAGTTTGGGAATTCATGAGCACTGGTATTTAGTAATTGTCTGCTCAGAAACAAACACATGATATTTTGGGATATCTGACTAAATGAATAAAAATCATTAAACTCACATTTGCAGTAATTAACTAATTTCATAAGTTCCAACCCATTTGTATTGGTAGTTAGGCCAGAAAAGAGCCAGGAGGCTCAGTCATGTTGGATGAGAGCACACTGATGCCATACAATAAACCTGAGCCCCCATCTCATGCTACGTTCTGATCCAAGACACTCAATTGAGGAAATAATCTGACACAGGAGTTTAAGGAATTCTTCTCTGAGTAACGTAGTGAAATGAAGCCATTAGACTAAAAAAAAAAAGGAAAAACTTTTGGGGCATAAATAATGTAAAAGGTTAAATTCTCATTCTCGAAGCTGAATAAGGAGTCTACATTCTGCTGATCTCTACAAGTATTAACACAAATCAAATAGGAGTAATCACTTACCATTTATTTTTTCTGAAATAAACTGAAGATTACCATGGGTGTATGTAAAGGGATCTGCATGTAATAAATGCTAAATGCATTTTGATTTTGATCATGACTCATAAAAGTGATTTAAAGAATAACAAAACTGCCAATAGAAAACAGACTAATAGAAATACAAAATTTAGTATCTTATCTCAGCTTTATTCGATTTCCTAAATTAATGAAGTATGGTGGCTGGTGAAAACAGACTTTTTCCTATTCCAGGCCCTTTAAATTTATATTTAAATTTAGTTACATTACCTAAGACGGGTATTCTATGAAGAGTTCAAGAGGAAAAATCAAATTATTACCAGCTTTAAAAGCGATAAAGCCTGGTACCCCCCACCAGTAAAATTTTATAAGCTTATTTTCAAATCATGTATTCTGAGGATGCAGTACTTACAAAACTCAATTTGTATAATTAAGGTATCAACATTACTTGGAACAGAATTTCAAATAAACAATTACTGACATGTCCCAATGAAATACTGAAGGGTAGTATCAGGAAAACAGAGTCTGTAAGAATAGTTGCTGTAGCCTAAAGAAAATATTTTGGAAAATAAAATCTTTAGTTTCTTGTTCTTGCTTGTTGGAGGGGTCTCCATATAAAGGCCAGAGCTTACACATAACTGCATGGCATTACAGCCTTACAAAACAGATGAAAACTGCAATCAGTACATTTGTACAAAATCTGTACATTTTGATAGTTTTTAGAGAGTCAGTTGACATAACTAAGACAACTTTTGGATTAGAAAGTTGAGGAATTCAGCTCCAAGTAGTTTTCAAAATTACTTCAAAATAGTAATTTTGGAACTGAAAGAGATATTGAAGTGAATTGTGCTGTTTTTCCTGACTGAAGCTGTCACTGCAAAAAGACAAGATGCAAATTAGGAGCTCGGTGCCTCACGAAGCAGTTGATTGTGTTTAGCCAATATCTCAACAAATTCAGAGAAATATAATGTGCAAATAGAGTTTAGATAAATGTGGTTTACACACAGAGCAATAAATGTTAAAAAAAAATCTGTATTTTCTTAAAATGCTTCAGAGTACATATTAGTCATCATCACAGCATACTGAGAAACAAAATAACGATATGTGTGGGTCATGTTATGTTACTGCACAGAAACAGGTATCCACCAGTGTAACACAGCATAAGGCTGGCTTTCACAGAATCACAGAACGGCCTAGGTTAAAAAAAGGACTTCAAAGATCATCTAGTTTCAACCCCCCTGCAATGGTCAGGGTAGCCAACTACTAGAGCAGGTATCCCAGCTTTCTCCACAACCACAATGCAACATTATGTTTCCCCAGTTCTATTGCTTCCACTTGACTTTACAGAATCAGAGGTTGGAAAGGATCTGTAAGATCAATCATCCAGTCCAACTGTCCACCTACTACCAATATTATCCCAACGAACCATGCCACTTAGTACAACGTATAAACATTTCTTGAACATCTCCACGGTCAGTAATTCCACTACCTCCCTGGGAAGCCCATTCCAGTGCCTGACCACTCTTTCAAAGAGTATATTTTTCCTAATGTCCAAACTGAATCTGTGCCAATAACTCAGAAAAAAAATTAAAGGACTGAAGTGCTCTTACCAGTTTTTTCAGTGCTCATGCAGTTTCAAATCCACTTATTGTTGCCATTTTCCAAACTGTCTATTTCCCTTATATCCAGACAGTATTGAATTGGCAATAACCTACCTATGTTGCACAGAACAGACAAATCGAAATAAACTACTAAGTGGGGAAAATGTGCTTTGTGAATGCAAGTTCAAATTCAAAACAGCCCGTGCACACTGTTAAGTATAAATAAGTGGTTATCCCCATTTCAAAGGAACTGCCGTTCATTCAACTAAAAAAGTATGCTTACAGCAATCATCTAAAAGCCTAAATCAGCGTACCAGTGAGATTGCCAGAATTTCTCATTTCTGTTCCTAGATTTCATCTTTTGTGGAACAGTCACATACAAAACGATGAGGTAGATCTAAAAATACAGTAGCTTTTTTTGCTTAATTATCACAACCTACTGACATTACTACCAATCCCATCTTTGCTTCCATTAATAAGCTTCCAACCCATTTTGAGAACACCAAAAAGTACAAATGCCTGAGGGAGTAGGAAATTATTTAGGCTCATCCTGTGGATTTCTGTTAAGTCTTCAAACATTATCACCTGTGTTCTCAATCACAGGCAACATCGTAACAACAAAGCAAAAGAAATATTTTCCCTTCAGGGAAAAAAAAAAGTCCGCAAAAGCCAGGTAACAATTTGGTTAAAGAACTGGTATTTACACGTGAATTAAATATTAATTGTATTTAATATTAATTGCAGTTTACTATTCTAGATACCTTAACATAGACTAGATCATTGCTATAGAAGATGCTTCATTTCTGTTTACCCTAGAAGAGCAATACAAGTAATGTTTGTCTTTTGGAAAAAGTCACTGGTTTCACATAAAATCCTTTCAGTTTCAAAGCACGATTAATAAACAAGTCTTCTCTGTTCCCTTCCCCAGACACAGAAATAATCAAAGGTAACCTGGAAATAAAAAAAAGGATACTATATCCTAGAACTTATTTTAAGGATATTCCTGATGTGAAGCTTAACCTACAATATTAAATAGATATATTCAGTGATATAGTATATAGCTGTAATTACATTATTAAGTATTACATTAATTACACTGGAAAATATTTTCTGAAAAAAATAAAAACTCAGTTGATTTTCAACTTGTTTTTTTTAATTCCAAGTAAACTTCTTGGGTGAAACTTCTGAGGACTGTAAGGGACTCAAGACTGAGTCAAGAACACTTTTTAGGGAATCAGCAGGGGGTGATGACTGTTGAACTGCCCTACTGTCCTTCAACAAAGTGTTATCCCTCATAGAGAAGTTTCTGTTGACATTAACATGAAAATGGCTGTACTGACCCAGACTATGGGCTCATCTAGCACAGCATCCCGCATCCAGCAGTAGCTGCTAAGCTGATGCCCAGAAGAGCAAAACAAAAGTATCTAGATTTATCCCCGGTCCTTTCCCAACTATCAGCTATTCTCAGCTCCTTAGCACATTCAGTTAGTTATTTCCAAATGACCTGTATTCCACATACTTGCCTAGTCCTGTCACTTTGAACACATGCAGACCGTTTTGCACTTACAATGCTCTTTAATAAGGACTTGCACAGGATTTCACTCCTGACTGTGCAGCTCAACAAAATCCCTGAAATGTCTTTCTGCTCTGAGCATACTCTACCCCCATTGCCTCCATCTTCTGAGTTACAGTGGTTCAAGGAAAAGTGCACCCACAGTACAATAAAGAACTACATTATATCACATATAGCTGAGGAAATCTTAGTATTGCCATTTCCTAGCATTTTGTGTGCATAATTTGGATATTTTCTGAGTTCTTCTAAGAATATTTTTAAACATAACATCAAGTGCTGTGTCCTACATACAGATGAAGTTTTAATATTATCTTTATGAATTACGTTAGTAGCTTGGACTCTTACAAAGACATTAAAGAACACAGGAATCATTAAAGATGGCTACAGATGCTTTCAATGTGTCATTTGCAAGAGAAGTTGAACTGTATCTTTCATTATAATGAACATTCAAATTTGGAATAAAAAGATAAAAACTCAAACAGCTTCTCAAATGAAATGGTACGCAGCATGGCAACTTCAATTATGTCTGTCCATTTCCTGTTAAAATACCACAAGAAATCTTAAGACTTCAAACAAGACTGATTGGAACGATTTGTGGGATAATAACTTTTTGAAATTATGTGACGGAGTCAGCAAGTTAAATATATGGGGCAGAATATTTCAGAAGTATATTTTTAAAGAGTAGGGTACTGTTTCTAGGACCTGTACTTCAAGATACCTTTCTACCCACGCAGGGTCTTCACTAATGCTTCAGTGTTCTGTGACATCCAACCCATCTGCCATATCCAGTACAAGAAAAGTTGAAGTCAAAACATTTTGCATAGCACTGAGTTCTGCAGATGCTGCTTAAAGAAGGCGAGATATATGACAACTGAAGGAAATGGAAGCAGTCAGTTGAGATTTTTTCTTAGAAGGGAATACTTACACTTACCAAAAGTTGTGACTAGCTGTGGTATATTATCATACACGTTCTAATTAATGTCACTGCTTAAAATTGGAGCAACCTCCTACAGAAATTCTTGCAGTTCTCAGTAGATCTGCAGCTACAGCATGTGTGAGGTGTACAGACAGACTGAATTTTTTGTGAAGAAAAAAACATTTATAATCTGCTCCAGCTTGAAGTACAGTGTAGCAGAAAGGCACTAAGCTATGGTTTTCTCAGCATTTTCCAACACTTTTTTAAAGCTAACTGCTAATAAGTTCAATACATCTTCCTCTTTTCCCTCAGAGCGCTTTTTACAGTATAGCTTGCTTCTAAAACAAGTGCTTGTAGGAGATCTTATTTCTTCAGGATAACATTAAAAAGGTGTTCTCAGAAGTCAGGTACATGATAAACCAAAAAACCCTAGTAAAATTATGATGAGAACTCATGCAAAATTTAACCAATAAATTTGCCAAGAGGATTTTAAAAAATATATATACTTCAATAAGCTTTTTTCTTTCAGTCTCATATTTTACACGTAGGTGCCTCAGTCAATTAAAAATATGAAACTAACTTAAAAACTAACCTCATAACATAACTGCATCCACCATACTCTCCCAACTCTTTACAGAAAAGACTGCACTAGAAGTCCAGCCTGGGGAAAAGACTGCGAGGAGATCCAATTAATTTTTATAAATATCTAAAGGGAGGTGGGAGGCAAATGGATACAGCCAGGCTCTTTTTGACAGTGTGTAGTGGTAGGACAAGGAGCAATGGCCTAAAACCTCAAAATAGGAAGTTTCATATGAATATACAAAACTTCTTTACAGTGAGGATGACAGAGCACTGGAACAGGCTGCCCAGAGAGGTTGTGGAGTCTCCTTTTATGGAGATATTATACCCTGGATTCCTACCTGTGTGGCCTATTGTAGGAAACCTGCTTTAGCAGTGGGGTTGGAATCAATCTCTTGAGGTCCCTTCCAACCACTGCAATTCTGTGATTCTCGAAACTTCACATGAAAATTTGACTGATTCTGTGAGGAGGGTTTTGTCACTGTATACTGCATATACTGTGACAGATATCACCTACAAAATTCCGATTTGCAAGAGTGAAAATATATACCGAGCCATATATACAGTGTATAAAAAAAAAGATAACAGAGGTTCAGACTGTCTCTGTGTCTGCAAGAGTTACATATGCAGACCTTGAATCCAGAATTATTTTTCAGAAAAAAAGAAAATCCTAATCTTGTGGATGAATGGTACTGATTTTCTGTCAGAGCAAAAACTTTCACCAATATAAAAAAAATAACATTTGGAAATGTGAAGCCCTTTATTTCCTCACAAACACTGATATTTTAACCTTTTTGTGGTGTTTTCTTAAAGTTACTTTAAAAGGCGCTTGTAACTTAATTTAGACTCCCATTCACATAAAAATAGAAACACCTTTTCCATCTGTCAGCTCTTTCACATCATTTATGAATACTTCAATATTCTAGATAATATCTTTATTTTAATGTACTGTTTCTTACTTTATGCATATTTTCAACAGACAACAAGGAAACATTATTAATCTGCATTCAAAACAATAATTCATTTTCCCTGCTTGCTAAAGCTGCCTACAAGCTCCGTAAATAACAAAGGAGCCTCCAATAATGCTTTCAAGCCATTGTTCATTCCTTCTTCATAGATTAGCCCAAAAAGTTGCCTGCAACTGCTACTCCATCTCCAGCTGGGTTCATTGATCCATTTATCAATTCTGGATTTTAACACTGAGCAAAGTCTTTTTATTATAGTTTAACACTATATTTCAGAACTTTACCCTATGAAGTCAGAGAAGATAAGATGGCAGAAATTCTGTAGCTACGTTAGAACCACTGAAGAAAATTTTAAATGCCATTAGGTGCTAAGAACTTACAGCAAAGTTTCCTTACTGCTTTCTTAATTACACACTGATGTAATTAAGCAGCACTGTTTTTTATGGATTCATGCCTAGTTAACAGTGATATAAATTCCTTTCTCAAGAGTTTACCCTGTACTATTTATTAAATAAATAATAAAATTATCTCCTAGAGTTGCAAGAGAGAAACAAAACTTTATTACAGTGAACATACACTGGTGCATCACTACTAATGAATCTTTTTGTTATGAGATAATCACTTAACATTTTGGTGAACAACAGAAGTGAAAAGAAACACAGAAGTATTTTTAGGAGGCTTATATATATAACACGCTCTTAATTAAGATTTCTTCTTAAATAGGAAGAAGTACAAAATATTTTTCCTATTCGAGACTTTTTGAAGTACTAGGGAAAAAATCCACAGAAAACTCCACTGCTGTCTTTTCTGTCCACTGCTGTTGCTTAGCAAGAATTTGAAAATAAACAGAGAGAAAGGGTTCTCCTGGCACTATTCATTCAGCAGACTACTCCTGAGTGCTAAAGCCATTCTTCAGCAAAACCCCTCTGATGTGCCATGCTGTGCTCCAAACTCAGAGCAACATGTCCCCACAGGGAACAGCCCAGTGACTGCTCTGCTGCAAGAGCAATAGGAGAGCTCAATTAAAACCCTGGTGCGACACGCCTCTTCCATCCACTTAATCAAATTCACCCCGGAGCAGAGACAGCTTTGCAACCACAGCACTAAAAATCTCATCCTGAAATTGTGTGATTGGGAAACTGGGATGAGCATAGTATGTCTCCAGCCTGGAAAAGGGCAGAAAATGCTCAGTGTGGGTCAGTTTAGAAAGGATTTTGGAAAGGTCTGAAAAAAAGAAAAGTCACAACTCTTGGTGTTTTTGCAAAACGTAGGCTGCCCTTGCTGTGGTCAAGAAGCCCTTAGTCATGATCACATTGCATGCATTTTCATTGCAAGGTTTGGGAAGGAGATGGTTTGCAGAGGTCCAGGAACAGTGCATGGCTTGTCCTGAGCATAGTACAGTGGGCTGAAAGAAAGGGATGTTCATCTACTCAGCTTGCACATGTGTTGAACTACCTTTATCCATCATGGTAACTCTAGCATTTAAACTAAAAAACAAACAATTATCCAAAGATCCACAAGCAGCTGACCCTTAAACACATTTAACACAGTAGCAACAGAACTAACATACAGAAGGAAGATAACAGCTGCAACACAGATGCACTCTGGTTTCTAAACACTTGTTTTTGCCATCTCCTCTGCTTAGGAAACGCAGAGGGAAGAAGCCTGATAAAAGCACCTCTTAGCTAATTCCAGGAATGCCTTAGGAATGGCAAGTTCCAGAAAACAGTGTGAGGAAGGGCAAAGTTCATAGAATCATAGACTCGTTAAGGTCAGAAAGACCACCAGGAACATCTAGCACAATCATTAGTCCATGCCTGTGACCACTCTAGACCATGTTACTCAATGTGAAACCTATCCTTCTCTTAAACACCTCCAGCAATGGTGACTCTACCCTACCATCTCACTGGGCAGCCTGTTCCAACACCTCATCTCCCTCACGGAGAAGAAATTTCTGAAGTTGGCACAATCTGAGACCACTACCTTTCATACTACTACTGTTACCTAGGAGAAGAGGCCAGCCTCCACCTCACTACTACCTCTTTTTAGGGAGCTGTAGAGAATGCTTAGGTCTCCCATGAGACTCCTCTTTCTCCAGACTAAACAATCCCAGTTCCCTCAGCCACTCCTCCTAAGACGTGTTCCAGCCCCCACACCAGCTTCACTGCCCTTCTTTGGGCATACTCCAGCACCTCAGTATCTTTCATGTAGTGAGGGGCTCACTACAAAATATCTTTCCTGCATGGGAAGCAGGGCCATCATTGAATTAACACATCTTAGCTCTTCTGATTTGTGAATCCACTGCTGGTACCCCAGAAGGCAAAAGGCTTACCAAAAAAAAAAAACCACCAGATTTTATTAAAGGGATGAAAAGCCTGCCCTGTTAAAATTCCTTTAATTTCCTTTTTTTTTGTTGCCTTGTAGATTATTAGGCCACAGACAGCCACTGCTATTTGTAGGCCTTTCTCCAACTAAAGCATTTCAACATATGCTCCATAGGACTGTTTAGCAAGATGCAGTGGCTCAACTCACTTTAAGGACCACTGTGCTTATGGAAAGATGATGGCTTATTTCCAATTCTTTACTTCATACAAGCACATTAATGTAGTTTTTCAGTGTCATTGCTTTTGTAAGGGCTACTAGGAATTGTATTCCTATCTATGCCTTCTCATGAGTAGCTGCACTTCTTCCATACTTTCTTTTAATTTTCACTTACAAAAAATTATTCCTGTAATGCAGAGGTGGCCATAACAAGCAAGGGATGTTCCTCATTCATTTATTTTGCTGTGCGTTAAGCTAATAAAACTCAGTGAGTGCAAAGTCAGATGGTCTTTCAGAAGGTTGCATGATCAATGCAATTAAGCATGAAATCAAAACTGAACCAGAATATTAATAACTTACATCCGTCTTTTTTCCTTTTTATTGCACCTTTATTCCATTACAAAAATCAATTCATCCAATGCTTCACATTTTCTTTTCTGTTTTCTTGTTCTTTTTTTTTAATTGAGTTCTCAGTCTTGCATAGTTTACCTGAAATTTTCAAAGGCCAAAGCCATCTGTCCAAGGATGGAAGTAGACACAGGGAAAACAAGCAACAAAACAAACAACCCATGCTTCATTTGGTAACTTTTCTCAGTTCATCAAATCACTTTCAGTAGTGCCACGTATGTCAGTCATGAAACATTTAAAAAAAATAAATACTTTCTTTAGAATTGCAATTCCTAATGTTTATAAAGGACATAGATCTTATGGAAAGATACAAAAGGGCCACACTGCTGCACCAAGCACCGCAGCAAAAACCCTGCTCTACTTGCTCAAGACACAAAGCACCTTCTCTTTTCCATGTTCAGAAACACAGAGGTCTTCTAACCCCCATGAGCTCAGCCAGCCTCTCTGCCAGACCCTGCTGCCCAAGAGGTGCATGCTCAGCTCATGAATCACGCTCTGCACCTCGCAGCCAGCCTGCAGCACAGCACAGGGGTGTAAAGCCGCAGCCGTGTACCTTCACAGAAATGGCTGGAACCCAGAGCAGGGCAAGGTTTGATGAGAGAGCAGTTCAGCTTTAGCTGGAGAAGTCCACAGATGGTAATCACCTAAACCCTCTGAGTTTTATCCTCCACTGCCTGTTTGCCAGAATCTTGAAGTTCCTATGAACTTAATCAAGCAGCATGTATTAAAGTGAAAAGTAATTGCTCTGCTGTTCAGGATGTTTTTACATTGCTGGTGGTGGGGTTTTGTTGTTTTATTTGTTTTATTTTAACAAAAAAAAAACCCTTAACCAATTGAAACCATGAGGAGGAAAAACACTACTATTAAATAAAAGGAACAGAATTAACATTAATAATGCAGGAATATTTCCCTCATTGTAATTCTATGTCAAGATCTGCAGAGTGCATCTGAGATGCAATCCAACAGCATCTACATCTATTTAAACATCTGGATTTTCAGCATCACTCATTCATGAAGCTATGCAAGAGAGTTTACTTCATAGAGAAAGGCACACTAAATTTGTTTGGGGATCAGTTTTATTAAAAAGAGAAACTCCTCTGCATTAAAAGAACAATACTTGTTCTATCCCTAATTTTTACCAAAAATTGGAAAATAATTTAATTTATTGCTGGAATAATTTCATTTGTCATACTTAAGATGATCATTCACAGATTGAAGTTTTTTAGTTTTATGCTTTAAATCTAATGAAAAAAAAAAAAAAGAAGGGAAAGACAATATAATTAAATATAAGAACTAAAAGCTAATTAGTCTCCACATTCTCATTTTACATAACCTCCAAGCTGTAAAGGGAAAGTTGTTCTGGAACATCTAGCTACTGTCACTAAAAAAATCTATTACACTCCTATGAAGTATTTCAATAAATCTTTAGATTTTTAAGCATTCATTTTTAACTTACAGCTCAATCTATAAAAAGTTGATGATGGAACAACCCTGATATATTCTGCAAGTTCTATATTCAGAACACAACTCAAATCTCATCTTTGGCTAGATTTTTTCTCTAAGAGTTAAAATCCTAACGTATTACTCCAACTCTTGAAAATAATTGCATTAACACATCTGAAACACATAGACTTAAAATTGAAGACTAAGCAGAAACTTGACGTTATAAAACCATGGAATCCACATCACACTGGAACCTAGAATGAAATTTTAGGATTGCCTTATTAATTAGTTGTTGCATAATAGGGTATGAAGGGAAGATTAAAGAAATCTATCACAGTGGAGCATTCAGTCTCAGTACTCCCCACAGAATATACTCAAGGATGTCACACAATCATAAAATTACCAAGGTTGGAAAAGACCTCCAAGATTATCTAGAACAACCACACACCTACCACCAATACCTCTCACTAAATCACGCTCATCTGTACAAAATCTCATGTTTCTTGAGCATCTCCAGGGACAGTGACTCAACCACCTCCCTTTCCACAAGAATGAGATTTTCTCAGGCTGCTGGAGAAAGAGCACAATAACACAGACAGAATTTTCTCTTTATTTGTAAACTCATAACTACCAGGAGTTTGAATCCATCCTGAAAATTCTAGCCACTAGGAATTTAATAAGAACACATGTGAAAGTTTAATATGAGCATACTTATGAAAATTCAGCAATAGCATTTTTGCTTTAACACCTTTATTTTCCATACTTCCCTGCTTATAACCGTTAAGAAGAACTTAGCCATTGCTCTGAAATCACGTTTTCCACTTTGAAGTACTCGACAGTCCATTTCTTTCTTTCTCAACGGTAAACCTCAGTATTCGTAATATACAAACTCACGTTGCATCTGAAAACTGAAAGATTCTCAACTGAAGTGACATTCAAAGAATAAGCACTTCCAACACACCTCAAAAGGCAGTAAGCCCACATATCAAGAGTAGACCTCGGTATGACATCTGAGGAATGTTACGCTACCTTCAAGTATGTGAGGGAGTCGGCTTTAAACTGTAGAATGACATCAGCTTAATATATAGAAGAAATTAAAGAAAATGAAAAACTTTAAAAGACTTCTCAGTACATTTTCCTTTCAACCATAGTAATGAATTCTTAAAAAAAAAAAAAAAAGGAAGATCTGGACTTACTTGAAGAGATTACAATCTAAAGCCCATTGCAAAGATTTATGTATCATTTGCCTTCGAGTAAGGAAGTAGTTTCATTAACACTACTAGGGCTGAGTTTAATATTGAACACACAGAATTATCTCATACAACTGTGATGCTGTATCTATTTTAAATATTGAGCTTTGCCATAGAACAGGTCTATTTACTATCACAAATGGTTACAAAATGCAAGCAGTAAAGCCAGACATCAATAGCAACTCTTACTTTGGCAATAAATCAAGCCTTTGCACTAGCCCTCTTTACCCTTATTAGAACACAAAAGAACTACAACAGCTCTCATATTGATTTTTAATGATGAAGATGAGGTTATATATGCATCATGCCAACCAATACAGGAAAAAAAAAGTATGGATCAGATTTAGAGCTTGAACTTTCAACAATGTGTAGATTCAGTTTAATATTAAGTATAAAGTTGAATGAATACCTGAAAGAGAAACCAAGGGACAGACCTCATCAACTGGAAGGGTAAACAGTATTCCCCGCTGTACTTCTTACTAAATATCTACAGTCAAAAAAAATATGGCAACTTGAGTTTCGTAAGCAGAACGGACTGCCTGCATGTGAAAGCCTCAGCAAGCATGCACTTCAGTTTCTGAAAGTAATCCTGTATTTTAGAATGAACACTCAAAGCATTATCTTCAATGCACAAGTTAGTTTCCTAACACATTCAACTAAACTTCCTCATTCATCTCTATTAATATCTCATTATCAACATAATTAATTATACATTAGATTTTGCAGAGGGAAGGGTTAGTTGCTATTGAAACCATTGTGGTTGATGAGTATATGGCCACACAAGAACTGAACACCGGAGCTCTGTATTTTTGTGATTCAGAATCTATCACACCACACCGGTCTTATTTGATATAGCTGAATATACCAAGTCTATTATCCTAATAATAAAAGTAGTAAGAACTGTTATCTGTAATAAAACTGGAATGGAAAATTCTGAACTTTCTGAGTTTCTAAGAGTTCTGTGAAAGAGACAAGAAAACATATACACAAGTGTTGACGAAGGTTTGCTTGTTTCCTTTAACATAAGGCATTGCACACCACTTTACTGGCTTTCCAGTATTTACCACTGAAAGAGTGCTGCTTAATTGTAAGTGCAACAACATTTTAGTAGTAACATAACCAGTACCCACAGCAATTCTTGAAAATGGCTTTGAATCATGAGTTTAGAAAGCCCACAATACAAAGATCACTCTGAAAAATTTGAATGACTTTGTGAAATAGGAGTGTTGGCCTTTATTTCTAATACAACTTTCTTCTTGCATTGTATATTACTTAATTTCCATAGCAACTCACAGGAGCAAGAAGCCACTGTTTCAAAGAAATCTGAATTGATATAATACACTAGAGAGGAACCACAAGAGACTCAGACTAGCGCAGAAGTAGCCAGGGAAATTCCACCTTATCAAGTATTCAGTGTAACTGAATTACTGAAAAGCTACACTAGACTGTACCAATTTCACATCAGTTACAAGGATCCTAGTACTGGTCGCCAACAATTTCTACTGCACTGTAACCCTAAATATTGATAATTGCAATTTATCAGTGAAGCGTTGGTGAAGAATCAGTTTTGCTTTCAAGTTTTTCCATCAGTTGTTAATAGACATAAGAAAAACACCATCAGCAACAACAGAAACTTTCAAGGTGCTTTCAGTGAAGTGAATAGCATTTAGCTCTCACTAATCATGTTAGCATCACTGCTTATTATCTGCTAAGGCTGGATCTGAAGTTCCGCTTGATGAGTTTTCCAAAGAAAAAGACATTTAAAGTCTAGAAAGAAGCAGAGCAGTGCTTCATCAACACAGAATAACACATGTTATAAGCTGTCATATTTGACAGTAGAAATAGCCATAATAACTGATGATTTGCAGAAGTGTATTTTCTAAAGTGCTAGAGAGAAAACTATCCTGCTCGCTAGAAAGAAAACCATCCTGCTTGCTCAACTTAGCTTACAAACCTCATCCAGAACAGTACAGTTTGTTTGGTTACCAAAAACATCATAATAATTTAAACTGACAACTGTCTAAGCTCCAAATTCTTTAAGGACAAAAAGCAAGAGCATTACTTAAAGTTTACAGCAAGATACGACAGTACCATATTGCAGTTGTTACGGTAAGGAATTACAAGTGTCTGGGAAAAACAATGCAGTGAGTGATGGTCAACCATCGCCGGGCAGCGAGGACGAGCATCCCACGGGACATCCACCCACAGCCCACCCGCGGACGCTGCCTCCCCAGTGCGTGCACGTCAGCGGGTGAAGCTCCGGTGCAGCATCTCATCGTGCTGCACGTCTAAATGCTGCACTGCTCGTAACATCGCATGAAATTAGTTTTTATTATTGTCTGCAAGATGAAGAGAATTAAAGCAATATACCGCCGCTATTTTAAACCGAGGCAGTTCTCCCTGTTAGCATGCTGCACAGCTACAAAGAAAAACGTTCATTACCTGTATGAAGAGAACCTGTGATTAGCCTGACGAGGTACTGGGCAAACCTCATGATTTCACGCTTACACCGCTTCCTACAGCCACTCATCTTAAGCAACAACGTATTCCTCGGAGGAGAGCCAGGAGACTTTTGCCGATAGAGGGACCAGTTTCCGCCAGCAAACTTCTGAGGCACTCGGCAGCCTCCCCGCCTCACAGCTCCCGTTGCTGCCGGGAAGCGCCGCGCGGAGCGGCCGTTCCGGGCCGAGCCCCGCAGGGCCCCGGGTGCGCTGCGCTGCCCCGCGGGGCCGCCCCCGCCGCTGCCCGCGGCCGCTCGGTGGAGCCGCAGCCCCGGGGCGGCCGGGGCGGGGCCGCCTCCCTCCCCCGGCACCGCGCACACACGCACGGAGAGGCAGCGTCCTCGGGGAATCGGCTGGCAGGTGGGGAGGGCGCGGCGGGAAAAAGCCGAAATAATCCAATGTCACGCCGTGGATTGAGGAGGAAACATCCCAGCAGCGCTGTAGATATCGCGCTGCTCAAGGTCAGAGCGGAGGACCGCCTCGCGTCCACCTGCGAGCACCAAAGCAGGCGGTGAGCTGAGGGGCTCCGAGCGGCGTTAACCTGATGCCCGCCGCCAGGTGAGGGATGCCCTGGGTGGAGGAACAGACCCCGTGTGGGTTCCTTGCTCACAGCCCGCTGCCTGCAAGAAAGGAAGCCACACGCTTTCTTTTCTAGTCCCTCTTATAAATNAGAGCAGTGCTTCATCAACACAGAATAACACATGTTATAAGCTGTCATATTTGACAGTAGAAATAGCCATAATAACTGATGATTTGCAGAAGTGTATTTTCTAAAGTGCTAGAGAGAAAACTATCCTGCTCGCTAGAAAGAAAACCATCCTGCTTGCTCAACTTAGCTTACAAACCTCATCCAGAACAGTACAGTTTGTTTGGTTACCAAAAACATCATAATAATTTAAACTGACAACTGTCTAAGCTCCAAATTCTTTAAGGACAAAAAGCAAGAGCATTACTTAAAGTTTACAGCAAGATACGACAGTACCATATTGCAGTTGTTACGGTAAGGAATTACAAGTGTCTGGGAAAAACAATGCAGTGAGTGATGGTCAACCATCGCCGGGCAGCGAGGACGAGCATCCCACGGGACATCCACCCACAGCCCACCCGCGGACGCTGCCTCCCCAGTGCGTGCACGTCAGCGGGTGAAGCTCCGGTGCAGCATCTCATCGTGCTGCACGTCTAAATGCTGCACTGCTCGTAACATCGCATGAAATTAGTTTTTATTATTGTCTGCAAGATGAAGAGAATTAAAGCAATATACCGCCGCTATTTTAAACCGAGGCAGTTCTCCCTGTTAGCATGCTGCACAGCTACAAAGAAAAACGTTCATTACCTGTATGAAGAGAACCTGTGATTAGCCTGACGAGGTACTGGGCAAACCTCATGATTTCACGCTTACACCGCTTCCTACAGCCACTCATCTTAAGCAACAACGTATTCCTCGGAGGAGAGCCAGGAGACTTTTGCCGATAGAGGGACCAGTTTCCGCCAGCAAACTTCTGAGGCACTCGGCNAAGGAAGCCACACGCTTTCTTTTCTAGTCCCTCTTATAAAGCCATTGTTTTCTGCCTTGCGTGAGAGAAGTGCTTCGTAAAAATGTTCTGCTTAAGTCTTTACCCAGGGTCAGAGAATCTGAAAAGCACATTTCCCTCAGACTATCACACAAACACAGAACAACTCTGGCTATCGCATTAGCTAGTGATGCAATAGGCAATGCCTAATACAGTTAAAACACAAAAAAGAACCCATTAGGGAAAAGCTTAAAAAAAAATCACTGTCTGATCTAATTTTAAAGACAGCATTGATCACGTAAACATTTGGTGAATGTCTTTAAAAAAAAACAACCGGGGTAACACATCCAAGTGCACCTCTCTGTGCTTTTTTGTTGTTGTTTTATTACACACTGAGCAAGGATAAATGCATTATAAAATCAACACATCAAAGCACTATCAAACTTGGAGTTAGATAGTATACACAGAAATTATGTCATCTAAAATAAGCCTGCTTTCTTCTGCTTGCAGTGAGACTGCACCACGAACAGAGACCCACAATGACACAGAGCTCCAAGAAGTCCTCACACTGGCTCAGTCCATGACAACCTGAGAAGAAACTGGGTAACTTTTAGTATCACATTAACTTTTATAATAGGTTAGAAAGAAAAAAAAAGAAAAAGAAAAAAGGAAGCAAAACTTTGACTTAAAGAGTTTAACAAAACACCTTCTGAAAAAGAACACCATCTCTGAAAAAGAAAACCCACAAATAGCTGGTAGAAGACAGATACTGGAAACAGAAGTGGGTACATCTCTGCTTTAGTGAGGACAAGAGGCCAGTGCAAATGGTGCTCAACCAGAGTCCTTGACCTGCTTAATCCTCTGACATCTTTAATTGCTGTATATAAAATTCAATTGTAGTGTTACTTCAAAATGAAGTACTGAAATATCAGTTTTCCAAATACTTTAAATATGCATTCTCATCAAGACTATGGGTTTTCTTCTGTGCTTTTTCACCCTCCCCAAAAACAAAGCAGCATAACTTCTGACTCATTTTGCTAAACCTTTCACATTTCAATACAGCAGTAACGATAATTACCGCCCAAGGGTTCATGAAAGGTTTCTGACCAGTTTCAGTAAGAGGATTTTAACTAACAGCGCAGTACTCTGATAATGCAGGATCCACATCTAGCTCCCCTATTTCTCTGCTCAGCACAAATGGCCAACTAATCTTTGGACTGAAGCTGCTTATCCAAGTCAAAAAGCTGATGAGGGAAAAGTGGTCAGCAAAATCACAATGAAAAAGGGTAATAAAGTGACCACGGTTTTGTCAGTGAACGCGCTACAGTGCGATGAAGTTGGAAAATATCAGCTCCTCTATATTGGTACCATTTAAAAATTACCTTATAGGACTCACTGCAGTCTTCAGAAATAGTATTTTCACACTGGAACAAATTACTTTTATTTCTACAGGCATGACTTCCCCTAATAGTTCATTATCTATAAGTCTGAACTAAAATCCAAACTATTAAAATAAAAAAGAAGACCACTATTAACATCAAGAAATTTTAGGGGTTGATTCAGATACTTCTGTTTTGGAATCAGGTACACAGAAATTAGGATTTAAAAACTATCAGTTAAATACAACAGATAATGAATAAAATATGTAAACAAAATAATATTCCCCCACCCCCCAGATTTTGGGAAAAGCAAAATGGAAGGACAAAGTACGTGTCCATTGTAAAGGTACAGATTTTCAAATTAGTTTACCCAGGCTAGCTGATTGGCATCACAGACACATGTGGCACAATAAAATCACCAAGGAGGAAATGAGTTTTCATTTATTTGTTTTAAAGGAAACAAACCATAGCAGCAGTCCACTTTAAATGCAAAATAGAGAAGTTCCCCTAAACATATGAAGTGTAGTGTACGGTACTGTATGGCTCTTAAATTAATCGAATATTTACTATGAAGTTCTCTAAACAAAGCTAGAAGAATCACCACAAGAATAACAGCAGTAACATATTGTTTCTATGAAAATCAATCTGTTCAACCTATAGATTCAACCTTCAGCATGTGATGAAGCAGTACATACAGAATACACAAATGATCAGCTTCTCAGAAACTGTTTGCACTGTACATTTCATCTGCACACATTTTAACATCCATCCATCTTCAAAGGATTGAATTTCCTCCTGAACTAGCTGGCCTATGCTAATTCCTAAAAAGAGTCTGAATCTTCTAAAAATGACAACAAATCGATTAGATGCCTAAACCTCAGAGAGAGTCAACCAGGAACACTGAAAACCTGCATGGAGTTTTCACACTGTTGGAATTTATGTACGTAAGGTAAAGGCTGAAATCCACAAGTGAACATTTCTATCAGTCTTCTTATTTCAAAGAACAGAGGTAATATTTGCAATTACACGGCAAGAAGTAACAGATGGGCAAAAACAAGCAGATGGGTGAGCACAAAGTAACAGCGAGATGTTTATGATCAGCACAGCCAACAGCTGCCACACATAGATGACCATCATCAGATCTCCTTTCTGTTGCTTCTCACCTGTCATAAATGCAAGAATACCCCTAAACCAGAGTCCCTGATGTGTTTATTTTAATTGCTCTTCTCTGCTTTTACTTCTTGACCAAGGAGATATTATACCAAGGTGTCCAAAGTTGGCCAACATCTAAAGTAGATGCAGAATCATCAGGAAAAAAACACCAGAAACTGCGGAATTCCACACTATTTACCATTTGCATGAGTGTGTCAGTTACCTCTTTAGACAAAGTAGCAAGAAAAAATCCTGCGGCAGCTTACTTGCCCAAATTTAGTCTTTAGGCTTAGACAGTAATGCAAACCAGTGACTGCTACATGGTAAAACGTGAGGTGGGAAAGCAGAGATGCAGATAGATATTTCTCTGTGGGACTAATATCTACCTCAAACCCCAGGACAGATGGCAATGGGACTGCCAACATCCCTAGTTAAGATAGCAGAGTTTTTGTTATTAGTACTTTATTTTCACCCTTCATAGGGAATAAATTTTCTCCATATCCTTTACTTACTCATCCTGCAAGAAGTATTTCTTAATATGCAACATAAAAGAAAGACCTTCACTTTGGCCTATACCACTGAAAATTAATGCACAATCTTCCTACATTTGTCTATAGCTTTTAGCTTCTCCTGAAAGTTTGCTAAGAAAAACATCCTCAGAATTCAAACAACTTTATTACCATGTTTAAAATGGTACTACAGAGGAATGACTGCTATCCCCTGTCTTTTTTAGTTCCTCAAAGCTTACAGACTTAGTGCATCCTTATTTTGAGTAATGTCAAAATAGCTGCCCTGCACCCTGAAATTGTTTGTGTTAAGTAAAGTTCGTATCAAGAAATCATCCACATTCTCCATTCTAACAGCTGATATCTGTAAACAAGAAATTACTTCCATCAGTACCGTATTTCTCAATTTTATAGTTTTAAACTTAATTTTCTATTACACTTATAGAGCTCTATATATAAGCTCTATGTAAACCTGGTGGCTTAGGCTTCCAGACCATAAAACCTTTGACCAGAGTAACAAAAGCCTTTCTTAAAACATTAGTCATTTGCCTTTTATTTCCCCTGTGAGTAGCTATCTGATCAGAATGCCTATTTCTTCTCACACTACTCTGTGTCCTTGAAGCTTACCCCTAGAGTTCATTCACACAAGACACTCTTAAGATGATGCTTCAGACAATCAACCAGGAGCTACAGCTGCTTCAACCTCCCACACAGTCCTCTCTTGCCTGATTAAATATTCATCACTCTGGGATGTTGCAGTGTCAAAGAGGAGCAGCTTCTCAGCCTGACCTTCCCCAGCCAGCCAGAAATTTCTGCTGGAGAATAAACAAGATTGGGACTTAACCTGCTGAAACATAAAACAGCATAATGTAGTTTTTGCATTGCATATTGAGTTCCATGCACGCACTGTAAAATTCTTATGCCAGAACCTGAAGTACTGTCTTTAATGTTCAATATAAATTGAATTTCTGTATGCAAAGCTAACTATAAGAAAAGCGCCTGGGCAATGTTATGAATAATCTTACCGCAGAACACTAAAGTCTTTTCATCCTTATTATACAGGTCATGTTGTGTATGCATGTATGGTTGTATCTGCCAACTTAAAAACAATGCTGAGTATTCTCAAATAAAAATATTAAGACATACTACTATCAAAAAGTATATGGTTGGGTGGGTTTTGTTTTTTTTTGTGGCTCTGGACTGCTATCATGACTTCACATACAACATTAATAGTTGTATTTTTTTAATTTAAAGTTTTAATTTTGCCTTCAAAGAACTGATTAATGCTCAATTTCAAGCCTTATGGAAAAAATATCTGGAGTTGTTATAACTCTTTTAGTTGCACTAGTTTTATACATCTCTGTTTAGTGGAAGATAACTGAAGTTAACCCTTCATGATTTTGCAATGTTATTGGAATCATATCTCTTATAGGTTCCATAGTTATTTAAAGAATCAGATATTTTATGCTTTATGTGTGTATATATATATACACAGAAGAAAATGAAAAATTCTGCTTTTTGACTAACAACATTGATCTGTTAAAACAAGTAAGTCCATCATGAACACCTTTTATTTATGCATACTAAGTATGAACTGTTCCTAGGAAGCATGAAGAGTCACTGCACTGATTCAGCTATGAGAATTTTGACATCATAATAAACATACATCTTGGGCCAGTCAGTAAAAATATTCATGAGTTCAATGTTCAAATTCATATCCACATATATATTATGTATATAAAATATACATATGGTTGGAAGTTTGAATAAACTACCAAAGTCATCTTTGAGAAGCTTTTTGCCCCTAAGATTTCCTGAAAATGGGCCAAAGTTACATTTTCTCTTCTCAGATAAGCACTTTCCTAGAGTTTTTAGGAATTACTACCACAGTCCATATCTCCCTGATTATTTTTGCTACCCAAAACAATTGTGGATATTGTAAATCTGCAGAATTTGTCCAATTAAACTGAAAATTAAGATTTAAAACTGCCCAAGTCTTCACATCCTTAATCTTGCAAGAATTGCGGTGCATTTGGATGAATACATTGCAGCTACTGCCTCAAGGAGAAGAGAAAAAAAAGCAAAGGCAACACCCTAAGTCATTTCTCAAAGCTCACAGACTACATCATCCTTGTTTGGATGAATGTCAAAATGGCTGCCTTGCACCCTAAAATTGTTTCTGTTAAGTAAAGCTACCACACTGCAAGGCCTGTGGTGTCTGCCTTCCCCTCCAAGCAGGTCCTGAAAGTACTGAGAGCAGTCTGTCTGCATTCCTACAGTACCCTTTAGTTAAAGATCTTTGGAGAACATTGCACGTAAGAGATCAAGGATATAAAATAGAAGATCACATCCATTTAATTTAGAGGTTTCTTTCACAGGAGCAGCAGAGTCTGCATTATAGTCACACTACACAAGATGTATAAGGCCATCAAAATCTACAACATCCTGTAGTATCACCATTTCTCTTCCTGACTCCTACCACATTTTCTTTTGTGGTTATGTATGCTGCCAGCTCTCCAGGAAGGATGGCCACAACTACCTGCAGCTTCAGACCAGCTTCCCTCATCTGTTTGTGTAATGCTTCTTTAAATCAGTCCCCAATGGCCAGAGATGGAAGGAAAAAGAATTAAAGTTAATCAAGAAGAGAGGGGGAAAAAAAAAAAAAAGAACAGCAGGGCAGCAGAGCAACCAGGGTATTTTATTTCATGTGTTACCCACAGCCATTAATGAAAGGCAAAATCTTTGATTCTCAGCTGGGAACACCCCATGGCACAGCAGATGCTTGGGCCCATGTGCTTTCTATCTCAGGAAGCCATAGAGATTTAGCATGACATCACTGCAGTCTCTTAGCAATAACACAGTCTAAGGGATCTAATCAAATAAAGGCCTCAGCATAAATTCAACTCACTTTCCAACTCTACAGCCTAAGGAAGTGAAGTAGTTTTTATTAACATCTCAACTATTATGAGGTTACAAGTCAGTGATAACTCTAACAGTCTATGTATGGCCCAGGCAAGCAAGAGAAAATTTCATTAGCTGTCCATAAATAAATTTACAACTCAGAAGCCTGGAACAGGAAGTTAACTGCAAGGCTGGCAATGGCAACAGAGCACTTCTCTCAACTCCGTAGACCAGCATGAAGAACAGTAATTTTTCTATCATATGCACACACAATCTTGAGTAGTGGCGATGAAAGAAACAGGAAAATACCACTGTTTTTCTTTTATCTTACTGTGAGGAGAGGAAATACTGCTAGAATAAAACAGCTCTTAAATACTAGAGAAGTGATGGCAAATGTTTAAAGTCTTCTACACCAAAGGGATGAATGAGTGTTCCTTTTATTTAAGCCCTGCAGAAGTTCCTTAGTTTGCAGCAGCTGCTCTGTGTGCCTGGATACAGAATATCAGTCACCAACTGGAAATCACATTTTATGTTACAGAAATTATGACTTCAAACTTTCCCCCATCAGAATAGGACAGCTACCTCTACTTCAGAAACAGTATTAAAAATGGAAAAGATAAGCTCTTCAGTTAAAAATTCTATTAGAGTTATCTCACATTCAAGGAACTAGATTGGAAATTTCGGAGAATTTTTTTTTTCCCCCCAATACACAGGTAACTTGTCAGGTATAAGCATCTTAATTGCAAAGATGTCCTTATCAGTTTTGGTCAATAAAAACGGTATGGTATTTTGCTTAGTTTCAGTTCTTGCTTCTTGATTAAACAGTTTTGTTAAATTAAATATGCTTTCAATTAGGAATCACATTTCAGCCTACATTATTTTGTAATATCATTAGCCAGACTTTCCTATCCTGATTATTCAGAGAATTAAGGTTGGTCACATATTACTTAGCCTAACTCCTTGTTTTCCACCTGATAAAAGATGAGAAAAAATTGAAAACAAAATAAACTGGTAGTAAATATTTTATGTAGTCAATTTTCTCTGAAGGTAGAAAACATTTGAAAACATGATGTTAAATAGTGAGGAAATCCTATATGTAAATATTTTGCTTTGGGGATAGGGAACATCATGACAGTGGTTTATACAACTCACTGCTTTGAAAATAATTTATAATAGTTTGAAAAGCACCAACCAATAGCACAAAGATTATTTCGAAACATCCTACAGACTGAGGGAGGATTATGATACTGTCTGGGGAAGGAGGAAGATCATGAAGAACAGCTAATATGATTGTAACTGGACTAACAACTTTTTCTTTTTGTGTTCTGACTATATCATTTTATATAAAGTCTTGGCTCTGTAGATGTATAGAGTAGATATAGTCAAAAAGGTGTGCTTCCACTTTTGCCTATAGCAAGATTTCATGCTGAACACTTTCTATTACCAGGAGAATCTGCTTTCCTTTCAATGCCTTTCACTGAAAATGCATCCTCTAACCACCTTCATCATTTTGAGGCAGTGCAGATTCCTGGACGCACTCAGCAGTAGAATTTCACTTCCCAGCTTCAACTGTGTCCTTCCTGGATGTGCAGTTCTGTGACACAAGAGCACATAGACTGCAAGAAGTAAGCCAATTTTTATTTTATATCATGACAGACATCTGAAGCTGTTAATCCAAATTAGGGAAAAGCACAGTTTCTATGTAATTTATTTCACAATAAATTAGACTTTTCTCACGAAGCTTCTTACACCACCTATCCTGGTTCTCTTCTAGAAATGGATGTTCAAAATCATTTCCACTTCTTGTCCAGACTTCATTTACTTCCATAAATATGCTCTCTTTTATAACTCCTCTGTATCTGGTCCTTTTACCAGATAATCTCTTGCATGGTTATTACCATCTGGCATTTAAACTAAAAAAAAAAAATCTTGTTTGCCCAGAGCAATAGCTTTTCCTTTTCCAGCAGTGCTTTATTTAAGTAGAAAGTGATCAAATTTTAATGATCCTCTTTTGTTATCTTAAACCAACTGCAAAGATTCCTCCTGGCATTCCCCTTGGGTTGGAAGGATATCAGCAGTGTTATGCATTGTAATTGGCACAAGGCTTTTGGTGGTTAAAACACAGCTTTTCTTTTAAAACAATGAAGAAAGTCGTAACAGAAATACTACAGAACTCGAGTTAAGCAACTGAATAAGGCTAGGGCATTTTTTCAACAAAGTTAGATTCTTCAGAAATCTATATTCAGAATGAAGGTGAACACGTTTTCAAGCCTATAGATACTCCCCCCTCTTCCTATCAGGAACCTATAAAACATCTACACTTAGAAGCAACTATTGCAGATCTGCCAAGTGATACCCTGAAAGATACATTTTGTTCTTGCAACTTTGAAGTTGAGAGGTATTCTGCTTTCTGAACTTTCAGTATTTTCCCCCATTTCTGCTTAGGTAGTTATATGTGAAAAAATTACTCTGATTTGCATTTAAGGCTGGAGAAGACTGTCAAAGCCTAGTCGTGACTATTAATTCTTGTGAACATGGGAAGAGTCTGTGAACCTTAAATCTATCAGGTAAGCATAATAATTTCAGCATTACTTGAAAAACCTGCCAAATGTGAAATATTTTTGAAGTGACTGGTACTGCATCCCTGGTAAAGGATGCCACCTCCATTAAAATAAATAAATAAATAAATAAAGTGCTCTGCCTAGAAATATACACATACAGGTCTAGGCTAACCAAAAGCATGTGTCAGGATAATATAGCCCACCTCCTGCATGTAAAGGCAACAACTTTTTGCTGAATCTCAAAGATTCAGAAGTCACTTAAACTGCTTTACAGAGTTTGTATTTTCCAAAAATTCCTTGACTCAAGACTTCTTGGCAAAGCAGGGCTTTTTTACTGTCACTCAAGCCATTTGAAAGGCTCCACAATATGGAACGAATCCACAGTACTAAAATGCATACTTCCAGATTTTCCTCCCATTCAAGAAGATAGCTGTGAAGTAACTACTCATCTTTTAAAATTATAACAACCTCAAAAAGATGCAACATAAGTATCAGTGGTACTGATTCTTCAATTAACTGTCTTCCACTACCCCTTTAAAGAAGAGACCATGAGTTACCTTCCTCTCTATATACACAGGATAACCCAGGAATGTATTCTGGATCTACGTAGTTGCATGGAAAAAGTGAATTACAGACTAAAAAGCACTTGACATTCTTTTCATTTCTTTATTCCTTTGCCTGTAGGAGTACATGCAGTGATATCAGACTGGAACTGACATTCTACTTAACAGAAAATATGATGTAATAGGTTTCTAAATTGGAGGGCAAAGTGGCAGAACTTCAGGATGACACTGAAAACAGAAGTGCATAAAGGATCTTTTCAGCCAACCAGAAAAGCATGGCTGGAACAGACATCTGATTCATGAGCATCTGCTTTCTCTAAAATTCTCACTGCAATCATTAAGCACTAGTGGCTGAAAATTATTATTTTTTTTAATAACATAATAATCTATCAATGATCAGTCTGAAGTTTTGGAGGTTGGAAGCCCTATTTATGTACAGGGGATCTTTTCTTGAGATTGTTTGGATCCGTTCAGCCAAACTATTTGTTACAACTTCCTCCAAAACTATTTGCTGCTGTGCGCTTATTTGATTCTAGCTCAGCCCTTGAAAGTCCATGGTAGAAGTTAAAAAGCACATATTAGCTGCCAGTCAGAATTCTTCATCCATAATATAGATCTATATCTCACTATTTGAAATAATCACATGAACTTTTCTCCCTTCTCCCATTCTTTTCTTTTTATCAGGGTTTCTACAGAGAAAAATCACATGTTAAGAGCACGTGTGGCTGCTTAACAGAGGAGGTACTGTTTCCAATTGCATAACAGAATGGTTGCAAGGTGCTGGAGCAGTGCACCAAAACTGACAATGACATCAACTCCAGTCCAAGAGTACTAGGCAAAAGATTACATCACCCTCTAGAAAACAGTGCGTTCAAACTTAGTATTCAAGGTAAATGTTACTCACTGACACTGTATAAAATAGCCATGAAAACCACAGAGGCTGTTTAATTTAGTTTTTCATGTGGAAAGCAGGGGAAAATCAGCCATAATTACAAGACTGACTGATCTGTTGCTGAAATTGAGGTGAAATTGACAGCCATGTAAACATACCCATGTTCACTTCAGCTATACTAGGCGCAACTTCTAAAAATTGATGCAAAAGAAGAGCGAGAAGTCCAACAAACAAGACAGAGAAGATTGCTCTGAAATGAACAGTTTCATCTTATATCTTATCCCTTACCTTATTCTTATCAGCTACACTTTGAATATTGTGTACTGTTCTAAGCTCTGAAACATAAAAAGGGTGTTAGGTTACTTAAGTGCTCAGAAGAAAGCAACAAAATTGGTAAGAGGGATGGAAGTTGTGCCCAATGAGAAGAGGCTCAGGACATTTGGATTGTCCTGTCTGCAGAAAAGGACAATGAGGGAAGACCTCATAGCCATTCTCCCTGAAAGCCAATGGTGTAAAGAGCACAAAGATGTCAGTCAGAAGAGAATCACAATGGACCATTAAGAAAAAAATTCTTTACCATGAGAGTGATCTAACACTAGAACACTCTCCTAGAGAGGTGGTTGATGCCCCAGTGCGCATCAGTGTTTGAGAGACATTTGGATAATGCCCTCAATAACATAACATTTGGTCCTCCAGTTGTACTCCAGGATATTTGCAGGTCCCTTCCAACTAAACTATTTTAATTTCTCATTACTCAATATATCCTATGATTTGGAATAATTAATATACGCTATTTAAAATACTTTTACTGTTTTTCCCCGAACAGCAATAAACACAAGCTTGCATGTAAGACTTGATCAGTTACAACACATTTCCAAAACTGAGGACATCAGAACTAAGAACACTGATGTGTAAATTCTAAATTTAATTCTATCCTGCTACAAACAAGGAGTAGGCAGAAGATTGCAAGTGAAGACANATTACAAGACTGACTGATCTGTTGCTGAAATTGAGGTGAAATTGACAGCCATGTAAACATACCCATGTTCACTTCAGCTATACTAGGCGCAACTTCTAAAAATTGATGCAAAAGAAGAGCGAGAAGTCCAACAAACAAGACAGAGAAGATTGCTCTGAAATGAACAGTTTCATCTTATATCTTATCCCTTACCTTATTCTTATCAGCTACACTTTGAATATTGTGTACTGTTCTAAGCTCTGAAACATAAAAAGGGTGTTAGGTTACTTAAGTGCTCAGAAGAAAGCAACAAAATTGGTAAGAGGGATGGAAGTTGTGCCCAATGAGAAGAGGCTCAGGACATTTGGATTGTCCTGTCTGCAGAAAAGGACAATGAGGGAAGACCTCATAGCCATTCTCCCTGAAAGCCAATGGTGTAAAGAGCACAAAGATGTCAGTCAGAAGAGAATCACAATGGACCATTAAGAAAAAAATTCTTTACCATGAGAGTGATCTAACACTAGAACACTCTCCTAGAGAGGTGGTTGATGCCCCAGTGCGCATCAGTGTTTGAGAGACATTTGGATAATGCCCTCAATAACATAACATTTGGTCCTCCAGTTGTACTCCAGGATATTTGCAGGTCCCTTCCAACTAAACTATTTTAATTTCTCATTACTCAATATATCCTATAGATTTGGAATAATTAATATACGCTATTTAAAATACTTTTACTGTTTTTCCCCGAACAGCAATAAACACAAGCTTGCATGTAAGACTTGATCAGTTACAACACATTTCCAAAACTGAGGACATCAGAACTAAGAACACTGATGTGTAAATTCTAAATTTAATTCTATCCTGCTACAAACAAGGAGTAGGCAGAAGATTGCAAGTGAAGACACTTTGTCCACAATCTCCTAAGCCAAGTTTCTGAACAGAATGTTGTAAGAAACAGCTGATGTAAAAAATATTCATGCAATAAACACTTTAATATTACAGGTCAAAGATTTTTTTTCTCTCAGAACACTAAGTCAGAATCCCATTCCAGGTTTTTTTCTACATGAATCTGTCAAAGTTCCCAATTTATATTACCTCATTTAGATCATCCTATTCCCTCAGGATCCTATTCCTACTGAGAACAACAGATGCCTTCAATATTCAGCCTTCTCTTTCATGTTTTTATGTCTCATGGTACAAATATTCCCATGTTTTAAGGGAAGTATACGAAGTCAAAAAACAAAATTATGTCTCAAAGGATTCAGAATACTCAACAACACAGTTAATTCCAAACTGAAGTGAAAGAGAAAATTCCAGTTTTGTATCAACTGTGGGATGTTTCTGCCTGCTCTCGATTTTACTGTTCCACAAAGCTGCTGTGAGATGTGGAAAAAAGAAAAATCTTTACACAAATAAGCCTCTTCTTGTGGTCACTATAGGTAAAGTCTGTGTCAACAAGTTCTTGAGAAGGTAACATTCTGACACAAAAAGCACTTCTACAACTTCTACCTTATTGACAGCTGTTCTGTTACCTGTTGTCGCACTTGAGTTTCATATACACCTTTCTACCTTTGTAATACAACAGAAGAGACATCTGACAGTCTTTCATTCACCCTATCTACGCATCCCGCTTCAAATTTACCACCAGTTTAATCTTGTGCTGCAGGCTTTCTTCAGCACTGCAAGCCTTCCTCAGATTCTGACCTCTCTTCAACCCCATTACTTTCTAGTTCTCACCAGTTCATCGCCTCTCTCTAATTAACGTTCAAAGCCCTTTGAAAATACTTTATCCAGATTTAACAAGTATCTTGATACAGTCTATTACCTTCTGATACTCATGTACAGGTAATGGGTTTTTGGTTTGGTTTTGGTTTAGTTTTGAAAGTGACCAAAAATGCATTGGTCATTTGATAATCTCCTTTGATAAATTTGTATACAACAAAGAAGGAAACAGGTTTTGTTCTGAGCAGTTATAACAACAGCCTAAACCTAAGGTTATAAGCACAATAAACTGATTACTCTCCTTGTGTGGACTTGTACATACATCATCTTTGTAGATCTCATAAGGGTAAGGATGGAGGAAGCAGAAGGGTATGTCTATAGACTTCATGGCGACAGCACCAGGACAGACAAGAATCAAGAATCACGCCTGTGAAAAATTGAGTTTGGACAAGGATTTCAGTTCCTTCATAGCCACAAAGGAATTCATTAGTACAAGGAGTAACCAAGCAACTTATATCAGATTTAGCTTTCACAAATCAGAACACATATCAGATCTGAAAGATCACCCCTTGAAACAGCAAGGGTATCTTTACATTACCAGTGCTTTCTGCAAGGTTCTTCTCCCTCCTGGTATTTTTATTCTAGCACTTTCTGGTAAAAATGAGAAATTCAGAGGTAATTTTTACCTCCATCCTTCCATTGACATTTACAACACTTTACAAATGCATTTCTTCTTCAAGGATATTTTCATCTATTAAAGAATATTTATGAGTGCTGCTTCAAAGAAAACCACTGGAATGAGAAGTCAAGCAAGAACAGAGAAAAGAGAGAGGGCAGGTTTAAATTTGCAACTATTTATGGATTAACTCCATCAATACAAAAAGCAACACCTAAAATCCATTCAAAACCCAGGTTAAGAAAGGTGGCATTATCACTTTAATATTTTCAAGGCTTGAAATTACAGTACACCTAGAGAAGGCATAGAATGCTTAAGGTATTGGTACAATTTAAGTGGAATTTGATTTACAAATCAATTAAAATGAAGGCAATTAAAAAGATTCAAACATTAAAAAGAATAAAAGCTTGTTTTTGTTTTTCTTAATTTAGTGCTCTTGTATGTAAACCTGTGACTAATGATTTTCTAGAGCAGGCCCACTATATAATTTCACGAAAGCCTCAGAACTGATTGAGAAGGTGTTTCCACGCACGTGAATTGCTAGCCATGTGCCTCCAGAGTAAAAAAGGTCTTTAAATACTGAATTCAATAAAATATTCACACATGAAGTCAAAGAAACATCCAAAATTTTTATTTAGATGAGACCTCACTATTGCATATAGACTCCTCAAGAACCAGATGGATCACCTGATGATAGCATCCAAAAATTCCACTTCATTCAGCCCTATTTCTATTATCAAAGAATATTGATATCTGCACACTACTACTGGACTGCCAGATGCAGCAGATACCTCATAGCTTTGATACCAGTCTTAAGCAGGTAAATATTAAGTACTAAAGAGATAGATTAAGTTCTAAAGAAAGAAGGTGAAAATTACTTTTTAGAAACCATCAGAGCCTGATTCTGCCATTGCTAACAGTACCATACGGCACTTAGCATTTTTCCAAAGCATAATTGCAGAAACACAGAGTGACTTTCTGTGCAAGACTGCACTCAGTAGAAGTTTGGGCAGAAAATCCAAGCTCCTAAAAACACCATCTGTGCATATATGCACACATCACAAAAAAAAAACCAAAAAAAAAACAACTACTCAGCTTTTTTTCCTTTGAAGAGAGAAATAAATAAGAATATAGCTCTGTACATTAGTACA
This sequence comes from Odontophorus gujanensis, assembly GCA_013399175.1. Taxonomy (NCBI): domain Eukaryota; kingdom Metazoa; phylum Chordata; class Aves; order Galliformes; family Odontophoridae; genus Odontophorus; species Odontophorus gujanensis. Next base: position 18,264 of record VXAB01004525.1, on the reverse strand, counting down.
TTTTTACGTAAGAGTATAACAAAAATACAAAGTATTCATTTTGAAGGCAAAAAATATGAATTACTAAAACAGGATTTACATTCATCTATCCATTCCTGGTGAAATTTAAAAGCCAAGAGGGACAAAAAGAGCATATTTGGCTTATTTAACTGACTTGGAAGATGGCAATATTTGTATTTTGAAGCTCACCAGATTTGTGAACAGTTGGAGCTCTGACATTTTAATGCCAATCCTAAGAACATTGTTTCCGGCAATAACATTTCTAGGGAAATCATTATAAGTTCACATATTAAGAGGCAGGTACAATCAGTTGCTTCCTAAGTACATAATTCCTTCACTAAAATACCTCAACATTGAAGAACCGAGATACTATAAAAGCCTTGTCAAAAATGTCTAGTGAATAATTATTCATATCAGTTATGAAAGCAATGCTGTCTTCAGCCCAGCCTTTAAGAGTCATTAATTAAAATAATGCATTAAATGCCACAAGCCTTTTTTTTT